>OY292535.1:1287625-1887625 GCA_958496365.1 Subacronicta megacephala
AACCGCTCGGCTTTTGTGTTACGGGTCGTGAGTTCGATTCTCATACAGAACAATTATGTTCAACCTACAGGTAGTTATTAAACATACAAAACATGACATACCAAAACGCCTGTATTCCCGAAGGGGTTAGGCAGAGGTATACTAATGTACACACCCATACGGAGGAGGACATCACTTTACTATCTACGCTTACACCACCACCGAGCTTAAATATCTAATCAAAAATTACGTTAAACTATAATAAATAAGAAAAAAAAGCGCGTTCCACTGCACGGGGCTCATCCAGAGCCGCGTGAGGCCGCGCCGGCCAGTGCCGCGGGCGGACGGCGTCGCGCGACGCCGGCGACCGCGGCATCGGACGCGCCGCGCCCTGCCGCCGTTTGTCAGGACCGGTGGATGCGGCTCCTGGCATACTGCAGTAGTTCGCGATTGGCGGGCACCCTGGCTCAGTCCCGCTGCAACACCCGAATGCCATACTCGCCGCTATGTTTAGGTCCATATAATAGAGGGCGAGCCTATTGCCATTCACGGGCACAAATCCAGACTCCGTACTGTTACAGAGGATTTTATAGAAAAACTCAATAACACTTCGCTCGACCTTGGAATCGAACCCAAGGCCTCTAGCGTAGCAGCCCGAGCTTGGGAACACTAGACTAATGGGGTATAGTCATTACTATTATGCAAATATCTAGTTTCACTACGTACTCTCAAACATAACAAAAGTAGATCAACAATCTCCAAACTTAGTGAAAAAAAATCTAATTCGTCCTCTGTTTTACATAAGAATAACCTCAGATCAAATAAAAAGTTAAGATGGAACTTTGCGAACACAACACAATACACACAATTACACGCACATATGTATTAGTTAACTACGCCTTATTTTGTCAGTCGAGCTTTCGAAAGCTTGATAGCTCGACTGACAAGATAGGCGTAGTTTCGGTATACGTGTGTGCGTCTAATTGTGTGTTGTACACGGCACGGCGTAGTTTTAGCCGGCCTCACTTCTTTGTTCGCAAAGTTCCATCTTAACTTTTTATATTTTGATCTGAGGGAATAACGTTGAAATACTTTTGCCCTACTTTTGTACTTTATGAGATAAGAAGTGTAAATATTATGCTCGGCTTGTTCCAAATCTTGTTACAATTTGCTGGATGAATCATTTTGATTTTTTATCCTGTTCTTGGATTATAAGAAAAATTACAGTTTGTTTCTTGTAAATTCGCTCTATAGTCTGTCTCAATAGTCTAGTGGTTCTAAGCGCGACTAATACGCTAGAGGTTTTCGATTTTGCCCCGGGTCGAGCAAAGTGTTATTGGGTGTTTCATCAGCATTTCGGAGTGTCGATATTATTATGTCCCCCGTAATGGCAATAGGTTCGCCCGTATTACAAAAAGACCCAAATTTTGGGTGTACGTTAAGTACACCTCTGCCAAACCCTTCGAGGAATGCGAGCGTAATGGCACGTTTATGTAGGTTTTTGTAAATTTCCTCTACTTTTGTATCTATTAAAAAAAATATCCGGTATAAGAATTTCCTTCATGATTCTGTGTTTAGATAAAAAATATGTATGATGAATATTTATAAAAAAAATGTAATTAGCAAAAGCCAGAGTAAGGAAATTTTGCTTTTGTCCCTAGTTTGTAATTAATTTTGAAGAATCGCGAAACAAATTATATAAGTTTGGTCAAAGGAATGATTTACAGTTTTATGAGGAGACATTATAATTAAAAATACCATCACGCCTGTAATCCTTGAATGGTTAGGCAGAGACGTACTCATGTACCTACACCCACATTTCACCGGTATGTTAAGGTTCCATGTAATAGGGGTGAGCCTATTGCCATTAACCAATCAGGGCACAAATCCAGACTCTGAGCTGCTACTGAGAATTTCATAGAAAAACCCAATAACACTTTGCTTGACCTGGGGATCGAACCCAGGACCTCTAGCGTAGCAGTCGCACTTAGGACCACTAGACTAAATGGGGCAGTCACCGATTTAACTTAGGTATCTTTATTTTTATGTTTTCTAATCTTTGTAGAAGATTGTAACGGAAAAATAAGACTGCGGGCAAGAATCTTACCTGCGTCTTCCTATTAGTTACATCAGACGCTAGGACCGCTAAGCCACCGCGATGGTCGAAATTTGGTCACCAGGTCACATTTTTTATTTATGTGTTTGAGGTGACGTCAGACGTCAAAAAACTCACCTTTTAAATCGCCACCTATTTTATTGTAAGTCAACTAAAATTTTTAAACTTAAATTTCCATTAAAATCTGACAGACGGAAATTTTCGGAAATTTTTAAGTGCGAGATGTCATTCAAAGTTACAGGAAGGGGTGTTAAACCTTTTGTTATTTTACAATGGTGTCAATCCTTATTTAAATGCTTTAATGTTTAAAATGCTTCGCCACTGACAATTTAAACTGTCAAGTTTTAATTAGCAAGTCAATTAGCGGACAAAATATAATATATTTTTACGGTACAACCCTCTGTTGGGTTTTCGTTCTTTATTGAATATCTGGTTGATCTCATAATTACTATGAAAAGTCAGTAAAAAATTAAGAAGATTTCACCACAAATAGTACAGGGATATAGGGTAAAACCCGGTTAGTTGCCCTGGGGGTATAGTTGCCTTGATTGCAATTACTCTAGTTTCGCGAATGAAACAAATGTTATTTTATTTATCTATCGAGAGACTCTGCAACTAGATCTAAGTTGACCGTGTTGCATGTCTCTGTGCGATTGCATGGGGCGCACGGTGGGCTGAAAATCGGCTTTCATAGACATAGCGATTTCAATTTGCAAGTGCCGGATTTTTTGCCGGATATCGCTTCTATTAGTTATTACTATATTGAAAAATGACACCAGAGTTAATTCTGCACAAAAACGAAGGAATTATATTTTTTTTAAGAAAAATTTGTATGGAGCTGGTATTAAAAAGTTAATTATCTCGTAAACAGCAAGGAAAACCGTAATATCCTTACAGGTGGTTATAGTACTAATTATTTATGATTTTTTGACATATGTCATATAACGGTTACCGCTGCTAATTTTTTTTTTAAAATCGTCAGAATATTTTTATTTATTTTTACATATGAAACGGTTCCTTTTAGTGTTTAAGTTGAGGAACACATACTCTTAACAACACGTAACATAAAATAGCATCATCCTTATATTCCCGAAGGATTAGTCAGAGGTTTAGCGTACATCCACACTTAGACAACTATGTTTGAGCTAGATACCTATGTATCAATACAAAATGAGTTTTAAAATTTGTTATTTTGGTACCAAGTAAGTGGTATTGTTTGTAACTGTCTGAAGTCTGAAAATATGTGATTAAGTAATTACAATGATTTAGTCTTCTAATAAGTCTGAATAGGTGATTAAATGATCGTTAATGATTTCTGATAAGTAAGCTAATTTGTTGATTAGTTGTGTTAAGAGTTCTAAGTTTTTTTTGACGATTATAAATTTTTATTAGCTCATCTTTCAAAACTCTAATGAGGGTAGTTAACTAATTATCGACGTTTTGCAATAAAATGGCTAAAATTTTAATTTATAATTTAGATTGATCACAACTGTGCAACTGCTAACACAATTTTTTTACTCTGTGACTATAAAATCTTAAAATGGAAAGTTTAATCACCAATTTAGACTTGTTTGTTTTCTAAAAAGTGAGAGTACTTCATTTAATCATGAAGTATTGCCTTTCTGCTTTACAGAGGTGGATGAAATCTAACCGATTCCTCGATAACTTCAGAAGACTGTACGAAATTGGCTGCAAGCAAATATTAATTGGCCAAGTTGTGTGTGAATTGGCATATGCAGCTACAGCGCGTTTAAAAGAAGGGCATGAGGATATGGCATCTGTGATCGAATACATGTTGAAAAATCCTGAAGCAGTTATTAAAATTAAAGAAACGTTTAAGACATCAGTAAAAACAGTCATATTTACAGCAGAGAAAGCGCTGGATTGCTCCTTTCACTAAAACTGTCAAAGTGGCAATATATTACTTTGCGAGAGGCTGCCATTCGGGAAGGCATATTTATCCATCCTACTATAAAGTGCAACAAACTAAGCTTGATTGCTACCCCCGGAAGCATTCAGTGTCAGTTACGGATTCCTCGGCTAGGATTACACTTCAAGCTTTACTTGACATCACGGTGACGAGGATCCTTCAAAGTCTTTCTGACTATGCCGATGTGCAAAATAAGCAGCTAAAGTGTGATGGTGCTTTCAACCAAAGCCGATACAAGCAGAAAATGGGGGGTGAGCAAGATGATGCAAGCATTTTCATGACCTCCTTGGTGCCACTAAAACTGACAGATGGAGATAATACTGTATGGATGAACCCAAAACCATGCTCAACTTTGTATTGACGCCCAGTTCAGTTAACTTTTGTAAAGGAGAGCGAAGCATTTGTCATCGGTCTCAAAAAACAAATGGATGCTGAAATTCGGGCCTTTATCCCCACAGAGTGCAGTACATAATAATAACATGGTGACTCATCAACTAATTATGACAGTGATCGACGCCAAAGTCTGCACGTACCTTTCTGAGGCCAGATCAAATCCATCGTGCTACCTGTGCTTAGCAAAACCTACGGAAATGAACCGCTTAGATGTTGTAACATCAAAGACCGTGTGTGCTAACATATACAAATTTGGCTTATCATCCCTACACGCACGTATAAATTGTATGGAATGTCTGTTACATATTGCGTATAGGGTCGACTTCAAATGGTGAGCAGCGAGAAGTAATGAAATAAAAAATGTATTCAAAATAAATTCAAATTCAGCTCAATCTGTTGATTGATGTTGTGAAACAAAGCTCGCGAACTACCAATGACAGGAATACCGCTAGAAAGTTTTTCGATTATCCCAATAAAACTGCAGCTATTACCGGGTTGGACGAAGATCTTATTAAAATATTTGCAAGCGATAACATTTGGCGAGAAGGTCGAGATTGATAGGCGAGAATAAAATTTAAAGATTTTGCCCGCAAAACAGCAGAAAAGTATGTGGAATTGTATGACTGGTACTACATCTCGTCAACCGTACATAAATTATTAATACACGAGGCTGACATCATCGAGAAAACTTATATTGTGCCATTTCGGACTCTCTTGGAAGAAGCCTCAGAGTCTCGAAACAGAGATTTTAGGAGGTTCCGGGGACAACATCCTTCGCGGAAAAGAAACAGGCAAGATTCTAATCAAGATATCTTAAATATGCTTGTTGTTTCTTCGGATCCTTTCCTAAGTACACAAAGGCCTAAGTGAGATGCCAAGAGAAAGCAGAGCTTTTTTGCTGAAACTCTCGCTAAAATTCAGTTTCAGGAAAGTGAGTTCGAGTTTTTAGATATATCCAATCTAGATTCTGACTCAGAATTGGAGTCCGAGAACGACAGTGATAAGGAAAATGATAATATTTGTTTTTTTTTTCTATTTTTGCTATTTTTTTAAATATTTTTCTTGTTTTATATATTTTTAATATTTGGGTCAATAACATTCTTCATAATTAACAATGTTCTTAATTAAGTCACTAAAAGGAACCGTTTCATATGTAAAAATAAATAAAAATATTTTGACGAATTTTTAAAAAAAATTAGCAGCGATAACCGTTTTATGACATATGTCAAAAAATCATAAATAATTAGTACTATAACCACCTGTAAGGATATTACGGTTTTCCTTGCTGTTTACGAGATAATTAACTTTTTAATACCAGCTCCATACAAAATTTTCTTAAAAAAATTATAATTCCTTCGTTTTTGTGCAGAATTAACTCTGGTGTAATTTTTCAATATAGTTATAACTAATAGAAGCGATATCCTGCAAAAAATCCGGCACTTGCAAATTGAAATCGCTATGTCTATGAAAGCCGATTTTCAGCCCACCGTGGGGCGGCTAGGTGGATCAAAGTTTTTGCGGGATAAATGTCCTCTTTCTCAACGGGGCATCTATCCTAATCGTAATTTACATGGATAAGGCAACTATCCCCTATACGGGATAGTTGTCCCAAAATGTAGAGGTCCGCAAAAATCGCCAATACTCTGGAAATATCAAAGATAATGTTTATTCCTTTCATAAATTTGAAGATAATAAAACCAAAGTACCAACCCGTTTTACAAAAAGAGAATCTTGCTTTTTGTATAAAGAGATATAAATTAATTTAAAAAAGTGGGGCACCTATTCCGGTTTTACCCTATAAACAGACTATAATATGTATGCATACTATGGGGAAATAGTGTCGACATAGAAAGGGTGTTCAAACTACAAAAAAAATGTATACGCTTCCTTGCAAACATAGATGGCATGGAAAGTTGTAGACCACATTTTATTGAACATCGAATCCTAACACTAACTTCTCTCTAAATCTTAGAACTAAGTCTTTTTGTGACAAGAAATATGTCCCTATTCTCCCTGAATAAAGACCACTACACCCAGACCCGTAACCTAAGACACCAAAATAGATTAGCCCTTCCAACATCAAGCCTATCATTATTCCACGCCGGTCCATACGTCATGGCCATTAAAATTTATAATAAAATACCACAAAAAGTAAAAGATACCCTGAGCGACAGTATCTTTAAAAATAAACTAAATAAATAACTATTACAAAAATCCTACTACACACTGAAAGAATTCTTTGAAGATAAAAAAAAAAACTAGGTAGTTATAAAAACTTTGTGCAATAGAATGTAACAAATTTAAAATTAAGCTAAATTGCATGAAATGGTAATTTTTAATTATTGTTAATCTTGATTTATATAATTGCATTATTCATTTCTTGTTTATAATTTTATCTATTTAAGTTAGTAACATCTTGTAATATTAAGTTTCTCTGCTGTGCCCTAACAGGGTTTCATGTTGCTACCCACCACATTTAAAAACCTATGTATTGTATTTAAACATGAAGCAATAAAGAACTTTGACTTTGACTTTGCATGTATTATTAAAGACGGTGATTTCAATTCAATGTTTTCTTTTCAGGGGATATAAGTACTTATTTATAACCAAATTTTACTATGAGATCAACCCTAAAATATGAAAAAGCAGTACTTCCTTACAATCATGATTTATTTCACAATTAAAATATATGAAGCAGCTATTTTTATATTTCCTCTCAACCCCTGAATTCTCAATCCATCGTGTATAGGTAATTGCGAGTCAAATATAAAACCAAAATTGATTTTTACATGACTTTTTCACCTTACCGTACCCTTACATTGGAAGAAAAACTTCAATCACCTTTCTCATATTAAAACATCGTATTTCATATCGAGATAATTATAATAAAAATAACAATAATATATTTATTGAAGTACTGCGATAAAAATAAGATAAAGTGTTTATCTAGGTATTTATATCGACACAGATAAAACTGAACAAATAATTTCCTCTCTTTTTGGAGTCTGTTCAAATAATTTGCTTGTTAATTTTGGGTGGTGTCATTGAAATTTAATGGTCGTTTTAAGAAGGACGGTTGATGAGGGTACATCTTTCATCTCTTTTCTAGTGCTTTGTGAACTGTCATGGCGGATTACAGAGAAAAGCAAAAACACTCAAGAGAAATTCACGCTTTTTTTCCTTGTGGAATATTCAAGAGCTTGTTATATCTTTCCACTCATGATTAGATCTTTGACGTTTTTCTTTAAAAGTCTTAATATTTTTTTTGGGATAACTCGGGACACGCCAGGCAATGCACAGCAAAGCAGGTGAGCTACCTGATGGTTTTTAGTAGTCGCCGCCCATGGACATCTGCAAAAGGAGTTGCAGACGCGTTGCCGAGCCTATTTAAGGAAAAATATGCCAGCCAGGCACCACTTCTTCTCATTTTAATATATGGAATATCGACGTGAAGTAGCAGTATGCATACTGTTGCATTTCATACAGTGAGAGAGGAGTGCCGGAGAATCAATTTCTACCTTAGTCCTCTTCCTTGTCCTTTTCCCCTGCTTTTCCTTAATAGGTTTGGCAACGCATCTGCAACTCCTTTGGTATTGCATCCATGGGCGGCGATGACAACTTACCTCCAAGTGGCTCGCCTCCTCGTATGCTGAGACACTATGGAAAAAAATACCATTTAATTTTGGCCATCCTTTTAAATCAACCAGCAGAGCACTTTTAAGTTGTTTCAGAAATCTGCATACTGTTGGAATCAGCTCAGTTTAATAATTCAACTTTTCCTGCCATATTGGCATCGTTCCATAGCAATTGTGTTCAAATTAATTAATCGCTTGAACTATGTAGTTTGCTGTAAACTTTAGCCTATAAGTTGGTTATTTTAGTGAAGGAAAAATGCGACTGCGGGAAGGATTCGAACCAATGATATATGTCACAATAATAAGATTATATACTGTGAGTCGGTTTGTAGATTAATAATAATAAATAAATAGTTTAGGAACAGTTTATAACAATTTTTACGCAACAATTTCACATTTTTTTACGTATTTTCACGTAGCTCAAAAGTTACGTAAAATAATTATATTTAAGTTTAAGCTTCGTACTGCAATTGGATAATTTAATGATACGACTCTCTTCTTGGGATCCGTCGAAATTTTCTACCGATAGACAAAAATGAAGTGTAGTACCTACAGATCTTTGTGAGTCACTTAGTGAGCTGATTAGAGGTAATTTAAAAAACACTCGATGCCAAAGGTATTTTATTGAAGGAAAAAATCGACTGCGGGCAAGATTCTAACCTGCGTCTTCTGATTAAGTATACCAGACGCTATGACTGCTAAGTCACCGCGAGTCCCATCCCCCAGGACGAAATTTGCCTTCACATTTTTTAATTTACGTCTTTGAAGTGACGTCAGTCGAATTTTGTTTTCACTAAAATAACTTTATAATCTTTCAGAATCAGAATCAGAATCAGAATCAGAATCAGAATCAGAATCAGAATCAGAATCAGAATCAGAATCAGAATCAGAATCATTTATTTGTAAAACATAGGTAATACATATTGGTCTTTACTTAAATAGTTAGTGCGCTATGTTTTGCCTTATAGACATACAAATATAGTTGTGTGTAGGTTAGAGACAATTACTATCTTAGATTATAGTACATTAATAAGTTCAGTTAATAATAATATACAAATCAAAGTTTCATGCTAATTGAATTAAACAGTAATTAAATTGGAATTGATAAGTAATAAGAATTAGTCGAACAGTGAGTTATCATTAAGGAATTCATCAATTGTATAGTAACATTTCTCTATTAAAAATTTAGTTAGTGATCTTTTAAATTGTACAAAAGTCATATTTTTAATACTATTGGGTATTTTATTGTAAATTCGCGGAGCAATACCAAAGAAGCTTTTTTGCATTAATGCAGTTTTACATTGTATGTGACACAGCTTATTAAAATACTGCGCACGTATTGGTGTTTTTCTAACTGTAGACAATTTTTGAAAAGGAAATGGATTATTTTTTACAAACAAAGCTGTTTCCAATATAAATAAAGACGGAAGCGTTAAAATTTTTAAAGATTTAAAATAAGGAACGCAGCTATCAGTTGTTTTGAGTCCGCACATTGATCTTACACATCGTTTTTGCATCCTAAATACAAGTTCTTTGTCAGTTGACTGCCCCCAGAAAATAATGCCATAACGAAGAACAGATGCAACTAGTCCATGGTATGCTGTTAAAAGGGCCTGGTTATTAACTTTTCTTGAGAGTTGAAAAAGTGCATATGCGGATTTATTGAGGCGTTTGCATAGTTCTTGAATGTGAGGCTTCCAGGTGAGTTGGTTATCAATTAATATACCCAAGAATTTACCCTTATTTACTTCCTCAATGTTACACTTCTTGTAAGCAACACTAGTTTCTGGGATTTCGCAGCGTTGATGGAAGTGCATAATTTTAGTTTTATTTAGGTTTATTACTAAATTATTATTATCAAGCCAATCTATAATTTCACATAAGCATTTATTAATATCACTTTCATAATTAATTTGACTAGTGCACTTTATTACAGATGTACTGTCATCAGCAAAGAGAATCATTTTATGAGATGTTATTTTCGGAAGATCATTGATATAAATCAAGAAAAGTAGCGGCCCTAGTACGCTTCCTTGTGGGACGCCATATTTTATATACCTTGGCTTTGATGTGTATGTGGTTTCTAATTTAGTCTTTGGACATATTCTAGAGACTTCTGTGCATTGATGCCTATTACTTAAATACGATTTTATAAGCTGAAGGATGTTCCCTCTTATACCATAGCCATGTAACTTGTTTAGTAAGATCTTATGGTCAACATAGTCAAAAGCCTTCGTCATGTCAGTATATATAGCACAGACAGGATTTCTCTTATCTACTGAAGTTATGATACTGGCTAGTAATTCAAATAGTGCCATATTAATAGTAGTATTTTTTCGAAATCCTTTTTGTTCTTTGCAAAATAAGTCTTTCTTTTCGAAATAGGAGTAGAGAGACTTATATATGACTTTTTCAAAAACCTTTGAGAATATAGGAATTTTGGCAATTGGTCTGTAATTTTTTAAATCTGTTTTATCATCACTTTTATGTAAAGGTTTAACAATAACTTTTTTAAGCTTTTCTGGGAATACGCCACCAGTAATACTTAAGTTAATTATATGTGCTAATGGTGGGCCTATTACTTCCTTGCTGTATTTAATAACTTTTGTAGACACGTCATCGTATCCCATAGTATTAGTGTTTTTTAAGTTACAAATTATCCTTACAATGTCATCTGTTGATACGGGTTGCATAAATAATGAGTTTAGTGTCTGATTTTTTGAAATATGTTTATTTAACGATATGTCAGGTTTTATATTATTTTCAATAACATCAATAAAATAATTATTAAATTCATTAGCTATGTCCATAGGGTTTGTTAGCAACAAATTATCTTTTTTTACACTTAATATAGCCTCTCGCGGTAGACATAATTTAGATTTGTTTATTATTTGCCAAGTTGCTTTTGATTTATTTTGAGAGGTAGCTATGAAATGGTTATTTTGCGCTTTTTGGGTTAGCTTAATAATTTTCCGATATAGTTTAGTATAATTTTTAAAGTTTATTTTATTTTTTGAGTCAGGATTTAGTCTGTACGCCCAAAGTAACTGCCTTTGTTTCTTGCTGCATATTTTTATTCCGTGTGATAACCATTTTGTTGCTTTACTAGTTTTAATTGTAATATGTTTTTCCGGAAAACACAATTTATAAAAAAGAGAGAAATCTTCCATGAAACTATCAAAAGCTTCGTTTGCATCTTTGGCACTATATACATGGGTAAAAGATAGGCAGCATAGATGAGTTTTAAAGCAGATTAAATTTTTCATTGATATGTCTTGTTTTTTAATCTTCCAAAATTTCAATTTACAAGTTTTGTTAATCGGCACTTTTAGTATTTGTGCCGTGTGATCTGAGAGAACTAAATCTATAACTTCCGCTTTACAATCTTTTCGGTAATTATGTGCAAAATTATCGATACAAGTGTGACTGGATAATCTAGTAGGTGTATAAAGTGCTAGGTTTAAATTGTATTGCATTAGAAAGTATTCAAGCTCTAACGTAGTTTTGTTCCTTTTCAATACATCAATATTAAAATCTCCACATAGAACGATTTTTTTATTTGAGGAAAGGCAGACTTTTGATAATATAATTTCTAATTTTTCATAAAATACTGTGTAATTATGTTTCGGGACTCTATAGATGCAAATAATGATAAGATTGTGAGCTAATATTTCTACTGCGCAGCATTCGAAAACACCCAAGACTGATTGTTTTGCTACGTACGGTATTTCTTTATATTGCAGTCCTACTCTGACGAAAATACATGTTCCTCCTCGCTTAGTATTTCGTGAAAAGAAAGCAGCTGGGCAGAAATTTGAAATATGTAAAAGATTCTCATAACCCGATTTAATGAAATGTTCCGTGATACAGATTACATCTATAACGGTCCCTTGGTTAGATAGTAATTCTTCTAATTTTACAGTCAGTGTGTCCGATTTACTCATTAGCCCCGCTATGTTTTGATGAAGTATGGTAAGGTAATTAAAGAAAAAACTGAGAATTTGTTTGATGTGGGTCGGCAAAGGTGTTGTTTTGATTTTGAAGGAGGCAGTCAACATCTGAGTGCATAGTATTTAGATTATTTAGGTTACATAACTTAAGGATTAGGTCCTTTAGGTTTGATACAACAATATTTATGCCAAGGTTATTCAAAGTGCCATAACGTTTGTGATAAGTATAATAGTCATACGGTAGATTAAGATTAGAGTCTAAGATATACGCATACTTATAAGAACCTACGTCTGTGTACAGAAGGTTATTAAACGAATCTATGCGACTGTTAAACATATTATTAGTATTTTTCATATATTTAAACGTTGGTAAGCATATAACGAAGTTCGTGTGACGTAATGGTAATAATTTTTCTCTCATAAAAATGACTAGTTCTTTAAAGTTTTGCGTTGTCCGAAAATCTTCCTCGCCGATATAGATTACACAGTAATCAGACAATGTAAAGTTTTGTACTTGTCCTTGTATTTTATCCAGAATTTGTTTTAATCCACATTTAGGTTTACGATAGTGACAAATTTCATAATAATTACTAACAAGATTCGTTCTTTCGGCAATCTTGTATAATCTGTTCGAAGTTTCACTACTTAACAAGCATATTTTGTGTTTTGTGGACGGACGCTCAATTGTTGTGGCCTGTATGTCTTGAGTTGTGTTGGATTGGTCTGTATTGTTGCATATAGTTTCTATCGTATTAGAACAGTAGACATCATTCCCGCTAGTCTCAATAATTGTCTGTGTTTGTTTTGACTTTGTGTGTATCTTTTTGTTGGGCGTCGCCATTTTTGTTTTTGCTGGACTGTTTACAATTTTTTTATAGATTTCGTTTTTCTTAATAAATTCTTCGTTTCTTTTCCTTAAATTACCGTTTTCCAAAGATAATACTTCAATTTCCATATGTGCGCTATTTAATTGAGCTTTTAGTTTGTCTATTTCTTCTCTTAAAATTATAATTTGGTGATCATCATCATCTTCAGAAATATCTGGCAGACTACTTGTCGTACAATTTAAAGTTTGTGAAATAATGTCAGTTTCATCATTATTTGTTTCCGATCGCGTACGGGTGCGCCGGAACGTTATATTTTCTAAGAAGTTCATGACAAATAAATCTTAGAAAAACTTCAAAAACAATACCCTTAGGTGAGGTGCGAACTCAGACCTCGTAGCGCACTATGGAAAGCAGTTCATTAAACCGCTAGATCAGGTTGCTCAGTGCTGACAACTCTAAATTTGCAATCCTATTGTTACCGTAAGATTTTTCTTTCTGTTAATTTATCATTCGGTCGGTAGATGTGTCTATTTTTAGATTTTTATCAATTATCATAATTCCACTCTAGCAACACTATTTAGTGGTTGGTAACAATATTGTAGTAATTCATCAAGATGTGACGGTCTGCCACAAGATGGTGCTGTATTCGCGCAGTTTCAAATAAAAAACGAACTCATTGTGAAATGAAATTTGGAAAAAACACTTTATGTCCGAATATTACAAAAATGAAAGTTGATAAAGTTTATACTTGCACTTTGAGGCGACGATATTACAATTTGTCCACAAATAACTTATGAGCTTCAGTTATGTTCTCAGATGAAAGTCACTGTTTACGCGAATTTTAATTTTAATTATTTTTGTCTAATAGTACACAAACACTGTGGACTGCACTGTCACAGTTAGTTTATGTGTTCAGTTTCACTTTGATACACATTTCACAATTTATTGATTAAATTAACTATTTTTTAAAATTATAATAGCGGGAGCACAACCAAATTCAATGTTTACATGTCAGCGCCCTCTGGCGGTTTTTGCATGAAAAATGCTTAGAAAATACAAAAAGCCTCGATGCCAAAGTTCAATCACGTTTCTTTCAACAAGTCTAGCCATTTTCCAAACACAAAACACAGGAGCGTTCTAAAAATAGCATCGCTATGAAATCAGAAATTTAATTCTTCCACAAATTATGTCAAAATGTTTACATTAACATTTCAAACATGTGAATGTAAACAAACTTTGTAAACGTACATAATTCAGTGGTGTGTGTGTAAAAGATTAGGTTTAGCTGGTTATTATATCATCACCGTCATATGTCATGCTGTTTTATGTCTATCACGGATCATCAGACTGTTGTGATGAGTCACTATAGTCAGACAACGAAAATTAACCACTGATTTCTAGATTCATTTTAAATAAAACACATTAGTCTAGTATTTGTAAACATGACTGCTACGAAAACGAAAAATTGTAATGCGTTCCTTGTGTAGTACGTGCGGTGTAACTAGGAATGAGAGACTGAGAAATAGTGTGATTAGACAACGTTGCTGACTGAAAGATGATATAGTGACACGTATTGAAAGGAATATGCTAAGATGGTTTGGGCATGTCGAGAGAATGAACGAAAGACGATTAACGAATGGAATTTATATGGCGAATGTTAGTGGCAGCGTCGGGAGAGGTCGCCCTAGAAGGACGTACACCGATCTTATCGGCGAGGTTCTCCAAAAAGGTCAGGTGCGTAGTACTTGCAACCGGCGCGTGTGTATGACAAGATGTATGAATGTGGAAGAAGCGAAAGAGATATGCAAGAGTCGTAGCAAATGGCAGCCCATAGTTTCTGCCTACCCCTCTGGGAAAAAGGCGTGAGTGTATGTATGTATGTATGTATGACTGCTACGCTACAGGCTATTTTTTATTCGTGGGTGAAGGATAATCCTCATGGATACGATTGGCCCGTATCACACGCATTCCCAACTTCGCTGGAAATTTCTCCCAGTGACCTACGGACTAAAAATCTTTCCCAGGGTTATATGGGAAGAAAGAGGTAACGCTTAGGATACGTCTCTACCTTTTCTAGGTGGGAGAGGATTGGTGGAATTGAGAGAAGTTGGAGTAGAGTTTGTGAATGAATGGGTAAATATAAAACGGGTATAAATAAAATAAAAAAGGCTTTTATTCCATGCATGACACAGTATCATAAGTTTTTCCAATTAAGAAATAATGCACGATAATTAATTTCACATTGATTGAATTAGTTAAATATTAATTATCTTACATACTATTTTCCAATAGTAACTAGGTACATGTAATTGTAATAATTAATAGAAAATTAAAACGTTTTAACTTAGTTGGAATTAATTATAATTATTTTAAACAAGCAACACATTAAATTATGTAACAATAATAACTATTATATTATAAAAATAAGTATTAAATTAACTCAAGCAAAACGGGTATATATACCTACAGTATGTAAATATATTTAAAAAATAAAACAATATACATATTTCAGTTTTCTTTTCTACATACCAATATTAGCTTTCTTGTAGATACATACAATAGTGCTTCTATTCCAAAGATCTGCCAACAATACCTCTATCAATGTCTCAAAAATACCACTTAATATTCAGTATACGGTTTACGTCAAGACGTTTTCCGTCAATCGCGACAGGGGGCGCCTCCATCACAATTTTCAGGGTATTACATATAAACGAATGGGCTCGCTGACGATGTATCTGAGCTAAAAGGTAGCGATAAAATAAAATGGAAGGAAATAGCTGGCTCTTCAATTATATGGTAGATAAACTGGCGAAAACATTGCCATAATAATATCTAGGTTTGAATATTGCTTTTTACGGATTTTATCGCTATAAGAGTGCAGTATTGTGGAAATGTGATCTTTTCGTTTATTCGATCGTTTATTTCAAGGATAACCAGTTCTTTGCTCTCCCGACTACCACTAACGGTTTTCATTGTATGGTCACCCATCCATAGAATGACCGCAGTACGCGCTGCTTAACCTTGCAGATCGGTTGATAAGCATGGCAATCTAAACACGAGCCTCAAAAAAAATATAATATTTTTCTATCTACACAAAATCTCTATAAAAATCATTTTCAGTGTGCTTTGTTCAGCTTACGTTTGCTTTTGTGACGCCTGAAAAAAAGGATTTTATATTTTCCTGTACTGAAACGTTAACCGTGCGTGTACTAAAAATATGAGCTACCAAGTATATAGGATAGGAAATAGTGGAGCACAATATTATATAAAAAAACATACCATCACGCCTGTATTCCCCGAAGGGTTAGGCAGGGGTGTACTAATGTACCCCACATTTCGCCGGTATGTTTCAGGTCCCATGTAATAGGGCACCCCCTATTACATGAGCCTATTGCCATTAACCGGGCACAAATCCAGACTCGACAAGAGTCGTAGCAAGTGGCAGTCCATAGTTTCTGCCTACCCCTGTGGGAAAAAGGCGTGAGTGTATGTATGTATGTATGTATGTAAATCCAGACTCCGAGCTGCTACTGGGAATTTGATAGAAAAACCCAATAACACTTTGCTCGACCTGGGGATCGAACCCAGGACCTCTAGCGTAGCAGTCGCGCTTAGGACCACTAGACTAATGAGGCTGTCCACAATACTATATAAGCTGTGTAAACGATAAACAGAGACCAGGGTTCTCTGAGTTTGTTTTGGTGTTTCTTCTCAGAGGTCGTCAGATAGGATAATAATATATGCCGGCGCCATCTAGTTTATAAGACTGCAAAACATTGACTTGTAAAAGTGTCTGCATCGGGGTTGGACGCGAAATTCAACTTTTTCTTGGTTTTTCGCATTGTTTCTAGCTAAAACAAATTCTAGGTACATAGCAGGTAGAAATTGCGACGTCAATAATATGTTGATGTCGCAACTATCAGTTATCATCGAAGATTTTTGTTTATGATAGTGGATTCGGCCAAAAATGACAATTTACACCTAAATTTCCTACGATAGCGATTTTTAAGCAAAGACTTTTGCAGTCAATTGTGAATATACGTGTATCGTTGTACGTCGGGTCGTTGGGCTCCCTAAAAAATGGTTGAGCTACACGATGACTGATGTATGCGTTCCGTCAGTTACGACAGGTCAACTCAAAGCTGGTATGGTTCTTTCTTCAAAAGGCCTGTTCAGATTTTGCCCTACATTGAACTCGCATATAATATAACTATTGTCTGGACTTTAAAAGAGACCATGATTCTCTGAGTTTGTTTCGACGTTTCTTCTCAGAGGTCGTCAGATAGGAAACGTCGACGCCATCTAGTTAAAAAAAAAAATGTAAAAAAACGACTTGTAAAAGTGTCTTAAAAGATCTATTTACAGAAATAAATATCATTTCATTTCATTTCATTTCATCATTTCATTTCATTTCAATAAGTTATTGTTGATGTCGCAATTTCAACTGCCACGTACCTAGAATGTGTTATAGCCGAATAATTTGCGAAAAACCAAGAAAAAAATGAATTTCGCGTACAACGCTGACGCTTGAGCCTTAAAGGATATATTAACAGAACTTCGAACTTCGTTTTGAAATTCGAACTCAGGAACATCAAATGTTGCAATCGAACTGCAAAACATTTCAGAAATTATCTATATATATAAAAGGCAATGTCCCGACTGACATATCATCGCCCAGCCGAAACCACTAATGATAGAAGTTTGAAATTTTGTGAGGATAATGCTTTTATATTCTAGGCGTCATTTAAGAAAGGATTTTTCGAAATTCATCCCCTAAAGGGGTGAAATGGGGGTTTAAAGTTTGTATGAAACTCTGTCATTTCTAATTGAAAATTAATGAAATTTGGTATGAAGCCTCTAAATACAAAATAATAAAACACGTCCTTAAAGATTTTTTAAATTTCATCCCTTAAATGGGTAAAAAGGGGTGTTAAAGTTTGTATGGATATTTTTTTGTTTATTATCAAAATTACTTGAAATTGAAAATTTATGCATTTCAATATAATTAATGATTTACGTATTTTTGGATTTTTTTAATTTCATCCCTTAAATGGGTAAAAATGGGTGTTAAAGTTTGTATGGAAAATATTTTTTTATTATCAAAATTACTTGAAATTTAATATTTATGCTCTTCAATACAATTAAAGAAATACGTATTTTTGGATTTTTTTAATTTCATCCCTTAAATGGGGAAAAAAGGGTTTTAAAATTTGTGTGAAGAAAGTTTTTTATACTATCAAAATTACTTGAACCTTAATATTTATGCTCTTCAAAATAATTAAAGAATCACATATTTTAGGACTATTTGAATTTCATCCCTAAAAGGGTAAAAAAGGGGTGTTAAAGTTTGTACAAAAATAAATTATTTATTATCAAAATTACTTAGATTAAGTATTTAAACTCTTCATTATAATTAAAGAAACACGTATTTTTAAATAAATTGTTTAATATCGTGCTTGAACTTATGCAATTAAGCTGTACAATATAATTAAAGCAACAAAATTTCAATTTCACCCCTTAGTCGCGTAAAAAGAGTTACTTCCCCTATATAGTGCAAGTAAAGAAATCTGGCATTTGTATTAACACCAAATTTTTATTATTACCTTTAAAACGGAATACGTTATGCATTGCGTTCAAAATAAATAAATACGAGAATCACAATATTCGAAAATCATATCAAAGTTGTACATATTATTATTTAGCCAACCATTTTGTGTCACGCACTCACTTTTGGCTAAAATACAAAGTAATCGGGACATTACTTTAGCTGTAGCTGCATCTGGAATAGCACCTCTTTTGGTGGGAAGGTGGGAAAGCGGCTCTGCCTTTGAAACTTCCGCTTAGTCTTATTCGTGTCGAAACTCCGTTGTGCAATAATATGATGCAGAGTGACATGGCTCAAATTCTCCGAAATCTCAGATTTATCGTGTGGGATGAGACAACTAAGGCGAACAAAGGTGGAATTGAAGCACACACTAGATTTTTAAAGATGTCAGAGGCAGCAAAAGAGCGATTGGTGGAGTTCCTGAGTTGCAGACGGGGGAATGCCGTCAGATTATGTTATATCTAGAGGAACCCGAGCAGACGAAATCAGAGCATCCTTACCATCGTCATACCTATAGCCCTAACCCAAAATAATGATTATCCGTAAAAATAAATATGAGAGATATGGTTCTTGGAAAGTTTTCAGAGCTATTACTTAAAACAGGAAATGCGGATTATCCCGAATCCGAAAGGAAAATATGTATACCATCTCTGCTGGTGGTGGCTATGGCTAAGGTGGCTATGATAGTTTGAATAGTTAGAGTGTACCCTGATTTTTTCTAATAAACAAACAAGTTTATAGATTGGCTGTGCAAACGTGTAATACTAACTCCATAAAAAAAACATTGCAGCTGCTATTAATTACATACTTCTTAAGTCGTTGGAGGGCTCAGAAATTGAATACAGGTCTATCGATTCAGTGCTACAAGCGGATGAAGCAATTTACTATCATGTAGAGTGCCTTAACAGTGTTAACCTTCCTTGGGACACCTGTAATGCTGCTGCGTCTCATTAAACGATTTAAACTATGTATCGGGACTAGACTGCGAGTAACCGCACTGCACAAAAATATTAAAGAGCCACTGTGATAACTGGATGTATTCGGGGGAATCACTTTTCCTACCTCACATACCACTGATACCATCCGACTATGTTTTTGAGTACGATTTCTACTTTGCAATGCCCATAAAAATAATTCAGGGTGAGTCCTTAAGGGTGGCAGGCATAGATTTCAGAGAATATTGCTTCCTTCATGAGCAATTCTACGTTGCCTGTTAGAGAGTGCCGTACTAATAGCAGTCTGGTCATTTTGACACCAGGCAGAAAAAGCACCAATGATGATGATATTTGTACCTCCCCGAGGAAATCGATCCAACGAGAACTCCAGAATGATAGACTATCGCTCTAGCTGTAAGAACACGAATGCTGCTCATTTAATAACAAATATAGTACTTACATGTTACTTTGGAAAAACCTAAACCGGCAAAATCGTGTTGTCCACGCGGGCGAAGCTGCGGGCGGAAAGCTAGTATAACATAATTAAGAAAAAAATTCATTAACCTTTATTACATTAGAATTCGGTTTTAATTTATTCTCTTTTTAATAATAATCTAGTTATATTTATGTTACAAAAATAATCTGTAATCTCAGATCAAATAAAAAGTTAAGATGGAACTTTGCGAGCAAAGAAGTGAGGCCGGCTAAAACTACGCCTTGCCGTGTACAAACACAATTACACGGACACACGCACGTGATAAGTTAGTGACGTTTTGATAGACATGTAGCGATAGCTCGACTCTGCTCGACTGACAAGATAAGGCGTTGTTTCGGTATACAAGGCGTAGTTTTAGCCGGCCTCACTTCTTTGTTCGCTAAGTTCCATCTTAACTATTTATTTGATCTGAGTCTGTAATTAGGTTATCTAGACTCCTAATCCTGTCAACTTTTTCTATATTATCTCAAGAAAATTATTAAGAATCCTTAAAAGATTCCGAGACATGACCTATCAAAGTCTAGAATGAGCTAGTGCTCCTAATTATCTTTATATTGCCAAGAAATAACTTTTATTAGACATGTCCTTGATAAGTAATGAAGTATCTTCTACGTTATTATTATCGTGTCTCCCTGGGCGCCGAATTCTAATGTTTCTTGGTTTTTCGCAATTTTTGTCTATAACTGAGGACCACTAGACTGCCTCATTAGTTATGCGGTCGTAAGCGCGACTGCTACGCTAGAGGTCCAGGGTTCGATCGAGGAAAGTGTTATTGGGTTTTCTATGAAATCCTCAGTAGCAGCTCGGAGTTTCAATGTGTGCCCGGTTAATGGCAATAGGCTCGCCCTTTATTACATGGCACTTAAACATACTAGTTAACTGTGGGTGTACATTTGTACATCTCTGCTCTACCTTTCGGGTAATACAGGCGTGATTGTATGTTGTGTTATTATAATGGTCTTTTATATCATAATTTTCCAACTTTGTATCAAAATATAGAATATAAGCATTTGCTTTTATTCTATTCTATTTTAAACTATCTTCAAGAGCCGGGCACAAATCCAAACTCCAAGCTGATTGCATATTCTCATCATTTTAAGCGGCGGTACCCTAATGGCTAGGGTGACGGACTTGCGATCATGTAGTTGCCGGTTTGAAACCCACCCATTGCACTACCGACATGTCCCCATTTGTAATACAGGCATTAAGCTTAGTACGAGGGGTGAACAATATTACTAGTAATGTGCGACCCACATTGCTAGTAAGCTTTATGAAAAAAAAGAAGGAATTGTTAGCATAATCAACATAGAAATCAACAACCCAGAATGTCACATTCAGTGTGACCTTTGAGCCAATTAAGAAATCAATGAAAAAAAAAACACAATTTAACAACTACTTTCGTTAATGAAAAAAATGATAACATCACTGTCAAATTGACATTTGTAAACATGAATATCTACACCCCTGACAGCAGATAAAAGCTTGATTGTTTTATCATTATCAATTTGTAATTGGTCCCGAAGCGGTCACAAGTTTATGTTGATGACCCCTGCTTCCAGAGGTCGTATACCTTTTTAACCAACTGCGTAGGTAAATCAGACTGCCTCGTTGGTCTAGTGGTCCCAATCGCAACTGCTACGCTAGAGGTCTTGGGTTATCGAACCCCAGGTCGAGCAAAGTGTTATTGAGTTTTCTATGAAATTCTCAGTAGCAGCTCGGAGTCTGGATTTGTGCCCGGTGAATGGCAATAGGCTCGCCCCCTATTACATGGGACTCAAACATACCGGCGAACTGTGGGTGTATATTAAATACACCTCTGCCTAACCCTTCGGGGAATACAGGCGTGATGGTATGTATGTATGTAGGTAAATCATTATCATGTAAAGAAAACCACTGCAGGCATTTTTTGGTTATATCTTAGAATATAGGTATATAACATATCATACCTACCATCTATCTATGGAGCAGACAAGTGCTAGAGTAGATACCGCGTTTGGGCAAACGTAGTGTGGGACGCCCTGCGACACGATGGACCGACGATTTAAAGAAGGTGGCTGGCAGCGGATGGATGCGAGCTGCCCAAGACCGGGATGGTTGGCGCTCTTTGGGGGAAGCCTATGTTCAGCAGTGGACGGCAATTTAGGCTGACATGATATCTAACACCGCGCCCGTATTCCCCGAAGGGTTAGACAGAGGTGTACCTACTTAATGTAGGAACACCTACACAGTTCGCCGGTATGTTTAGGTCCCATGTAATAAAGGGTAAGCCTATTGTTATTCACCCGGCGCAAATCCAGACTCCGAGAAAACCCCAATAACACTTTGCTCGACCTGGGGATCGAACCCAAAACCTCTAGCGTAGCAGTCGCGCTTGGGACCAGTACACTAATGAAGCAGTTTATAAAAAATAATTATCATCAAAATTAATAACAATTATTCAATATTAGCTAGTAAGTTTACTTTTTTGGATTTATTTATTAAACAGCCCGAGAGTTTAAGCTCAAGTAATTATAATCATTAGGGCATACATTTATTTGATTTATTTGATATTGAATAAAATCTTAATAGAATATATCAACATTTAGGTCTGTCATTAATTTCGTTGACATGTTTGCCCGGGAAAGTCATATAATCTCGTCTTTGTCTTCACTAATTAACGAATTAATGCTATCGGTTTGTGAAAGACAGATTTTCTGATTAATTATCGGGTATTTCTGATAAGTACATTCATTTCAACGAAGTAAAAGATTAACTGTATTAATTTTATTTACGATAATGTTTTAGCAATCGTCTGGGACTAATATTTGAGTCAAATATTATTTTAATGTTAATGTGTTAATATTATTACACATCCATTTTATCTATCTTTAAGACTCAGGTTCAACTTTATTGACTGCCTCAGTCTAGTGGCCCTAAGCACGACTGCTACGCTAGAGGTTCTAAGTTCGATTCCCAGGTCGAGCAGAGTTATTGGGATGTTCTATGAAATTTTCAATAGCAGCTCCGAATCTGGATTTGTTCCCGGTTAATGGCAATAGGCTCGCTCCCTATTACAAGGGACTTAAACATACCGGCGAAATGTAGTTGTACATTGGTACACCTCTTCCTAACCCTTCGGGGAATACAGGCATGATGGTATGTTATGTATGTTATAAAAAAGCTAGCCAGGCGAAGATCCTATCGCCGATCGTGCTAGATGCTAAGGTATATTATAGATAAGATCCTTAGTGATTCTCGAATGTATATATACTACTATTTATACATTCTACCTCAATGTTAAATTCTAAACAAGTTTATTTTGTGGTAACACGCGATAAACTCATCACTTAATAATGTTCTCATTGTTTTGTTTTTGACATAAATCTTATTGTAGATGTATAAATAGCTAAGGTACTTAACTGTTCCAAGTAATTTATAAAATTCTACCAAATATTTATATCGTGCCCTTGACATTGGCAGTGTTAAATAGTATTGTATTTATTCAATTGTTTCGTTGACTCGGCGAACTAAAAATGTGTACCGATCCTAAGAAGTATTTACACAAATCCAGTCCAACGAAAAATATTTACTTTAATCCACTTGCGTGAAAGTATTTTCGCGAACTCTCTTGCGCCAAAGATGTAGCGGAAAATAAATTCACTAAAATGACTAATAATATTAATAAAAAATCATTAAAAAACATTATCGTTAATAAATTTTCAACTAATTCACTAAATTGACTAATTCACAAAAAAAATCTTTAAAATTAGGTAGGTAATATTATATGAACAAATAAATATTAATAGGAATCCACTTGCGCTAAAGGTATTTACGCAAATCCATTTGCGCGATTTTTTTTACGTAAATCCAAAAAATCTATGTAAAAAAAAACATATTTTACTTAAATTTGAGTAGTGCAGTGATAGCCTTGTGATATGACCATTGGACTGCCAAGTCAAAGGTCTCGAGTTCGAATCCAGGGCACGCACCTCTGTCTTTTCGAAGTCATGTGCGTATTAATAATTAATTATCACGCGCTTAAACGGTGAAGGAAGACATCGTGAGGAAACCTGCATGTCTGAGAGGTTTTCTTGACAACATGTGAAGTCTGCCAACCCGCAGTAGGCTAGCGTGGTGGACTATAGCCTAGTCCCTCTCGTTCTGAGAGGAGACCCGTGCCCAGCAGTGGGACAATGTAATGGGTTAATGATGAATGATGAAATGAAATACGTAGCTAGAAAATAAAACCTACCTAGACATAATTATTACCTACACATATTTGACAACATAAATTCTAGCCCCTTAGGTTTATAAAAACAAACAAATTGAAATCTCTCATATCAATAGGTCTTCCAGTGATTTTGATTGAACCCTATTACGAAGGAGAAAACCCTTAGGGCTTAAAACTAATTTTTGGTTCAATTTGTTTTTGATTTTCTTTGTTATCGATATATGCCTTCTAAAAATATTCTATTACAAATATTAATCTAGTAGTATTTGATTATTGTTTTCTGACACTCACAGAAATATTAGACATTTGAATACCTAAAACATGATTTTCCAGATACTGATTTCATCACCTACGTGGACTAGCCGTGATTAAGAAAGGATGCTATTAATCCGAAAATATATCAATGCAAAGCTATGTAACCGTGAAAGTTATTTTTTTATTCCAAAGTCAGCAAAACAAGTTGCCGCCTTGATATCTCAGATATTATTTTATCTCGCTAGGCACTTCATTTCACTGGCAACATTATCCTTCAAACCGGAAAACAATTTAAATACCCAGAGGTCCTTATTTATGTTTTTATCACAGAAAGCTTTTACCTAGCCTATTTATTTTAGTCAAACTATTTTCTGTCTGTCTGTCCTTCATAAAATTAATATTGACAAGATTTTCTTTTGTTTCAGCCTCACACCAAGATGGACAATAATTCATTTGAGGTATGGGTCAGTACCATTTTTTTTTAAATTTTAAACCTAATTTTAAATGCACAGCTTGCATAATTTGCACATAAGTATTAGGGCCTGTTTCACCACCTCACACTCTCTACCAGACTATCCTATCTACACACCTCTGTTTCACACTATCTACCAGATAAATTCAAAATGGGTACACGATTTGTATGAATATAGTGGCAGATAATTTATCGGGAACTTATCAGTAGGCAGTGAAACAGGCCCTTATTATTATAAAATGCATTTTAAATAATGGTTTGCCACGCGATGACTGCTGTATGCGTGCTGTCAGTTAGAGACAACTCTACTTGAGCAGGCCCTGTTTCCTATACAGAAAAAAAGGAATTGAGGAACCATTTCGGAGAGTGTGCATCGGAACTACATGAAATAGTTTCACCATCCCCGTTCCACTATCGGACGAGCAGAGCTACGGCAAGGCGCCACCGCTACGTGTTGGAAGTGCCTAAATCTCGCACTAAGCGTTTTGCCTCGACATATATAGTGCGTACTGCTCTATTGTAGAACTCGCTGCCGGAATCTTTGTTCCCTGAGACATACAATTTGGGTGTCTTCAAGACGAGAGTGAATAGGTTTCTTCTAGACAAGCGCGCTCCATCGTAGACCACTTCGTTGCTTAAAATCAGGCAAGTTGTGGTCAAGCGCAAGCCTATCTATGATATTGAAAAAAAATTTCGTTGAATATTTTTAAAATATTCGAAACTCACGATCATAATTTCCAGTGAACCAAATCGTATTTGAAGCATATTTGCATAAACTGCCGCAATTTATGGCTCGTTTCAAAGTCGGCCTTATCAACGTTCGTAATTACGCCCCTTTAAAAACCTTTTTTCACAATACAGGAAATATAGAAAGAAGCTTCACTTAAAAATAGCAAAAGTAAGGAAGGAAATCTCTTTTTTTATGCTCAACTTGCATATATATATATGTTAGCAGGTAATGAAAAGAAACATACCATCACGCCTGTATTCCCCGAAGGGTTAGGCAGAGGTGTACTAATGTACACCCAATTTTCACCGGTATGTTTATGTCCCATGTAATAGGGGGCGAGCCTATTGCCATTCACCGGGCACATACCCAAACTGCGAGCTGCTACTGAAAATTTCAGTAAAAAAACCCAATAACTTCCAAGCTTAATATTATTTAAATACAAAAATACGTCATACGGTGTTTAAAAAAAAAGAAAAATCCATGTGGCCTATATGATCAATAGACTAATAACGCATTTTAATAATCTGCAGAGGCTGAATAACATACCATCACGCCTGTATTCTTCGAAGAGTTAGGCAGAGTTGTACTATTGTAGTACACCCACATTTTACATTTTTGCTTAGCGACAGAATATTAAGCAATACGATGATACCAACTTAGATAAACTCAGCACGACAGTTCTATTACCAAAATTACAATACCAATCAGTAGGTATAGTTAGGGCTGATGCAGTTGGGCACGAAATTCTATTTTTTCTTGGATTTTCGTAAATTTTTCGGCTATACCACATTCTAGGTACATGGCAGTAGAAATTGCGACATCAACAATAACTTATTTACAATTGAGTATTAACGCATTTGCTTAAAGATCGTTATCGCCGAAAATTTTGGTGTAAATTAGTGTATTTGGCGATAAATGACAATTTACACCTCAATCTCCTACGAAAAATTTGCCAAAAACGCGCCCAGCCTCGACGCTTTAGCCTTAAGGTAAATATCAACTATACCGCCATTGAATACCCACAATTAATCACTACCCGAAATGTCAATCTCATTTGCATACAACGCACCAGTAACCAGGTATGCAGTGGATCAATTTTCGACTTTATGTCCCTAATGATAAGTTTGAAAACTACCAACGTCGTTGACTCACTATCAATGGCGCTTGAAGACTTAGTGTAGGATTACCTTTCAACGCGGCATTCCAAATGGACTTATTCAATGACAGATAACAAATGACTCGCTCGTAGTTTAATAGCAATCGCGTGGGGTCCATAGGACCTGGATAATCCATAGGAAATACATACTCGTGTATACATATCATTCTTTAAGGGTTAACTCGGGAAACGACCAGCGAGCCACCTGATGGTAAGTAGTCATCGCGGCCCATGGACATCTGCAATACCAAAGAAGTTACAAATATGTTGTCGAGCCTATTGTGAGAAGGAAGGTGACTGAGGGAGGAATTGGGCGTCCGGCGCTCCACACTCACCGTACGAAACGCAACAGTATGCATACTGCTACTTAAAGTCGACATTCTGTAGGAGAGAAGTACTTCTCCGGTCGTACCGATCCATTCGTAATGATAGTGGCATACAAACATCCCAGCGAGGCACTACTACCTAAAAAACTCCTGTTCAACTCCAGCAGCAGTCTTACTAACTTCACAGCTGATGCAAGATGACGGTTTGTATATGCACAAAATCTGTATGAATGGGCAGGGTTACCTTAGTGTCCTCATGCATATATATTGCGTGCATACGGTGTTAACTTGCACCGTGTTCGTTTTACGCTTTCTTAAAAACAACCGACACTAAAACCAATTCCTCGACTGCCTCGTTGGTCTAGTGGTCCCAATCGCGACTGCTACGCTAGAGGTCTTGGGTTCGATCCCCAGGTCGAGCAAAGTGTTATTGAGTTTTTCTATGAAATTCTCAGTAGCAGCTCGGAGACTGGATTTGTGCCCGGTGAATGGCAATAGGCTCGCCCCCTATTACATGGGACCCAAACATACCGGCGAACTGTGGGTGTACATTAAGTGCACCTCTGTCTAACCCTTCGGGGAATACAGGCGTGATGGTATGTTTACTAAAACCAATTCACTAGAATCAATTTACTAAAGCCAATTCAATACAGCCTACACTATAGCCAGTTAATTAGGTATGTAAAGTTAGAGATGGGCGGAAAAACACATAGTCAAATTCAACTATGCAATTCATAGACACGTTCTCTCGTATTCTCTGAGAATGCACACACATGCCATATATAAGGAGTAGTAGTAGTGCCTGCTGGAATGCGAGCATGAACGGGTCGCACGACCTGGGAAGTACTACCCTCCCACGGAATATTGACGTCAAGTAGCAGTAGGTATACGAGTACTGTTGCGTTTCGTACGGGGAGTGTGAAGCGCTGGAGGCCCAATTTCTCCCTTAGTCCCCTTCCTTCTCCTTTTCTCCCTTTTCCTTAAATAGCTCGGCAACGCATCTGCAACTCCTTTGGTTTTGCAGATATCCGTGGGCGGCGATGACTACATACCATCAGGTAACTCGCCCGCTCGTATGCCAAAAGAAAACCATATTATAAGGGTGCCATTTATTGCATTTTGAAGTACGGAGCCCACAAAAAAGGCAGTAGAACTTCTCTTCAAGTTCTCTGTTTAGTGGCAACTGACCCAAATGGAGATTTATTTGTAAAAGTACGAAGTCCTTTGATTAGCGTAGCGTGTGGCTACAGAGTTGCTAAAACCGAACATGTCCGCTATAACGAGCTTCATTTGATGTTAAATCTAGCTAATCATGTTTCAAACGACGAGATTGTGAGTGATAGCCTAGTGATATTAACACTGGACTGCCAAGTCAAAAGTCTCGATTTCGAATCTAAGGCACGCACCTATGACTTTTCGAAATAATGTGCATACATATATAATCAGCCTGTAATGTTCCCACTGCTGGGACACATGCCTCCTCTCGGTGAGGGGTTGGTTTCGAAGTAATGTGCTTATTAAATAATTTATTTATCAAGCACTTAAACGGTGAAGGGAAACATCTTGAGGAATCCTGCATGCATCCTACAGAATATCGACGTCAAGTACCAGTATGCATACTGTTGTTTCGTACGGTGAGTGTGGAGCGCCGGAGGCCCAATTTCTCCCTCAGTCCCCTTCCTTCTCCTTTTCTCCTTCCCCTCCCTTTTCCTTAAATAGGCTCTGTAACGCATCTCCAACTCCTTTGGATTTGCAAATGTCCATGGGCGGTGATGACTACTTACCATCAGGTAGCTCGCCTGCTCGTTTGCCGAGTTATGCCATAAAAAAAAAATGCCTAAGAGAATTTCTTGATGGCATGTGAAGTTTGCCAACCCGCAATAGGTAGATTACTGTGGTGGACTACAGCCTAATCATGAAGCTGAGCGCGGGCCTCCTATCAGAATGTAAGAACTTTTTATCTTCTTCTCATAAATATAAAAATTAAATGCTGTTCGTTAGTCTCGCTAAAACTGTAGAATGACTGATTTGGCTAATTTTGGTTTTGAAGTATTTGTGGAACGTGGAACGTTATTCGTATTTTATGAAAGTATAAAAAAATTGGACCCGGTCCGTGGCTCTGCGATCAAGTTCAGGAAAACGTCGATTGGGTCCACTAGTTATAGATAGATACATTATAAGCTTTATTCATTATTAAAAGAATACATTTAAATATAATTTAAAATATAGATGGCAGATCTTTTTTACAAAGACTGAGCAAAAAGTCAATAAAGATTGAAGAGTTTATTTCAAAGAGGTTTCTTTAAAAAAAAACCATCTTTGCCGTCAATAAAATAACTTAAAAGAAGTCACTTAACAAAATAATCTAACCTTTCCTTAAATAAATATTTTGAATTTCGAATTTCAGTTTGAAATATCCACGACTGAAATCCTAGCTTGGTTCAACGTTTTTAAAAAGGATAAATCCATCGCTATTCAGAACCTGAGTAGCGTTTCAGAGAATAAATTTGAATGTAGGTACCTATCTTTTCAATTTTTATTGAAAGTCAATGGATTTTGTAAAGAAAAGTGTTTTTTTGGATTTATCTGTTGTATGTTCAATTTATATAGATACGTTTGTATATTTTATTAGCAAAACAATCTTATAGCTAAGCTCGAAATAAATTAAGTGGCGGTAGCCTAGTGGCCAGGGCGTTGGACTTGCGATCATGTGGTTGCCGGTTCGAAACCCACCCATTGCACTACCGACGTGAACCCATTCGTAACACAAGCATTTAGCTTAGCACGAGGGGTTAACAAGATTACTAGTAATGTGTGGACCAACATTGATAGTAAGCTTTATTTTTAAATAAAAAAGAATATATCTTCAAGTATGACCTATATAAATATCAATCGCTGCCTCATTAGTCTAGTGGTCCTAAGCGCGACTTCTATGCTAAAGGTCCTGGGTTCGATCCCCAGATCGAGCAGTGTTATTGGATTTTCTATGTAATCCTCAGTAACAGCCTGGAGTCTAGATTTGTGCCCGATTAATGGCAATAGAATCGTCCCCTATTACATTGAACCTAAACATACCGGCGAAATGTGGGTGTACATTAAGTACACCTCTGCCTAACCCTTCAGGGAATACAAGCGTGATGGTATGATGTGATCCACACAGTACTTGCTTGGCATTGAATGTTCTAATTTATCCCACACCCATTACACATGTATATTGAACCAAATCGTTTAATCATTTTGTCTGGAACTAAATCTGAATCATTCGCAGTTTACCTCGATGAACAAGGAAAATGTAAATAAAACCTGTTTTTAGACCAAACAATTTTAATTGAACATAGTTGAACCTACCCACTTTACAATATACACGGCTAGATATTCAATTCAATTCATTTATTCAATAACGATTTTTACATCGTGTCTGAATTTCTATAACTAAACATAATATACAAAAATAATGCATGCAGTTCATGTTTAAATACAATTACCATTATTCAAATTAAATTAATATCGGATATAAATACGGATATAGGTTTATGCTCGGATATTTCAACTTGACTGCCTCGTTAGTCAAGCGGTCCTAAGCGCGACTGCTTCACTAGAGGTCCTGGGTTCGATCCCCAGATCGAGCAAACTGTTATTGGGTGTTTGATTTGTGCAGAAGCATTTTTTTCATGTTTGTCCATGGAGTTTCTTGCCGGATGCTTATCCATAGGATCAACTTTTTGGAACCGTGCAATTAGAGTCATAACGTTTCATAAATGCTTGTAAAGGCTTATTTGAAAAAAAAAACATTTGAACTTGAACTTTTTTGCCTAAACCATCTCAGAATAACATGCACCCGATTTGGAGTTAACCTTCAGAAATACAACTCTGAAAACCTCAAACAATTTCGTACTGTAGATTTTGCGCGATGCGTTTACAAACATACAGACAGAAAACAATTATTTTTTTGTTCTGTTGCTCTAATAAAGATATTATTTATATTTTTTTTTAAAAAAAGCTACCTAGCAATTTTTTTTTTTTTTTAAAAAAAGGTTACCAGCAATGTGGGTCACACATTACTAGTATTCTTGTTAACCCCTCGTGCTAAGCTAAATGCTTGTGTTACGAGTGGGTTCACGTCGGTAGTGCAATGGGTGGGGTTCGAACCGGCAACCACATGATCGCACGTCCGACGCCCTAGCCATTAGGTTACCGCCGCTTAACTAAATTTGGGTCGCACATTACTAGTATTCTTGTCCCTCGAACTAAACTTTTTGACTTGAACCAAATTTTATTTTTAAATTGCCCATTAGTTTAGTCCATATTTGTGGACTTAGTTTAGTCACAAAAAGTTTGTTAGAGTATAAAAAGCTTTAGAGCAACTATAAATCTAGCCTAAACAAACTCAGTGCTTGAAAAACTATTAGCTTACGCAAACAGGCTCCCAAATAGGAATTAACTTTTCCCATTCCAGCATAAACTTACATACCTAGATACATAATCAGCCTATAATTTTCCTACCGCTGGGACACAGTCCTCCTCTCCGTGAGAGTGAGTGGGCCGTAATCCACCACGCGGGTACCAGTACGGGTTGGCTTCCAAGTAATGTGCTTATTAATAATTAATTTATCAGGCGTATCAGGTTTTTTGTGGTAGGGCCACGCTGTTCGCAGCATGAATGGGCCGGCTTGACCGGGGAAGTACCACACTCTCGCAGAAGACCGACGTCCGAGTAGTAGCGTTTCGTTACTGCGCTTCGTTCGGTGAGCGAGAGGGCCGGAGGCCCAATTCCTCCCCCAATCCCCTTCCTTCTCCTTTTCTCCTTCCCCTCCCTTTCCCTAAATAGGCTCGGCAACGCATCTGCAACTCCTTTGGTTTTGCAGATGTCCATGGGCGGCGATGACTACTTACCATCAAGTAGCTCGCCTGCTCGATTGCCGAGGTATCCCATAAAAAAAAGGCGTTTGGTGAAGGAAAACATCGTGGGGAAACTGCATGCCGAAGAGAATTTCTTGATGGCGTGTGAAGTTTGCCAACCCGCAGTAGGTAGATTACCGTGGTGGACTATAGCCTAACCTCACCATAGGAAACTGGGCGCGGGCCAGATCAGAACTTTTAGAACTTTCCTGTAAGAACTTTTTATGTCATATGTCTTCGAAATGTTTGGTTCTAGGACATCGGTTTCCTCACGATGTTTGGGAGCAGTGCAATAATATACACCAAAATAAAGCGTCTGTCTGGGTTCTAACCTACGTCCTACAATTCGTACGGACGTTGCCGTTACCACTGGGCCACCGCAGCTCCCTAAGCAACTTTTGAGTATTTTCGGAAAAATTATGAATTTTCTACTGTATCAAATTATCTATAGTAATAAAAAGGTTTGATAGCCCAGTGTTAAGACTACTGCACTGCTAAGTAGTAGGAAGTCTCGAGTTTGAATGAGGGCACGCACCTCTGACTTCTCGTAATTATATACGTATTGATAATTAATTATCACTCGCTTACTTTTATTGGTTTAATTTAACTACACCATTTAATAAGTAAAATCTAGGAGCCGCGGTAAGCCATTATTGCATATCGTGTATACTGTCCAAAAAATTAGAGTCTTACACGTGAAATTTTATCCCATCCTATTTTTAAGCCCAACATCATTTTTACAGGTAGGGATGGAAAAAAACGGCATTGTTAAATAAAATTTGACCGTAGCCCCAAACACGTTAAGATGACTTTCACAGAGTGATTCAACGCCAAATGAGGAAATACTCTTTGTATTTTTTTTTACTTCACTTTTGTGCCAATTTCTGGCTTCTGGGTTAGGTATTCTAACGTTCTTAGAACGTATCCTATATTTAGCCAAAAAAATAAAAGATATCGAACGTAGAAAAGATTCCAACCCGAGGAAGAGAGGTCAAAGATATTGAGCCAGCTATAGCATCTGGCGAAGCGAACCACATAGAATACGAAGGACGTAGAATCATTGTTTACCAGAGACGGCCGATGCTTCGGCATGAATGGGCTGGCTCGACCGGAGTGATACCACGGCCTCACAAAAAACCGTTTCGTCGAGTGAGTGAGGATACCGGAGGCCCAAACCTTTAAAAGGCCGGCAACGCACTTGTGACTCCTCTGGTGTTGCTGTGTGGTGGGCGGCGGTAATCGCTTACCATCAGGTGAACCGTCTGCTCTTTTGCCCCTATCTCATAAAAAAAATTAGCTTGAGAAAAAATTATGCTTTCGCTATTAAATTTATATCATTGAGACCTATGAATTGCGTTAGCTTGACTTACGTTGTCATATCACTAGGCTATCATTGGTCTTGTACATATCCACAGACACAAACATGTTTATGTAATTCAGTCACGTATTTCGAAGTCTGTGTATTGATAATATTTTGTACCACATGGGCACCGAAGTCAAAACAAAAGGTCCGGATATTTATAGCTAAGTTGTGTCTCTTACCATCACGCCTGTATTCCCCGGAGGATTGGACAGAGGTGTATTTTTGCACAACCGCACTTCGCCGGTATGTTTAGGTCCTAAGTAATAGGGCGAGAGTCTATTGCCATTAACTGGCCCCAAATGCACACTAGGAGCTGCTACTGAAAATTCCATAGAAAAAAACAATAAAACTTTGCTTGATCGAACCCAGCACCTCTAGCGTAGCGTTCGCGCTTACGACCACTCAACTTCTTTCCAAAATAAATAAATAAAAATAAACGAATGAGACAGTTTCTCATTTTGTAGTTCAAAAAACATCCGTGTTAAGTTCTCCCATTCATTCATTCATTCACACAGTTCCTGAGATACAACATTCGTTTCCCGAGCTCCCATACCCAAGCGACATTTATTCGATCCATTAAGCATCTAGACATATTTCATATGTTACGCACACAACCGTGACGTAAGTACATAACGCAATCTTCCAACTTACCGAGAAAAAGATTATCCGCACCGAATGTCCACTATAACTTGGCACACGGCCAAATAGAGAACTAAACTATAAGCACTGTTATTTGATTTTTGGCGTTACCAACGGCGCCGCGAGGTAGTGTCAATTTATACTGGGCACTTCTTACTTTATATTTGCTGACAAGCCTAAAAGCATTTCCCTTGCGTATATTTTATAAGATACAGGCATTTTATTCAGCCGAAAAGATATTATTTAGATACGTGATAATATATTCAACTTGTTTACCATTTAGGTAGCAACATTACATACCATCACACCGTTTGTTTCGAAGGGTTAGGCAGGTGTACAACACTGAGTTGGTAGTGAAAATTTCGTTAAAAAACCCAAACTAACAAACAATTTCAACGACTAACTGAAGCATTGAAGTACCTATCTAACAATATCCTAATTTCTAGACGCGATTCAATTTTAACAGGAATATTTGCGTCATAAAATTTAAATTCAGAATAGTTTATCCATACGAACATACTAAAAATATAAATGCGAAAGTTACTTTACATGAATTTTGTAATTTAAAAAAATATGTAGGTACGGTGTTGTTTTATAGACGCGTTGTTACGTAATACGCAGGTGTTGTGTTTTTTGTTCTGCTTTTGTAAGCTCACCCTTTTTATTAATACGTTTTTATTCAATCTGAAATTCTGAATTAAGTTCCTCTCTAAATGGAGTAAAACGAAAATACAACGTATATGTATAAAAGACCAAGGGATAATATTAAAATGTTTTCTAAAAATGGAATATGCGCGACGTTGAAATAAAACATTTTTGTATGGATATTACCGGTTTGTATTTACTAAATCCTTACGTTTCAGGCACTTTACAGGGTCATGGGTAGACTGCAAAGGACGCTGAAAGGGTCCGAAACATCAGAATATATATATAGTCTATTTTCCGCAACTCTACGACAAAGCGCGTATTTTGCTTATAGGTGGGAATATGTTAGAATATATAAAAATACATAAATGTTTCATGGACTGCATCATTAGTCTAGTGGTCCTAAGCGCGACTGCTACGCTAGAGGTTCTGAGTTCGATCCCCAGGTCGAGCAAAGTGCTATTGGGTTTTTCTATGAAATTCTCAGTAGTAGTTCGGAGTATATTAGATATTGAAACGTAGATCCCGTCACGCCTGTTTTCCCCGAAGGGTTAGACAGAGGTGTACTAATGTACACCCACAGTTCGTCAGTATGTTTAGGTCATGTGATAGGGGCGAGTCTATTACCATTCACCGGGCACATATTTAAACTCCAAGTTGTTATTGAGAATTTCATATAAAAACCCAATAGCAGTTTGCTCGACTTGGGAATCGAAAAAGACCTCCAGCGTAGCAGTCGCCTTTAGGACCACTAGACTAAAATAAGATATAGACAATATAGAAAATTGTATAATATGGAAAATAGAACCTTAACACACCAGCAACTTTTGGTGTAACAGTACGCCTTTTTATACCATAAGAAACCAATAATAATCTATTTAGTTAATTGAAGGAATTTTCTCAAACAATTTCAGGATTAAATAAAGCACAAAAATGCCAAACATTTATTCCCAAAGTTTCAATTCACTTAATGCTTTCGATGTCCCAAATTTTATATTCAGCTTAACTTGTTAAGTCTTACTGAACTCCGAGCTTTATACTTAGGCTGTTGTTTATTCATTAAATCTGCTTTCGATCTACTTGGTTTTATATACTACATTTACTGCGAGTAGGTACATATTATAGTTTCGCCTATATTCTCTGAAGGCATAGGTGTACTAACATTATATACCATCACGCTTGTATTCCCCGAAGTGTTAGCAGAGGTGTACCAATGCACACCCTCACTTCGCCGGTATGTTTAGGTCCCCTGTAATAGGGGGCGAGTCTATTGCCATTAACCGGGCACAAATCCAGACTCCGAGCTGCTACTGAGAATTTCATAGAAAAACCCAATAACGCTTTGCTCGACCTGGGGATCAAACCCAAGACCTCTAGCGTAGAGTTGCGCTTAGGACCACTAGACTAATATGGCAGTCATAGGTGTACTAATAAGTATAATCCCCATTTCGCAGATATGATAAGGTCCCATGTAATAGCCTCCTGACCGCCCTTGTACTACTCATAGAACATTAACTACATACCCATCACGCCTGTATTCCCCGAAGGGTTAGGCAGAGGTGTACTTAACGTACACCCACAGTCCGCCGGTATGTTTGGGTCCCATGTAATAGGGGGCGAGCCTATTGCCATTCACCGGGCACAAAAATCGAGACTCCGAGCTGCTACTGAGAATTTCATAGAAAGACTCAATAATACTTTGCTCGACTTGGGGATCGAACCCAAGACCTCTAGCGTAGCAGTCGCGATTGGGACCACTAGACCAACGAGGCAGTCAGGCAAGGAGGCAACATTAACTAATAAAATATATTTGCCAGGTATTACTCTACTATCCCATCTCGGTCAAGCAAACGTTATAAATAAATAAATAAATAAATGTGTCCGTAATACGGTTAGCCAATTTTTAATTAGATTAAACGATGAAAATCGCAAAGCAAATTATGTTTGAACTAAAATTAATTCGGTATATTTGCTTCCGTACGCACCGTTTGCGTGAAATTTTGACGATAAGATAAAATTACGCCTGTGCACGACTTAATAAGTCTTCGATGAGAGTTTGATGGGTCTGGCCGTAAATACCGCGGTTTTATGGTCACACTGATTACCTGACGGGAACAGATGGTAACGAGGCCAACAGAAAATGGTTTAGAAATTATAATAAATTATGTCTTTAATGAGTTTTTTTACGAAAACAGTGTATTTATTCAACTTGGATTTTATATTTTTTATTTAAATGAGTGCCATTTTGTCTTCTTTATTCTTGATTTTAAATTCATTTACGTCAAAACACCCACGCTGTGTTTTGGGTCGTCAGATGATAATAATAATAAAATAAATGAGTTGTGTTTATAGAGCAATGTCAGTCATATTATACTCTCATATATCCACCAAAATATGGGGTCCACATTAGTCCACCTCTTTCTTAACCTTTGGGGAATACAGGCGTGATGGTATGTATGTACCTATATGAATACTATATTTCTGGTCTGTATAATATAATATGTTATGTTTTCATAAAGTATTCTGTATATATAAGTATTCTATATATGTTATATATTCATTAAGTGGATCTTTTCCAGTTTGCCAAATGATGACTTAAAATCAAAATTATGTAATAACTTAACTGTCCCCATACAATACAATTTACAACTAACCCACGTCCATCATTTTTTCATTTTTGTTTGGCTAAATACCAATCGTTCACATAGTAAATATTAAAAAAAAAATGATTTTCTTATAGGTTAGGTTTTTTGCTCTAAGTTCACGTACTTTATTAGAACATTGCACCACGTTCATAACAAAAATACACCCTCAAGTTGTATGTAAAAATGAGTCACCTGTGACTCCTGAACTTATTCCCAAAGTTCATTATGAGTCATAAGTGACTCACGGGACAGTTAAGTTGTTAATCCTATGAAATAAAATAGCAGGACATGGGTTGTTGACGACAAAAGAAGTCAGAACAGATATTAATCCTGAATACTGCCTAAACAAAACATTTTTACATAAAACTCGCGTTTCAAAAACTCGTTTAGGAGCTCTATAAACTGTTTTCCGTGATGGCCATTCTATCAGGCCTTTACTACCAAAAATCACGGAAAACTGAACATCCTCAATCACACCGATTAAGCACAAAACGATTCAAATCCAACGCAGTATTTTTTTACGATCGTGGCGTAAACCATAAACATTGGACAGTAAAAAAGATTTTGTTATGCTTTTTAAACTTTAGTGTTATAGACAAAATGTTTATACTCCAATGGGATCATTAAAAAAAGAACGTTTGAAAAGATAAGTATTAAACTAATTGATCTTATGGTGAAAATCCTCCATAAACTCCATACATTACATTACTTAAAAGTATAACAATGCGTCAAAAATATTAGAATCGCGATTTCTCTGTGGTTTTTTTACAGATAAGGATTATATTATTTGTCTTTAAGGCGCAGATTCGTATTAACCAAATTTCTAGCAACAGATAACTGACTGATCAGAACATGAATAAATAAGTGATAACTAAGTATTTAGTCTTGCAGGCAGAGAATCTTAGGTTTTTTTTTTCAACCTAATTATTAGACATTATAGTTATTGATAATAAGATCTCTCACATTCCGCTAAAATATTGGTATATATATCTTGGTAAGTGTATTTATTATATGCACATTATTAGTACACAGTTAACTTACCAACATACAACCGCTAAGGCCGACAATCCAACTGCGATTGACCGCCCCCACTATTTTGGTGGCGGTGCAAGCGACGTGTGCCTGAGGCAACAATACCAGGCTACCCGCATACACTACAGTAGGTAATTCAAGATGTTAGGAATGATGTAAGATAAATTGCAAGTGCCTAGGTATACATATGAAACCAACAGACGTCAACCACAAACTAAAGATACAACATAATCTATAGGAAGTCACAGTGACATCATAAAATACAAATTTTACGAGCAATACGGCAAACAGCCGAGTCGAACAATAAATGTCAAACTTCTAAATGTTCTTTTAACGTTACGACACGGTGTGATAAGCGGATTTATGTGCTCGTACAGTCGAACACACTGGTTTTTGCGTGCGTTGTGTTTCTGTATATTTTATTGTTTTTGTTTTATTTTATCGGCGCGTATTCTTTATAAAGCAATGTATGCCTTTTTGACAAAGATTGGGTAAATGTATCTAGCAATATGTGTTACTGTTGAATTTTCTATTAAAAGTAGTCTTCGGCCTCAGGCTCGAACGTGCATCCTTCCAGTAAGTATACCCGACGCTTTACCAATTAACTTACCGAGACCACTGTGATGTTAGTTGGTAAAGCGTCTGGTATACTTAACCGGAGGGACGCAGGTTCGAGCCCTGCCTGAGGACGGTTTATTCGTTCACTAGAAAATTCATATCTTTGTAGATATTTCGCATTATTGAATGCTAAAATATAATAAAAATAAGGTAAGTTTTGTTAACTGTCTGTTCCAAAGCTTTTGATGAATAATTATTTTATAACAAAATCTAATCAAGCGGCCAGCTCGTTAGCTGCTGTACAGCTAACTCTACTGTCGACTGTTCATCACTGTACATTTCAAAACAAATGAATAACTAAAACAAAACATTTTGATACACAACAGATGCCCATTGTTATTATAAATTCATTTATTATTACATAACAGTGTTATTAATCAAGTCCTTGATTAAGTGGCTTGTCAAAAATATTTGTGTAATCAGATCGTTGTTGATCGCCAACATTACATCTTTGAAGATTGTGCTAACAGATTTTGATGAAAGATTTGAAACGAGTGCAATTAATTCCTGGTGGATTATATAATACGCGTTAGGTATGTAGGGATTTCTATTCCCATATTATAAAGAGGAAAGATTTGATGGTTTTTAATCAATAAACTGTTGAATTACTGGACCGGATTTTAAAATTATTTCACTATGGGAAAGCTTCATTGTTCCCGATTAACATAAACAATTCTATCTCGTCTTTTATAAAATTATAACTGGTCGAACTCCATAAAAGCTAAAATAAATAATAATTATTAAATTATTAGTATGTTCTGTTTTTGTTTTAACGCGCATCACACAAAAACGACTGTACGAAATTTCATGCAGTTTTCACAAATCTAGTGCTAGGGATCTAACTTAAAATCTGATGCACGTTTATTCTTCATAAAACCCCCTAGAAGCCGAGTTATAGTTAGTAAATCACAAAAGCCATTGACAACTAACAAAACTAGTTCAAAGACAATCGGTTGAAAAAAGCTCTTCAGCCCGTATAAGGGTCACGATTAGAACTGACCTATCTCCGCACATCTGTTAAGGATCGAATAAGGGATTACCAGAAGGACAAACTTTCCTTTTCGTTCAAATAACACAATAGTGCAATCGCCTTGCTAGATAAATACTTTGCTATATACAAAGCTAGTCGAAAGACACACGGGAGCGATATTTGTATATGCTGGCTAGTTTTAGAATATCCAATCATGTTTCTACTTCTGTTTGCTCTTCTAGACACACTGTCATGGCTTCAGATTTTAAAATACTACGCTTGTAATCCCCAATGTGTTAGGCAGAGGTGGTCTACCACACTTTGCCGATATGTTGAGGTCTCATTTGATAGGGGGCGTTTGCCATTAACCGGAACCAAATTCAGAGTCTGAGCTGCTACTGAGAATTTCATAGAAAAACTAAATAACACTTGCTCGACCTAGGAATCTATCCCAGGACTTCGAGCGTAGCAGTCGCGCTTAAAGTTCAACGATTATAAATTAAACAAACAAAAATAATAATAATTAAACAGCAGTTGACGGTATAGGCTGATACGATGATGAAGCAAACAAACAAATCGTTTCGTTCTTTAATTTCATGAAACCGTTTAACCAGGTTGAGGGGCTTAATCTATTGCCATTAATGGGCCACAAATCTTAACTCCACGTCGCTACTAAGAATTTCATAGAAAAATCCAATAACACGCTCGACCAAACCCACTATCTTAAGCGTAACAGTGGCTCTTATAGCCACTAGACTAATGAGAAAGTTGACACACACTCCATATATTATATTTATGCGATGAGTGGTCACGACAATTTTTTTTTTTTTTATGTTATAACTCGGCAAACGAGCAGGCGAGCTACCTGATGGTAAGTAGTCATCGCCGCCCATGGACATCTGCAAAGCCAGAGAAGTTGCAGATGCGTTGCCGAGCCTATTTAGGGAAAGGGAGGGGAAGGAGAAAAGGAGAAGGAAGGGGATTGAGGGAGGAATAGACGCTTCTATTGAGATTCTAATTTTCTAGAAAACAAAAAATGGATTTTAGACATGATTCGAACGTGCGTCGATATCGAATTTGTCTTCCACATTTTACATCTTAAGGTTACGTCATGTTCATTAATGCCAAAATATAACAAAAACAGACACTTCTATTTTTTTTATAAACGGTTTTACCGCATCTTTCACGCTATCGTATCGCTTTCTGTAGAGCGAAAGCTTTAGTGTGGTGATTCCACTATTATCATCTTGGAAACGTTCTTTGTGAAAGGAACGTTCAATAGGAATAAGAATATTTTTCAACTGACCTTATTTCTTTTTAATATTATATTTTTGTGATATTTTTTAGCGTGACAGTCGAATCGATTGCAAGGAACAGTTAAATACAAAACTGTGGTACTTAAACGCTCTAAATTATTTAAAGACATGGAAAATGTATTGTTTTTTTTTTCACCGGAGTGACAGTGATAATAGGCTAGCAACTTATTAAATGGAACTTAAAACGTATAAGCAGAAGAAATATTGATGTAACTTTTATCTTAATTTTTATCTTTTATGTAACATTTATTTTAAAAGAGTGTCCATGGAGTTTCTTGCCGGATTCTTCTCCATAGGATCAAATTTTTGGAACCGTGCAACAAGAGTCATAACGTCATAAATGCTTGTAAAGGCTTATTTGAAATTAAAACATTTGAACTTGAACTGAACTTGAAATATTCTAAACCATGGTTTCTTTGATTGTTTTACCAAACATTATTGTAAAACAACATAGCATACCATCACCCCTGTATATCCCGAAAGGTACGGCAGACGTGTACTTAATGTACACCCACAGATCGCCAGTAGGTATGTTAAAGTTCCATATAATAGGGGGACATATACATATATTGACTGCCTCGTTAGTGTAGTGGTCCCAGTCGCGACTGCTACGCTAGAGGTCTTGGGTTCGATCCCCAGGTCGAGCAAAGTGTTATTTGGGTTTTTCTATGAAATTCACGGGGGCGAGCCTATACATTCACTGGGCACATATAATATCAAAACTCCAAACTCTTACTGAAGAAAATCATCGAGGAAACCTGCATGCCTGAGAGATGTTCTCGACAAAATTAGTTCAGCGCGGTAGACTATAGCCTTATCCTTTAAGTAAGTGGGTTATAAAGATGATAATTAAAAAAAAAAGATGATTATAATCTACTATATAAAAATAAGTCGGGTTTTCCTTCCTGACGCTATAACTCCAGAACGCACGAACCGATTTCCACGGATTTGCATTCGTTGGAAAGGTCTCGGGCTCCGTGAGGTTTATAGCAAAGAAAATTCGGGGGCGGTGTTCGCCCCCGAATTTTGCGGGCGAAGCCGTGGGCGGAAAGCTAGTTGATTATAAACACGAGAATGAACGAAAGAAGATTAAAAATGGAATTTATAAGGCAAATGCCAGCGTCAGCGTCGGGAGAGGTTGCCCTAGAAGGTCGTGCACTGATCTTATCGGTGAGCTCCTCTAAAGAGGTCAAGTGAGTGCTCGCAACCAGCGCATGTGTATGAAAAGATGTATGAATGTTGAAGAAGCGAAAGGATATGCTAGAGTCGAAACAAATGGCAGTCTATAGTTTCTGCCTATCTCTATGGGAAAAAGGCGTGATTGTATGTATGTATGTATAAAAACTTTTTGACAAACGAAACTCAACTTTATTCTTTGCAAGCCTTATTTCTTTGCAAAGCTTATTTATTCAATTATTACCCTCTTCCTTTTTAAAATAAACCGATAATCAGACATTGTTACGCGTCCTGACATCCGTAATAGGCATAATAAAGTATGCAAAGAGGTTTGTATTTGAAGAACGTTTCTTTGAGAAGTTTCGCGGCCTTTGAGACTAAATAGTCTTCAATAAGCTATAACGTAGGTATTTATGTTTGCAGAAGAAAACAAATGCAAGATTGTATTAATTTAGTACGTAAATAGATCCACTTCAAAAGGGTTGAAATATAGATGAAGTTTAAAAGGTCTGGGTCTAGTTCGAGACAGACATAACTCTAAAATAAAATTTTATTTAAAAAATGCTTTGATTTTACTATTTCAATATTTTTATTTTAGAAGTGTTCATAAAAATTCTTGTCGATTTTTACTCCGCGCCCCATCTCAAACTTCTTTTTTGTGACACAAAAGGTAGCTTGGATGTCCTTGTCCAAGGTCCAATCTTTCATCTTTAATGTCAGTATGGATGTAACCCGAGGGTCACGAAAAATGATGCTCCTAGCAAATTCGCTCTATGCTTCAAGCGTCAGCGTCAAGCTGGTTTGAAATAAGTATGTAATGTATATTGATAAGTCCACGAACCAGTGAAGCGAAATTAGCTCCGACTAAAAATACATAGGTACACTCGATAAAAGAGTAAAGAATGGATGCAGTGAGCGAGTGAGAGTCTCAACATAAATACTGTATATTAGGCAATTTATAATTGGTAAAATTCTAACAACCTGATAGAACTATATTCATCACAAACAACAACTTTAATTGTATGACTTTTAAAAATAAAACAATACCAAAAGTATACTTTAATGATTCTCTTGTTCTATTTCATCATCATATATACTCGTCCCTGACTGCTAGAAGTAGGCCTCTTCTGGAGAACGTCACAGAGCCTCATGTCCGGCTTGTTCCATCAAACACCGACCGACTCCTGCTTCCCGCTATTTCCTTTTGTACTAGACAGCAGTTTGTTTGCCTAAGCCTTCTTTTGCCACGCGTAAAGTTCGTCATATTGAGCGTTGAATTTAACTATATCTTTGAATCATCAAAAGTTATAGAACAACAGTTGTTGTTCGTGCTGATCTCTATATATAGTACTGTATAATTATTTGCCGAAGGTGTAGGCTTACAACACCTGCTATTTGACACGTTTGGGTGACAAGTAAATTATACACAAAGTTTGTCAACATAGATGTCGTTAGATGTCTTGTATACCTAACTCTTTTGTCAAGTGTACCGACGAGTTTTTAGTCGCTTAGAGCAAACGATTTTAGATGGGAAAACGGAAGGATTTAAAAGGCTTTTAATAATTAATATCAACACAAGGCTTTTAGGATTGTACAGTAAGCTTTGAAGATTTTTATTTTTAGAATCTGGTTTTTAAACATTTTGTTATTTAAAAATACTTTATAATCTTTTTTATGGTGTGCTTGTGGTGACTGGTCGACTTGCTGGCCATTGTGTCTTAAATATATTTTTATTTTTCATTCACTCGTGAGTGGACTGAGTTGCCTTGTAGGTCCTAGTTATCTTGCATAGTTTTATCATCTGTACTAATGTGAATTGTAACATTGTCTTTGGATTTGCTTTTGTTTTCATTTCAAATGTGTATATTTAATGTTATATAAAAAAAAGGATAAAAATATAAATGTGAGCACTATGTAGGTTAGCTCTAACTATATTAAGATTTAATACAAGTTTTCTGACAGCTTTGAGTGTTTCACATGACCTACGCAAATGTCTTGCTGATCTGGTTTCGTCATGCGACGGATCGTTGAGCTCCCTAAAAAATGGTTGAGCTACACGAGGACTGATGTAGGTATGCGTGCCGTCAGTTAGAACAGGTCAACTCAAAGCTGTTATGGCTCTTTCTTAAAAAGGCCTGTTCAGATTTCGCCCTACATTGTAAAACTCGCATATCTATGATATAACTATTGTCTGGACTTTAAAAGAGACCATGATTCTCTGAGTTTGTTTCGACATTTCTTCTCAGAGGTCGTCAGATAGGAAATGTCGGCGCCATCTAGTTTAAAAAAATATATGTAAAAAAATGACTTGTAAAAGTGTCTTTAAAAGATCTATTTACAGAAATAAATATCATTTATCATTTATGCAATAACTCGGCAAACGGACCGGCGAGCCACCTGGTGGTAAGTAGTCATCGCCGCTCATGGTCATCTGCAATACCAAAGGAGTTGCAGATGCGTTGCCGAGCCTATTAAAAAAAAGGGAGGGGAAGGAAAAAATAAAAAGGAAGGAGACTGAGGGAGTAATTGGGCTTTTTTTATATTTTATTCATGGTCAGTTTAACACAGCCGAGGATATTATAAAATAATAACTTGGTAATCCACTTACGTTAATAATAAAGCGTTTAGTTACGCCAAAATTTAAACCAACCACGCAGAAGAAAAATATGGACGGCGAGGCTAATTCCGTTAACGAAATAATTAATGTAGATACGCTGACCAGACATCAGGTTACCACAAAATGACAAGTTTTCTCAGTCGATTTTGAACTTAATCATCAAGAGTTTAAGGCTTAAAATCATTTGGAGAAATTTGACAGTTTTGTATAACCTGATGTGGCTGGGGAGTGTACGACGATAAATTTTTAGCAAAGAGAATTTTATGCACATTTTTGAATCTACCTATGAATTTTTAAATCATTAGTGTGCTTTATATTAATGCTTAATTTTATAGGTGATTTGCTTATTAACTTGACACAGATTTAAACTCTGACCAGTATCGAGTATTTTATAGAGAGACTGCAAAAAAATAACAATTTGCTTGACTTGCGAATCGAATCCGAAATCATAATTCATATCGCACTATGTGTACACATTTCTAAATTTTATCTTTTACTGCGTATAATTTAAAAAATCTAATTGTTTTTGCATGTCTCGTCTCGTCTCGTCTCGTTTGAGTCTCGTCTTGTTTCGCAAGAAAAATATTATTTTTCTTCCTTCGTCTTCAAAACTTACACTCAGTAGCCAATTTGATTAAAAATAATAATAATATTAAGAAGAATGTATTTATTTATTTTATTATCTGCTGCTTGTATACTTAACTCTTTCGTCGATTGTACATTTATAACGTCTTATTTGTACATTTATAGAATCTTGAAATTTGGGAATAAACGGCACAATTAAGGGAAGAAAATAACCAAGAACGTATATCGGTTACTTTATATCACATAAAAAACTTTCGTTTTGCTCAAATTGATCAACCATCCGTAAAATTACTGTAAGAGCTACAAATATTATATGTATAGAAAAACTACGAACTCATTTTAAATAAAATAAATACTATCTAAGAATACATCGGCAAAGATATTTATCTTCTTCAATGAAATTGCCATTGAGATACATCGTATCTTATCACTCATCGATATACTGATACAAAATAATTTACAATTCATTACGTAATAATGTTGTTTTACGATTAAGTAACCGGTGTTTTAATAGGAATATTTTTAGTAGCCTTAGTATTAGACGCATCAGCGTTGCGGGTCGGGTTCCCTCACAGAGTAAATGTTTGTATGATCTCATTACTTCAGCGGCTCTTCCAGACTGTCTCATAAATAAGTCTATTCGTATAGCCTCATCATTTTCGTCGGCTCTTCCTTAGCCTCATCATCTTCGCCGGCCGTCCAAATTTTATCTCATAGATAAGTCTATTTGTATGGTTCTCATCATTTTCATTGGCTACTCCAAACTGTCTCATTCATGTTTATTTGGATGGACCTCATCTTCGTTAGCTCTTCCCAACTGTCTCATTCATGTTTATTTGGATGGACCTCATCTTCGTTAGCTCTTCCAAACTGTCTAATAGATGCCTATTTGTATGGCCTCATCATCTTCGTTGGCTCTTCCAAACTGTCTAATAGATGTTTATTTGTATGGCCTCATCATCTTCGTCGGATCTTCTAAACTGTCTTATAGATTAGTCTATTTGTATGATATTATCATCTTGGTCGGCTCTTCCGAACTGTCTTATAGATTAGTCTATTTGTTCGGGTCTTATCATTTTCATTGGCTATTCCAAACTGTCTCATACATTTTATTTGGATGGGTTAAACTGTCCCAAACTATCTCACATTTGTCGGCTCGTACAAACTGTCTTATAAATAAGTCGATTTGTATGGCCTCATCTTCTTCATAGGCTCTCCTAAACTGTCTCATGGATGAGTTTATTTGGATATTTAACACCAAGCTACGTGCTTTAGGCGCCGAGCAAAAAAAAACAGAAACGGCGGGTAAAATCGCAGGGCACAGTCTGTCTGTCTAAAATAAACACTTCACTATTCCTCTTGCATGTAAAGATAATTAATGACACACACTTCTAGCGCCAGTATTCCTTGTACTTGACCGGGATTCCTTTCAGCGACTTTAAAGTCATTGACTTGACGTCAAAATTTACAAAAGAAGATTTTACTACCGCCTCGGAAAATTTCTGAGTGGGCCATGTTGACCGGGTGTGCTTCAAGTGAGGGCCCGATTGACCCAGTTGTGAAGAACTTAAGCCTTAAGATTGATGCCTACTTAAGTGGTTAAATTAAAAAGAATACGTTTTCTTGAGAGACAAATGTGTGAAATCCGTTTTGGTTAGATTTTTATCGTCTAGCGTTCCTAATCGTGATTGCTACGACCGAGGTTCCTGGTTCGTTTCTCAGGTTGAGCAATGTTATTAATTTTTTTTTCTATTATATCCTCCGTAGCAGCACAAATCCAAATTCTGAGTTTTGATTCGTGGCAATTGACTTCTATTATACCTTGTCCATTATGTGAACCGTTTTTTGACAGATGCCTTTGACTGCCTTAGAGCGTAGGTGTTCCAGATTACGTAAAAGTTAACTTTGAAATGCGTAACAAATTAATGTATTATCTTCTTTATGTTATTAAATTATCTTAATTATGATTCCTTGCAGACATTATAATACCATAAATGTAACGTATTTTCCAAAAAAAATGATTATTGTTAAGCGTATTAATTTTAGTTACATTCTACCACATTCTACCGCGGCTAGTGATGCAATCGAATGTATTCGCTGCAATCATTTTGAACAATGACGTGAAATCAGTATCGGAAAATGGCATCCACTCTTATATCAATAGAATATAAATAAAACAATATTTTTGAAAAGAAATGGATGGAAAATGAATATTATATAAAAATTAATACAATCAGATGCATATTATACATATTTATTTATTATTGGTCGTCGTTGCACCATTTTCGATTCGACAACCAAACAATCGATAATCAATACTAGATAGTAATAAAGGTGTCAATAATCGGATCGATAATCGCAATATTATGTTCCTGCAATCACTAGTTCCATCTGTCAAAAAACGGTTCACATAATGGACAAGGTATAAATGGGACCTAAATATACCAGCGACATGTGGGTGTACCTTAGTAAATCTCTGCTTAACCTTCCGGGGAATAGAAGCGTGATGGTTCCTTAAAAACGTCCATTTACTAGTTACTACTCTGCCTTACGTTTCGGGGACTACAGTTCGTAAAAAAGCTTCGTACTGTCGCCAGCAGGTCAAGGTATACAAAACTGTCAAATTTCTCCAAATGATTTTAAACCTTAATTTGTTGAAAATAAAGTTCAAAATCAACTGATAAAATTTTACATTTTGTGGTCACTTGATGTGCTGGCCACAGTACCATCTGAATAATTAAATTTCCTGTTCGTAACAAGTTTTTTGATATTCAACACTAAAAACGTGATGTTTGGGAAAAAGTATGCTTTGGTATTTGCAACTCCAGTATGAAAACTCAATTTTAGCGCTGGGCCATTTAAAAAAAAAGAATATTTGCAGGAAAAAGTATTTGCTACGTGTTAAAAAATTATATCTAGTAGAGCTGCCTTTTTACCCGACTTCGTGAAAGGTAGGGTAATGAGTTTATTTTTATCGTGTGAGAATCCTGGAATTCATGGACTTCCGCTAAGGAATCAACATCCAACAAGACAAAACATGTTGAAATACATAATAATATATTATATCTTCAATAGATGTTGCTGACGTCACCTTAAAACGTAGAATGTGGAAGAGAAATTCGATATCACAGGCAGTGGTCTCGGTAGCTAGTGGCTAAAGCCTCCGGTATACTTAACCTGTGATCATATTTTTCACATATCACATACAATCACGCCTGTATTCCCCGAAGGGTTAGGCAGAGGTGAACTAATGTACACCCACATTTCACCGGTATGTTTCCTGAGCCTATTGCCATTAACCGGTCACAAATCCAGACTCCAAGCTGCTACTGAGAATTTCATAGAAAAACCCAATTACACTTCTCTACCTGGGGATCGAACCCAGGACCTCTAGCGTAGCAGTCGCGCTTAGGACCACTAGACCAATGAGTCATTGTATTTTTCTTTCACTAAAAATTCATATATTTCAAATAATAGATATAAAATTATTCACAAAAATCTGGATAGAATTGCTGTCGTTACGAAAAATCGGTCATACATATTATAAATCATTTTGATATTTATTTAATTGCCTCATTCGTTCGCAGCGCGATTGCTATGCTAGAGATCCTAGGTCCGATTCCCAGTTCGGACATAGTATAATTGGGTTTTACTATGAACATTCTCAGTACCAGCTTGAAGTTTAGGGTTTGTTGAGTGTAGAGAAAATAGGCTTGTTGTTTGCCTGGGTCCTAAACATACGGACAAACTAATGGGTTACATTAGTACATCTTTGCGTAATTATTCAGGGAATACAGGCGTGATGGTAAATATATTCTGTACTTTAAAGAAAATGTTTCCTTGTTAAATGTTAGAGAAACAAATCAAATCAAATGTTTTTATTTCAAATAAGCTTTTACAAGCGTTTATGAAACGTTATTGACTCTATTTGCACGGTTCCAAAAGGTTGATCGTATGGAGAAGAATCCGGCAAGAAACTCCATGGACACTCTTTTAAAATAAAAGATTTTACATTACACACTTTACACTAAGGCGATAACAGGATGTGAATAGGTACATCGGAGGTTTATGTCATAATTAGCCTGAAGTCAGGATTAAAATTAGGAAAAGGTTCTCAGTATCTGAGAACTCAATGTCAATCTAAAACAGATAACAATTATGTGAAATAATACACATCATCAAAATATATTAACTACTAGCTTTTGCCCGCGACTTCGTTCGCGTGGAATAGTTTTTCCCCAATCCCGTGGGAATTTCCCAAAATATCGTTATAATTTAAAGCCTATATGTTATTCTGATGTATAAACAATAATACTGTAAAGTTTCATCAAAATCCGTTCAGTAGTTTTTGCGTGAAGGAGTAACAAACATCCATCCATCCATCCATCCATCCATCCATCCTCACAAACTTTCACATTTATAATATTAGTAGGAAGTAGGATTAGTAGGAAGTAGGATAAACTACTTAGACATAAGTGGCTACAATGTACACACATTTACAGTTCCTGTTTACATAAAGTTGTAATAAACAGTACAAAAGAAAATTGTGAGTGACTAGGTAACCTCAGGGTGCCAGGGAGACCACAAGTGCATCTGTTTTTTGACACCACACATATTTATCATCAACATAGTCCTTGATTTTATAATATGCTTTCTTAACGAGGACAGATTTAACATAATTTTTAAATTGTGTGTAAAAACAATTTTGGATTTCAAATTGAAAAAAGAAACACATTCAAATTCAACCGAAGTGAACTAATTTTCAACAGCCGAAGTTTTGAGTAATGTTTATGATGCATGTAAATGGGTAAACAGACGAAAATTAAGAAAAAAACGTTGGTCCTAACTTTTTAAATATGAGCGTCAGAGGATGGACGGTGATTTTGTGAAAAGTTTTGCAATTTTTACATATTCTCGCGGGATTTTATGAAAAATCCTTGTTCGAGGATGCTTCTGTTGAATTTTGTAGTTAGTTTTTGTTTCCGACTTCTTTCGTCACATCCTATAATATAAGGTTTTTTGGTATTAAGGTAATGTTAGGCAAATTTCGCAGAGTTGAAAGTTTAGCGCGAAAGACTATATATCCGTACCCCTCCTATTCCGAGATGATACCCCCGTCTATCAGACGGTCTGCAAATGAGTTGATGATAACGAATTTAATTTTTGACTGCCTCAATAATCTAGTGGTTCTAAGTAAGACTGCTAAACTAGTGGTCCTGGGTTCGATTCCCAGGTCTCGGAGTCTGGGTTTGTGCCCGGTTAATAACAATAGGCCCGCCCCCTATTACATGGAACCTAAATATACCGGCGAAATGTGGGTGTACATTAGTACATCTCTGCCTAACCCTTCGGGGAAAACAGGCGTGATGGTATGTTATGTTCTAGCATTTCTTTGGCGTTGAATTTTTTTTTATCCTGTTAGGCAAATTAATATGAGTAGACCGTTTAGCGTGGTGGGCTATAACCTTACCCCTCTTATTCCGAGAAGAGACCCCCGTCTATCAGACGGACTGTAAATGAATTGATGATAATAAATGTACCAACAATACCACACCCTTGCAAATAAACAGGAGTATTCACAATTTTTTTCGTACAAACGAAACTCACAATGACGTCAAGTGGTGATACGTATGTATATACGAAACCCTGTAATTTGTGCGTCCCTTTGTAAAAAGACCTTGGTCTCACTAACTTCGTTTGTTGGAACGCGGAACTAAATTACTTCAAACGTACACGAATACACGAAGCATGTTTTAATGCCATTAGACATTACAAACGCAGGTATATTGACATAGTTAAGTCAAATATTTTGTCGTTTGACATTAAAAGTAGTCATTGATGTAGGTCAGCAACTTGACTGATGTGCGAAATCCTGGCTTCGTTTCCCAGGTCGAGCAAACAGGGACTAGGGTAGCTGCCTTGCCCCTGTGTTTACATCAGAACATCTCTATCTAATATTTAATTTATTTATATACGCTTTATTGCACACCAATAACACAATTACAGGAGAGAAAAATATGACAGTTAATGTACAATGGGCGGTCTTATCGCGCAAGGCAATCTCTTCCAGACAACCTTTGGATGGACTGGGAGAAAGAAAAACACAGTGGGTAGTGTAGGCGTACTAACAAATAAAAATGAAATACAATACATAGGCAAAAAATATAGTAATAAATATATAATATATAAGTTATTTTCTGGGGTAAAATGTAGTCTATGTTTTAAGTTAGACCTAAAGGAATACATCGGTGAAAACTGCATTCAATTCCATGCAGTGGTTTTACCGTGATGCGGGTACAAACATACAGACAGACAGACAGACAGACAGACAAAAATTCTAAAAAAAAATATTTTGGCTTCTGTTGCTTTAATAAAGACCCCCTGTGTTATTTTTTCTTCAATAACTTCAATGTACAGACATCGGCCTGTTACAATTTTATTATATGTTGAGATATGAGTAGGTATATATATGTATAATATAATAGGCTAAGGAAATAAGTTAATGATAATATTGCTTGCATTACTTAAGCATTGTTGGGTATAGGGGATAGATAATATTTTTTTAGCAACTTTTTGAATGTATGTAGCGATTGAGCACGTCTTATGTTAATCTAATATGCAGTAAGTACCAATTTGCAAAGCAGGCAGTTGTCACCATCATCTTCCATCCCTTGTCCCAATTTATGTTGGGTCGGTACAGCATATTCTTTCATCCACTTATCCGTGAACTTATCATTCAGTCCCTTTTCTATCATATGCCATCCAAATTTTCTTTGGTTTCTCTCCACCCTACCATCCACATACACCTTTTTACATTACTACTCATCATGTGCCCATACAAAGACAGGCAATTTTCTTTCAACTTTCAGACTTCCTCCAATATACTCGTTCTTTATTTGGTCCATTGTAATCACTCCACATAATCACCTCAACATTCTCACCTTCGCTGCAAATAGACTTCTTCATCCATCTTCTTAACGGCTCAGTAGTTCCATATTTTTTTTTTTTTTTTTTTTTTTTCTTTAAAAACAAAAGGTTACTAGCAATGTGGGTCACACATTACTAGTAACCTTTTATTACCGTGTTTAATATTACAGGACATTAGGGCTAGAATGGCTTGTTTTGTTGAATCTCAATACGATTCAAGCGCTATAACGTGCCCGTATGACCTCACATTGTAAGGCTTTTCGTACGATGCGATGACAGCTTTTAATAATAATATTAAACACTTTAGTGTGTCAAATATGGTACGCAAAGAGATCTTAACCCGTCAAACGCCATATTGTAGACACAATGCAATATCTATTGTTTTGTCCTCATGAGAAAACTTCATGCATCAGTAAATTAATAACGAGTATTTTTCACATATTTAATAATAATAATAATAATAATTTACACTTTATTGTACACCAGAAAAATACAGAAACAAAACACATTTGAAAATTAAAATATACAATTGGTGGCCTTATCGCTATCTGCAATCTCTTCCAGGCAACCTTGGGATGGACATAACTGAACTGAACTAGAGAGTGGGGGTCGAGCTTGGTGCACATAATTATTATACTAAATAATATTTCCAAATAACTATAAATATATAGATGTATATATAATACATATATAGATATAGATAAGAATAAATATATAAATAAATACTATATAAATATTAAGATATACATATAAGCAACAAACGACATAAAAGTTTACCATAGTGACGACAGTGACAGAGCTACAAAGATAGATAATGTTCCTTCACGAGCCTTTTAAACACAGGAAGCGATTGAGCACGCCTGATAGGAACTGGCAATGCATTCCACAAACGAGCAGCCTGAATTGTAAAAGATTTGTCAAAAAACGTTGTGGAATGCATTGGCATCTTAAGTTTCAGGTTATCCGATGATCTCAAAAATAAATTGTGAGTGTCGCCTAAGAACTCAAAACGATTCTTTAGGTATAAAGGTGTAGATGGAAGGAAAAGTACATTATATAAAAGTGAAAGAATGTGAGCATTCCGGCGAAAGCGGATAGGTAACCACTTGAGCTTAACACGAAATTCGGAAACATGGTCATATTTGCGTAAACCAAAGATGAACCTTATACAAAAGTTTTGAAGGCGCTCAAGTTTATCAAGTTGGTCTTCAGTGAGATCAAGATAGCTGACGTCAGCATAATCAAGGATGGGAAGAAGGAGTGATTGAGCGAGTGCAACTTTCGTTGCAGTCGGCAGGAAGTTGCGTAGTCTTTTCAATCCCGCAGCAGATGCAAACAATTTGCGGCTCACTTCCTGTAGCTGAGCAGACCAAGAAAGATTTTTGTCTATAAATATCCCCAAGTTTTTAACTTTATCCATGAAAGGTACTACAATATTATCAAAGGAAACTTGGGGGAGTGTTGACCAGTCAACCCTAGAGATGGTTCTAGAGCTGCCAACTACTATAACCTGCGTCTTCGTGGGATTAACAGTAAGTCCATGCCTCTTACTCCAGTCACAAATAAAAGCCAGATCTTGATTTACCGTGTGGACAGCATGTGACAGATTCCCAAGGGGAGCTCTGCAATAAATCTGCAAATCATCTGCATAAAGATGATAGGAAGAAAGTAATCGTTCGGAAATAGAGTTTATAAAAACTGCGAAGAGTAAAGGAGATAGAACGCCACCCTGTGGTACACCGGCAGAAGTACTGCTCCAAGAAGATAAAGTTTCTTCGATGCAGATACGTTGCCGACGACCAAACAGGTAACTATGAAACCAGTCAATCGCCGATGGAGATATGTTAAGAGAGCGTAGTATGCCAAGCAATATATCGAAATCGACGGTATTAAAGGCGTTACTAAAGTCTAGTAGTGCCAGTACCGTAAGATTACCGATTTCCATGCCTGACCTGATATCATCCGTAATATTAACAAGAGCTGTGGCTGTGCTGTGACCTTGACGAAAACCAGATTGGAAGGAATTAAGAAGGTTGTTTTTGGAGAGGAAAGTGTTCAATTGATTATAGATAAGACGTTCAAGAACTTTCGACAGAAATGGTAAAATAGAAATGGGACGATATTCGGAGAAGGATGTAGGATTCGATTTTTTTGGTAGTGGGATAACTTTGGCATCTTTCCATGTGCGTGGAAAGACGCCGCTAGATATAGAACAGTTAAGAATATGACAAATAATGGGAAGAATAATGTCAAGCACAGGGAGAATCATTTTACGGCTGATACAGTCACTCCCAACAGCGTTGGAAGTTATTGATACTATGCTCTTTTTAACATCACATGCGGAGAATAGACTAAACGAAAAGTGAGGATAATTGGGAGCCGGAAGAGTTGAAAGATAATTTAAGGTATTACATTTTGTTGTCCGATCAAAATAAGACGAAGCAGTAAAATGATGATTAAGAGCGTTGGTATCTAAATCTTTTGGGATAGTTTCTTGACGCGATTTTCCAACTCCCATAGTTCTTAGAAATTTCCAGACTTTTGCTGGATCTCCGTTTTGGACAGAGTGGTGGATGTGTTGGCGTTGAGCATTCCTACATAACTTATTACAGTGATTGCGGACTGAGACGTATTTTTCCCTATTGGAATCTGATGGACGACTCTTATATTTCGATTTTGCTGTCACTTTTCGATGCGTTAATGCTTTAATGTCATCGGTAAGCCATGGCGACGGCAAGTGCTTCATCTTGACTGCTCGAACTGGTGCATGACGGTCATATAATTCTACCAGCATAGACGTAAAAAGATCTACTTGTTCATCGACTGAAGTAGAGGCAAACAGCGGAGACCAGTCTATATTGTTGGCATCCTTACAAAGACTGTCCAAGTTAATTGCGGCAAAGTTGCGCTGCATTAAGATTTTAGGCTTCGCTTTAGGAGGACGAATTTTATAGGACAGGAAGATTAAGTCATGATATGAAAAAACATCTGCTGAGCATTGACCATGTTTGGCAACGTGATCAAGAGAGGAAATGAAAATGAGGTCAAGAAGTGATGGAGTGGAATTTGGAAAGTGGTGAGTAGCGTCAAGCGGAAGAATAGCGAGATTACTAGACTCTATTGTAGAACGTAGACAGGAAGAACGATGATCTTGTTTAAGGAGACAGGTATTAAAGTCACCCATGATTATGCTGTGACTGTATGTGGGGATTAGAATTTCTAAGATGTTTTCGAAAGAAGAGAAGAAGTTGACACGTAAAGAAGGACAATAATATACTCCAAGGAGTATTTTGGTGTGGTTTAACTCGACTTCAACAAAGAGATGTTCACCAGCATTTGACGGTGGCGGCTGGGGTGACACATTAACAACTGAAAAAGGAATTTGCGTGCGAAGGTATATGGCAACACCACCGCCAGCGCCAATCGTGCGGTCATTTCTGATCAGTTGAAAGCCGGGCAATGAGTAGGTGCTAGAAGGAAGACATGGTTTAAGCCATGATTCAGAAACGAGAATTGCATGTATGTTCTTACAGTCAAAGCTTGCCAGCATATCGGGGAAATGGGCCGGAATACTCTGAGCATTAATATGAACAACGTTAAAATTCCTAGGAACATCGGAAAACTTAGCAGTTAGAGTGTCGGCAAGTGAAGGAATACTGGAGTAACTAGTGTTGTCACTTGTAAAAGAATAAAAACTGTCATTGTCGCTATTATAATCAATAGACATAATATATATATATATATATATATATATATATAAAAATAATAAAAAATACTAAGATACTAAAAATAAAAAAAATATGAAATATAAAAAAAAATAAAAAATAAACAAATTTGTCCACCTGCCGGTTGTGTTAACATAATAAAATAAATTTATCTACTTAACAATAGGCAGGCCGGGTAACAAAGAACTATAATAAAAATTTATGCAAAACGGAACGCAGACATTTGTGATGTAGCAATGACAATGACAGTGACACTGACAGTCGATTGATTGTCAGTATCACCGACACTGACTGCTACCCTTCTTGATTATTCAAAGCTTTAATAAATTACTAATAAATAATGTGAGGTGATACAAAATTGTCAAAACTGAAAATGAGAAGTGGCGGTACTCGTACAGTGATAAATAACAACATAAAAGTTACCCGACAACTGCCTTCGATTTTAAAAGTGGAGAGAGTTTCACTTTTTCATGGTCGCAGCACGCTTGGTCTTCGTCGTCGTGGTAGTCGTGGTCGTCTTGACTGCAGCGGGCTTAGAATTGGGCTCAGGCTCCGGCGCAATCCTACTCAACTCGGCGAGAGATTCTATCCGGTGCTGTTTGCCATCTGACCCGAGAACATAGACACAGCCCGCCTTGGTCCAGCTTTTAGCTACGCCTATCTTCTCTCTCGCTGCAAGAAGAATATCATGCCGCCCTTTTGTCAGGAATTCGGATGCAGTGATACCCGATCCCTTAAGTTTCGATTTTGCGAACCAAATCTTGTCTCTGACTGCAAGATTACAGAGCTTGAATAGAATGGGTCTTGATTTATTAGGCATCGCACGACCCATCCGATGGCAACGGCTGATGTCGGATTCCACGAAGTCACCCAGTTTCAGCTTATTCCGAACAACATCAGAGATCACACTAGTTAAGTCTTCTTTCTGCTCTTCAATGACACCGTGAAGCAGGAGAATCTTTCTTCGGCTCCGCATCTCTATGGTGTCCACACCGCGGGCAAGAATTTCAACTTGCTGTTGCAGGCTGCTAACAGCTTGGGTGATGAATCTCCGGAATGTTGCAAATTCTGTGGCCAAGCTCGAGGTGGTGCTGGGCTGTGACGGCGCCTTCTGCAACTCCTCTTCAAACTCTGACATCCGTGCATGGAACATTTCAGTAATTTCCGTCAAAGTGTTCTTGAGTGAGTCCATGATAGTGAGTAGATAAAAATTAGTGGAGATAATGTGAGGATAACACTTTACCAGCAGGTATACTATATCAATTAATTAAAAATGTCATTAAATGTAATAAATTAAAATTAGTTAAATTAATATTAAATTATAAATATAGAGTGACTTTTTCTATGTGTTCACCTTCCAACTACCCACAGGAGAAAAAATTTAACCATTGAACGACATGTAATATTAAGTTTATTAACGTTAATACTAAAGTTACAAGTTAATACAAGTAATCTTGAACACCAAAATTACATAAACATGCATTGAATTAATATTTTACCAACATATTATTAATGTCTATATCTTAAAGCTCTTTTGAGAGTATAAAATTTACAAGGGTATTTTTTTTAAAACTTGTCAGTCAAGGAATTCTTTCACATTCTTACCGACAAGACGTTCATAGCATTATTTGTAGCCGTGTGTGTGCATATATGTAATGATTTACCAAAAGCGGCCATTTTTGGCCCCCTAGATTTTTTATGCAAAACACGATATAAATTATTGCTCACATTTTATCTCTCGCCTGACTACACTCTACGAAACAAGATGGCCGCTGCGAATCAATAAAGTGACAGTAAGTCTTTATAAAACTTTGCCAATATCGTCTAGTTATTGTACGTACGTGCATATTTATCGGAGGGGATTACTTACGACAGAGCAATTTACTTTTTTATTAAATATCTTTTTAAAGTTGTCAGGGATTTATAAAGCTGGGCTTGTGAGCGAACTGTTTGTTAAATACTTTTTTAATTCAGCAAATCTTGTGTACAAGACAATACATTTTGAGATTTTGTATTGTGTTTGTTATAAAATATTTGAAGGGTTAATAGACTTTGTACATAAATATTTATTTTACATACCATCACGCCTGTATTTCCCAAAGGGTTAGGCAGAGGTATACTTAATGTACACCCACAGTTCGCGCGTATGTTTAGGGCCCATGTAATAGGGGGCGAGCCTATTGCCATTCATCGGTCACAAATCCAGCTGCTACCAAGAATTTCCTAGAAAAACCCAAATAACACTTTGCTCGATCTGGGGATCAAACCCAAGATATCTAGCGTAGCAGTCGCGTTTGGGACCATTAGACTAAGTTTGCCTATACTAAACTGCCTAATTAGTCTAGCGATCTTAAGTGCGACTGCTACTCTAAAGGTCTTGGGTTTAATGCCCACGTTAAGCTAAGTGTCATTGGGTTTTTCTATAAAATTCTTAGCAGCAGCTCGTTTCGATATGTGCCCGATGAATGGCAATAGTAATGGGACCTAAGCATACTGGCGAACTGTGGGTGTAAACTAATCACTAATTATTGATTATTTTTGCGCGGTTCCCCGAAAATCTTTTTGTTTTCGTTCTTCTTCTTCTTCGAGTGCCTCTCCATTACTGGAGGTTGGCCGTCAGCTCAGCGAACTTCTCCCGATCTTGTGCCAAGCGAAACAGATCTTCGACGCTGGCAATTCTGGTCCACTCGCGGATGTTTCGTAGCCAAGATTTCTTTCTCCGTCCAGCACTTCGCTTGCCTTCGATTTTGCCCATTATAATTAATTGGAGAAGGTCGTATCTTTCATGGCGTAGAACATGGCCAAGATACGCCACCTTTCTCTTCTTAATGGTCTGCAATAATTCACGGCTCTTACCGACGCGCTGGAGTACTCTCACATTGGAAACCTTTTGTGTCCAACTTATGCGTAGCATTCTACGGTAGCTGTTTTCGTTAAGCCAGTAAATTATCATTAACTGTGCCAAACGTCCGTAGCAAAAGAACCAAGTTCAAATATAACTAAGACAAAAGTTTATATTCCAGTTAAAACACCATAATTGTTGGAGTTTTTAAGTGCTTCTTAGAGAGTCGTCGCAGTTAGGCAACTGTTAACTGCTATAAGTTAAAAGGATAATGTCTTTCTTACTCATTTAGTTCATGGTGAAGAGTTTTATGTTCAGAGGTAGGCATTAGTTTAGTAGTCATAAGCATGACTGCCACGCTAGAGATTGTAGGTCCGAACCCCAGGTCGTGCGAAGTGTTATTGGGATTTTCTATGAATTTTTCGTTGCAGCTCGGAGTTTGAATTTATGTCTGTCTAATAGCATAAACAGAGCATAATCAGCCTATAATGTTCCCACTGCTGGGCACAGGCCTCCTCTCGGTGAGTGGGAGTGGGCTGTAATCCACCACGCGGGCCCAGTAAGGGTTTGGTAGATGTCACATGCCTTCGTATTTTTGAGTCTAGAACATTCATGTTTTCCTTCATTGTTTTGCGAGCATTGGTGATGAAATAATTTAGATACATAAAGTAAAGCGTCCGTGAGGATTGGAACCTACAACCTACAGCTCGTTAGTCGCGGCTGTTACTACTGGGCCGCCACCGTTCTAATGTTAAAGGCAATAAATAGGCTTATCATCTGAATTATTATGGAAGTTATATATATACGTACCAGTGAACTGTGGGTGTACATTTCACTTTCCCTACTTAACCCTTCAGGAAACACAGTCGTGATGGTACGTTACGTTTGAATGTTATAATTCTGAGCTGCGTATTAAAATGAATCATGCATCAAATCTCTAGCAATTCAACTCTGACAACCGCATCCAATATGATGCAGTATTTTTTGCGTGATGCGATACGGACAAACGTACCAATGAAAATTCTACAGAAACTTCTTTCGCCTCATTGCTTTTAAAAAGACCACTCATATTATTATTTCTTAAGAGGGTCGTAGCTAAGTTATAAAAGCGTTGATCAACAGATCGCAACGCTAAGCTGCGCCGAGCGCGGTCAGTGTGTAGATAGGTGACCATTCATAACATATTGAGAGGCCGTGCTTCGGAGAGCACATAAATTCGTCAGACGTGGATGTCATTCGAACACCTATGACCATCGTTAGTGGTAGTCAAAGGCCCAAAAAGCCTGACAACCAGTTTATCCTTCGAAAATCGGTGTTGCCCATAAATTGGGTTGCGGAGGTCTGATGACAGTCATTTATTGTAAAATACTGATATTCACTCCGCCTATCGGAGTATTCCTCTTACGCCACTAATTTTTTGAGCACCTAAGGTTTCAGCAACTGATCTATTCCACTTACAGCACCAATAGGTGTATATATTAGCACATTGAGCACCAAGCAAATATACCTATTGGTGCTGCACTCCAGCCTATCTGGTTAGACTGGAAACCAACCCCAATATAATTGGGAAAAGGCTAGGAGAATGATATTATTATTTTCTTATAATATTATTAGTATGATTTGCTATGTACCTCAGACCCTTATGTAGAGCATAAATCGTATATTTTATCGATATTAGCTATCGTACCGGCTAAATGTAAAAAATGGCACGCGTAAATAAAACTTTTTATTGGTTTTCTCGCTGGCAAAAAATTGGAATGCATACCTACATAAATATAAAAATAACATACACGCTGTAAATGGTATTAAAGGTCCGACAAAGGTTGAACAGTAAAATTGGAGTGAATTAGTTCAAGAATATTTCAGATTTTAGATAGAATTATGTACTAAAACATACCTTATTTCTGTTATTCTAGAATGTATCTCATTTTGTACAGTATCTACTAGTTTCCAAAATATAGGTAGGTACTATATTTCTGTAGTTCTAGATTGTATTAAATTTTGTACAGGACTAGATTAAAAAATATACCTAATTTCTGTAGTTCTAGAATGTAGTTGATTTTGTACAGGACTAGATTCTAAAATATACTTATTTTCTGTAATTCTAGAATGTATCTGATTTTGTACAGCACTAGGTTCTAAAATATACCTAATTTTGGTAGTTCTAGAATTATCATATTTTGTACAGTACAGAGTTCTGAATACCTAATTTCTGTAGTTATAGCGTGTATCTGATTTTGTACAGGACTCGGTTCTAAATACCTAATTTCTGTAGTAATAGAATGTATCTGATTCTGTACAGGACTATGTTCCTAAATATACCAGTATATCAGTACGGGCAAATGGTGGGTTATTAAATGTATTCAAAGATTGAATAAAAAAAATATATACGTGTCGACTTGAGAACCTCCTCCTTTTTGAAGTCGCTTGAAAAATATAAATTAACCTTAAAAAAATAGTAGACCAATAAACACTATATCTATAGATGTTTATACATAATTGATTCAAAACCAAAAATTGGTTACCAAAAATATGCGCTCTGATTTTTGGAGCAACCTAAATCCATATAAACAATAAAGTTTTACGAAATCTTGTTTTCTATGTGAAAAAAAAGCTTTCGTGAAACTTTATTGTCATATTGATAGAAAGAGAAAGGAATGAAGAAGAAAATGAGTTATTGACACAGTCACGGGCGATGCAATAAAACAAAAGAGTATGAAAAGGCATAATAAATTAAGTTTTGTGTGCCTCACGTCTGTGCCAAATGGCCTAGTTCAGCTAAAAGCCGAACAACTAAGATGCTTGACCCTGGTTTACAACTGCACTCAAAAATTATTACCTACTCCAATCTCTACTTGTAGCTATTTTTGCACAGGACTCGCAAATGAAATTGTTCAAGTTCAAATGTTTTTATTTCAAATAAGCCTTTACAAGCATTTATGAAACGTTATGACTCTAGTTGCACGGTTCCAAAAAGTTGATCCTATGGAGAAGAATCCGGCAAGAAACTCCATGGACACTCTTAAAATAAAAGGTTTAACATTATTAACTGGTACATTATGGCAATAAGAGGATGTGAGAACATTGGAGGTTAATGTCTTAATAATAATTATCTTTAGGTCAATATTAAAATTAAAACTTGTTAGACAGCTTTTGTCTATAAATATCGTCATTATTACTAGTTAGATTTGACTTAGAGAAAAGAAGAACAATGTCAATAAGTCTTCTGCAAAATGTAACCCTTAACATAAACATAACATACCATCACGCCTGTATTCCCCGAAGGGTTAGGCAGAGGTGTACTAGTTGTACACCCACACTTCACCGGTAGTTTAGGTCCCATGCAATAGAGGGCGAGCCTATTGCCATTAACCGGACACAAATCCAGACTCCGAGTTGCTACTGGGAATTTCATAGAAAAACCCAATAACACTTTGCTCGACCTAGGGATCGAGCCCAGGACCTCTAGCGTAGCAGTCGCGCTATGGACCACTAGACTACTGCGGCAGTAACCCTTGACCCATCTATATTTAAAACACAATGCAAGATCTATTGCTTCGGTTACCATCGATCGGTACGGGTGTCACAAAAAACATACTAAGTTATTATTTTAGGAAGGTAGTACCGCTGACAGGATTCGACCCTGTGTCTTCTGGTACACCAGACGCTATGACCGCTAAGCCACCGCGAGTCCAACCCGCCTAGTCGAAATTTGCCTTCTAAATTGCCTAATTAAAAATGTGTGTCGTATTTTTCCTTCACTAAAACAACTTAATAATCTTTGCATGGAAAATGCCTAAAAAATACAAAAAGATAGTATAAAAAACATACTTGTGTATTGTTTTCCATAGAGGTCGGCAGAAACTACTGAACGTCATTTGCTAGGATTTTTTTGCTTCGTTAACATTCATATATCTTGTCATACACACGCGGCGGAATTTTCTGAAATATCTCACCAATAAGGTCGTGGCATGTCTTTCTAAGCCGTCCCCTCCCGGCGGAACCACTGACATTTTCTTTACAAATCCCTCTCGTTATACTTTGTCCATTATGAGAACCGTTTTTTGACAGATGGAACTAGTGATTGCAGGAACGTAACAATGCGATTATCGACCCGATTATTGACACTGATTACTGTCTAGTAGTGATTATCGATTGTTAGGTTATCGAATCGAAAATGGTGCAACGACGACCAATAATAAATAAATATGTATAATATTCATCTGATTGTATTAATTTTTTGTATAATATTCATTTTCCATTCATTTCTTTTCAATAAGATTGTTTAATTTATATTTTATTGATATCAGAGTGGATGCCATTTTCCGATACTGATTTAATGTCATTGTTTAAAATGATTGCAGCGAATACATTCGAATGCATCACTAGACACGGTAGAATGTGGTAGAATGTAACTAAATTTAATACGCTTAGCAATAATCTTTTTTTTGGAAAATCCGCTACATTTATGATATTATAATGTCTGCAAGGAATCATAATTAAGATAATTGAATAACATAAGGTAGATAATACATTTATTTTGTTATGCATTTCAAAGTTAACTTTTACGTAATCTGGAACAGCTACGTTCTAAGGCAGTCTAAGGCATCTGTCCAAAAACGGTTCACATAATGGACAAAGTATAGTCGCCTTTCATTCATTCTCTTATTATGCCCAAACTATCTTAACATACTCCTTTAAATTCATTATATTATTATAATCTTTTAAAACAGCAACGTTGTCTTATCATATCTTATTATTTTTACGAGACTAATTTGGTTCAAATATGTACAATATAACATCTCACTGATCAAAGAGCCAAAAACATTAAAAAAACTTTAGTAATGTTAAAATGATTGCGTTTGAGAATTTATTCCAAACGGTTGATTTTGTAAATAATTCCAAAGAAATTAACCAAAGCTATACGAACTTCTTACATGGTTTTGTCAGTTCTTTATTCAAATATTTTATGATAAAAAGAACATGAAAATTTTTAGGCGAGCATTGTAGCCAGGCAAAAAATTTAAATGAGGCATTCTTATGGAAATTCGACTGTATAAGAAAAAAATAGGAACGGTAAAATGCGTGTCGTTTTTCGGATAAAATTTGATTTTGTGTTGTCTCAATTTGCATTTTGATTTGATCGTTTGTGGGACAATATGAATTGATTGATATTTGAAGCTCATCTTGTTCATTTGATTTTGACTGCCTCATCAGACTCTTGGTCCTGAGCGCGAGTGCTATGCTAGGAATTCTGAGTTCGATTACCAAGTTAAGCAGTATTCTTCTATGAAATTCTCAGTAGTATTTGGAACAAACCCAAACTCCAAGCTGGTACTGAGAATTTCAAAGAAAAACCCAATTATTGTTTGATCCAGGAATCAAACACATGATCTCGTAGCAGTCGCGCTAGGAGCCACTAGACTAATGAAACAGTCAGTCATTAATATAATTAATTTGACTAGGCAGCGGTGTACATTATCATCGTCAGCCTATACTAGTCCATTGCTGGACTTAGGCCTCTCCCAATTTGCGCCATTTCACCGTATCCTCGGCTTTTCGCATCCAGTTTCCTCCAGCAATCCTTCGCAAATCATCCACCGATCTTGCCGGAGTGCGTCGTATACTACGTTTGCCGATTCGTGGTCTTCACTCGACAACACGTCTACCCCAGCGGTTGTCTGTTCTTCTACAATTATGGCCAACCCACTGTCTACAAACCAACTTGCTAATTCTGTACGCTATGTCAGTAGCTCCAATAATGTCTTTAAACATTTATCATCATCATCATCAACCCATTTACTCTCTATCTCCTCTCGGGTCTGCTCTGAAAGTGAGCGGGTTTCTGCTGTAATCCACAACACTATGATTATTTAACAATGCAGTGATGAACACCCACAATTCAATGGAATAATTTTAGATTTTGTACCAAAGGCGACCCTATTTCCATTAATTTGACACAAAAACCAAACTACAAGTTGCTACAGAGCATTTTCTCACTTTTTCTAGGAAACTTAATTTGCTCGACTTGGGAACAAAACTAACGAGGTCAGTGATCAATGATGTACTTATGAAAACAAAAAAACTTGGAAAGACGACGTTTGTTCCATTGCCGCCGTACAAATGTTTATTTCACTGAATTTATGTTCTTTACTATGCAATAAAAGAGGAAATAGGACAAAGTAAGTATTCATTCTCGATACAGCATAAATAGAGGCTACTAAGGAGGCCAATTATGTTTTCGTATACTCTGAAAACAAAACCGTAAAGAGAGAAAACAGGAAAAACAAACGATGACAAATTCTTCAAGCAAGTTAACATTGTTTTCGAAATCGTTCTTTTATCTAGAAAATTTTCTTTTAAAGCTTTCTAGCAATGTGGGTCGCACATTACTAGTATTCTTGTTAACCCCTCTTGAGTAGATAAATGCTTTTAAATCAAGTGGATTTACTTCGGTAGTGCCATAACGTCTGGGAAGCTAAAATGAATGAATGAATGATGCTAAATTAAAAGAGTGTCCATGGAGTTTCTTGCCGGATTCTTCTCCATAGGATCAACTTTTTAGAACCGTGCAACTAGAGTCATAACGTTTCATAAACGCTTGTAAAAACTTATTTGAAGTAAAAACATTTGATTTGATTTGATATTTAGCTTCGCCCACGTTCATATATCTTGCTATAGTTACAGATAATTACCTATGTGTGACAAAATATAATGACGAGGGTGGTATTATGGCCACAATGAACTTCAAATGGTAATATGAGCCTACATTAAAAGGCAGGTATTATGGCCCAAAGGTGGTGAAACTTCAACTAAACTCATTACGGTCAAACACTTCAGAAACTTGATATTTTTACTCGACCTAGCTGTAATAATTAAGTAAGGTTATTACAAAAAGTGCAGTGATAGCCTTGTGATATGACCATTGGACTGCCAAGTCAAAGGTCTCGAGTTCGAATCCAAAGCACGCACCTCTGTCTTTTAGAATTCATGGGCGTATTAATAATTAATTATCACGCGCTTAAACGGTGAAGGAAAACATCGTGAGGAAACCTGCATGCCTAAGAGATTTTCTTGACAGCATGTGAAGTCTGCCAACCCGTAGTAGGCTAGCGTGGTGGACTATGGCCTAATCCCTCTCGTTCTGAGAGGAGACCCGTGCCCAGCAGTGGGACAATGTAATGGGTTGATGATGATGAAGGTTATTACAATTAAGGTTCTTTTATATGAAAAGGAACATACATGCTGTTGAATTTGTTATTATTAGGAGTAATTATAATTTTATAAATTAATTGAAACACTCGTTGTTGTCACAGAATCATAGAGTAATTTTTATTAGGTAGAAGAAAAGGTAGGACTACAGGGTATATTATGGTTGTCTTGGTATAGATTAAATGTACTAAGTTTGTTTATTCATGGTTCGGCAGAATTTTTTGTTGTGGTAGGGCCACGCTGTTCGCAGCATGAATGGGCCGGCTCGACCGGGGAAGTACCACACTCTCGCAGAAGACCGACGTCCGAGTAGTAGCGTTTCGTTACTGCGCTTCGTTCGGTGAGCGAGAGGGCCGGAGGCCCAATTCCTCCCCCAATCCCCTTCCTTCTCCTTTTCTCCTTCCCCTCCCTTTCCCTAAATAGGCTCGGCAATGCATCTGCAACTCCTTTGGTTTTGCATGTCCATGGGCGGCGATGACTACTTACCTTCAGGTAGCTCGCCTGCTCGTTTGCCGAGTTATCCCATAAAAAAAAAAATTACTTCAAATACCATCACGCCTGTATTCTCCGAAAGGTTAAGCGGAGGTTTACTAATGTACACCCACTGTTCGCCGGTATGTTTAGGTCCTACGTAATAGGGGGCGAGCTTATTACCATTAGCCGGACAAAAATCCAATCTCCGATCTGCTACGGAGAGTTTCACAGAAAAACCCAATAACACTTTGCTCAACCTGTTGACCGACCTCAGGTCCTCTAGCTTAGCAGTCGCGCTTAGGACCACTAGACTCATGAGGCAGTCAGAAAATTAAAAAAAAAGTTGAGTTGTTACTACCTAAAATACTGTTTACTAACTTACTGATACATTAAATAAATTCTAAAGCACCTTAAATAAATACTGTTTCTAAGCCGTTCTAAGCGACTTTTCACGTTAAATAAATAATATTTTCCTTTGAGTAACAATTCCCTTTGGTAACATTATAACAAAAACAAGTTATTGGAAGAAATAATTTAAAATAGAATCCTTTTTATGTTAACAAAGCCTTTTTTTGTACTTAATAAGGGTATATTGTTACGTAATGGGTAAATAAAAAAATAGGAAAAAAACTGTACACAATATTAACAAGGTTCATCGACATATTTTTTTATCAAGGATGTATTCCTGAAATTTTAGGCAGAGCTGTATGCTGATGTACATCGAGCATATATTTGTTGTGTGTATTTTGTTGTAGTAGTGCCACGCTGTTCGCAGCATGAATGGGCCGGCTTGACCGGGGAAGTACCACACTCTCGCAGAAGACCGACGTCTAAGTAGTAGCGTTTCCCGACTGCGCTTTGCTGGGTGAGTGGGAGGATCGGAGGCCGAATTCCTCCCTCAAGGAGAAGGAAGGGGACCTTTTCCTTTTTCCCTACCCCTCCCTATTCCTAAATAGGCTCGGCAACGCATCTTCAAAACCTTTGGTTTTGCAGATGTTCATGGGCGGCGATGGGTAGTCATCCATGTAATAGGGGGCGACCATATTGCCATTAAACGGGCATAAATCCAGACTCCGAGCTGCTACTGAGAATTTCATAGAAAATGTTAGTATAGAAAACATGCATAATAACATGCATAATATTATTATATAGTACAGAAAAAAACGAAAAACCACGCGGGCGAAACCGTTTGCGGAAAGCGGTAGTTTTATACAAACAAGAGTCAACAAAGATACAGGAAAACAGAATAAAAAGTCCATAAAACAATACATTGTAGCTTCAGTTTTTATTTACCAGAAGAAGACAGGTATACCGGAAGTCGTCGGATCGGAAGCAACATAAAATAACAATAAAGCGTAAGAATAAAACTTTTTATGTCTTTGACATCAGGCAGTTATATATTTTTTTTATATTAGGCTTGCCGTCTATTCCGCGTCTTATTGCAAAATTGTTTTTACAACATTGATGATTAGGTATTTACTTGACCGCCTCATTAGTCTAGTGGTCCTAAGCGCGACTGCTACGCTAGAGGTCCTGTGTTCGATAGCCAGGTCGAGCGAAGTGTTATTGGTTTTTTCGATGTAATTCTCGGTAACAGCTCGGAGTCTGCCCAGTTAACGGCAATAGGTTCGCCCCCCTTACATGGGACCTAAACATACCGGCGAAGTGTGGGTGTACATTAGTTCACGTCAGCCTAACCCTTTGGGGAATACAGGCGCGTACATAAGTACACCTCTGCCTAACCCGGCAGAGATGTACATGTACACGAACATTCCCGCGGGAAATTTAGGTCCCATGTACTAGGGAGCGAGCCTATTGCCGTTAACTGGGCACAAATCAGACTCCGAGCTGCTACTGGGAATTTCATAGAAAAACTAAATAACACTTTGCTCGACCTGGGGATCGAGCCCATGATCTCTAGTGTAGCAATCACGCTTAGGACCACTAGACTAACGAGGCAGTCATAGTCAATATGTTATGGTATAAAATGACAAACAAGTATAAAGGTAAACGACATCCATCGCCTATAGAAACCTGCATCGCTAGTAGTACAATTATTCTTTTGTCTACTAGTGACCTCGTTGTTAAGGGTCATTTTCGCCTATATACTTTACTTTGTCTCGATAGCATTATCCATCGACCTTTTCGTATGTCCGACATACAATATTTTCCGCCTTGCACTTTCCTTTCATCAGTAATTCTTTTAAGATTATCGCATTTCCTTCATCCCTTAACATGTCGGGAACAAACCTTTTTGTACCCTTGTCACTACATCATCCTTCATAATAAATGCTCTTCATTTTTAATGACGCGACATGATTCTGTATTACTAGCATGTTAAGCGTATGCAGAGTAGATTTCATTTTTACTTCCTTTCTTCATCAGCAAGAGAAATACAACATTATTTTGAGTATATGTGAAACCAGCATATAGTTTGTTCAGAATAAATAACTGAATCGATTCTAATAATTTTTACAGCATGTTTTTTTCCAAAAAAATTAAGTATGTATACTAAGTACCTATCCGCAATCATACGCGCACAACACAGGTTATGGCCGGTCATAGCGGCACTAGGCGCGGAGGGTACAACAATCCCTTCAGTCGCCCGAAGTCGATGCTACAGATTGATGCCACAGACAACCAGATAACATAACAAGCTTATAAATTTGTCATTTTTCAAGATGCAGTTTTGAAATTTTGTAAATAGATTCTTTACTTAAAAATACTAGTCACGTGTTTCGTGTTTCGCATATACTAAAACTGACCTTGTATACTTGTTTCGGATGAGTATTATCTATTTATATTTATATCTTCCTTATTTCAAATAAGTTGTGGTCAGCTTTCCAATCTCACTAGATTCAGCTGAATATAAGTATTTTATACAAAGCGTATGTCATCCCCAATCCAATTTCTGCAATACCAATATTCAAAGGATCGATAATTTTCTAACTACCGTTAATGATTGTCATATGTTTTCGTATGACGAGGTGAACCGAAAGCTTTACATGCTCTCCGACTTTTAAATGGTACATAAACTAGCATCTCCTCTAAAGTGATTAATAATCCTTTAATTTGCGAATGATGCAAGTAAAAGTTCCGGAAGAAATACAAATTCTTAACGCCTTAACGCCTCTTCTTAATTCTTAACGTAAATAAAACATAGTTTGGGTCTAGGTGTTAGGTATATAGAATGTTTGTTCCCTTGATACTGAAAATATAGTGTAGGAAAACTAATTTAAAGCAAAGCCTCATAGACATAAATAAAGTACAGAAAAATCCAATCACAGTACAGTATCAATCGGGAATTGAAAGTGGAAACTATTTATAGACGTCTCAGAAGTACGTATCAGATCAATAAAACAATCATGGTTTCGTTTCAATAACATCCTTTTGAACTCTACTACTACGCAATAAAATTTAAAATCAGTTAATTCTCCGAATCAATAAAGGTGGAAGTAAAATAAAATGTACTGAAAAAGTAATTTTGCTAGCAATGCGAATTTAAAAGCGGGGCGGTAGCCTAATGGCTAAGGCGTCGGACTTGCGATCATGGGTTGTCGGTTCGAAACTCACCCATTGCACTACCGACGTGAACCCACTCGTCATATAAGCACTTAGCTTAGTACGAGGGGTTAACAAGAATACTAGTAATGTGCCGCGACCAACATTGCTAGTAAGCTTCTTTTTAAGAAAAATGCGTTTTTAATCGGTTAGGTCGATGGACGAGTCAACTGATGGTAAGTGGTCATCGCCGCTTATGAATACCTGCAACACCAAAGGAGTTGCTGATGCGTTGCTAAGGCCTCACGGACTACATACTACTGGATCCGCAGCAATCGAAGGGAAACTGGCTCTCATGCGCAAAAGTCGAAGCATACACCCAGTTATCTTTTTGTATTTTTTAGGCATTTTCCATGCAAAGATTGTTATTTTAGTGAAGGTAAAATACAACTGCGGGCTGGATCCGAACCTGCGTCTCCTGGTTAGGTACACCAGACGCTATGATCGTTAAAAGGTAAGGTGGCATCGTACGACATCGTGCTTGCTGTAAAGTATGTCATATCGGTTGAGAAGCACATTTTCAACAGATGTCACAGACGCCACCTCAAAGACGTAAATTAAAAAATGTGAAGGCAAATTTCGACCTGGCGGGTGGGACTCGCGGTGGCTTAGCGTTCCCTGGACCCCTTAAAAAGGCAAGGCCTGTACCTTACGCCCAACACACACGTCGCAATGATACAATATCAACCAATAAAACTGCGGCAATATAAAACGACAATGTTCCACATTCTACACAAGTGTGTGTAAAGTGGCGTTATCATAAAAAGTTATGGCGGCGTCCATCACATCAAATATTGAGCCATAAACTTTATGGGCCGCTTGTTTTAATTAATTAATGTGTCTGGACGTTAGAGGTTTAGCTTCAGCAACCAGGCTATCCTTAGGATACCTATAGGTCATCATTGAAGCGTCGGTAGCCTAATGGCTAGGGCGTCGGACTTGCGATCATATGGTTGCAGGTTCGAACCCCACCCATTGCACTACCGACGTGAACCCACTCGTAACACAAGCATTTAGCTTAGCACGAGGGGTTAACAAGGATACTAGTAATGTGTGACCCACATTGCTAGTAAGCTTTTTTTTTAAAAAAAAAAAAAACATCTTCCAAGTCTTTTCCCAATGTTGGGCTCATCTTCCAGTCTTACCAGATAGACTGAAAATCAGTATTTTCCACGAAGTGACTGCCATCAAACCTCCGCAACCCAATTTATTGGCAACACCGATATTCGATGACTGATTGTCAAACTTTTTGAGCTTCTGACTACCACCAATAATGGTATATTATATGACTGCCATGTCAAAGACCTCGAGTTCGAATCCAAGGCACGCCCCTCTGACTTTCCGAAGTCATGTGCGTATTAATAGGTACTTACCTAATTATCACGCGCTTAAACGGTGAAGGAAAACATCGTGAGGAAACCTGCATGCCTGAGAGATTTTCTCGATAGCGTGCGAAGTCTGCCAACCCGCAGTAGGCTAGCGTGGCGGACTACAGCCTAATCCCTCTCGTACTGAGAGGAGACCCGTGCCCAGCAGTGGGACAATGAATGGGTTGATGATGATGAACTACGACCAACGGTGGTCATTGGTGTTCGTATGACCAGGACCGACTAATTTACGTGCTCTTTGTGGCACGGAGGGGCAACACCGATATTTAAAGGTTAGACTGCCTCATTAGTCTAGTGGTCCTAAGCGCGACCGCTACGCTAGAGGTCCTGGGGTCTTTCAAAGTGATACTGGGTTCCTCTATGAAATTTTTGTAGCGTTACGCGGTAGCGTAATGGCTAGGGTGTTGGACTTGCCGGTTCGAAACCCGCCTATTGCACTACCTACATGAATCCACTCGATACAAAAATATAGCTTAGTGCGAGGGGTTAACAAGAATACTAGTAATGTGCGACCCATATTGCTAGTAAGCCTTTAAAAAAAACAAAAAATTCACCATCGTCATCAACCCATTTAGTATCCCACTGCTGGGCACGAATCTCCTCTCATAGCCCACCACGATAGCCGACTGCCGGTTGTCAAACTTCAAACGTTGTCAATAAAATCTCTCATAGAAACCTCAATCCCAACCCTGAAAATCTAAACAACTAATCGTTCTTCCACGTGCTTAAGTAAGCGAAAGAAAATCTACCTTCGTAAAGATTTCCATTCGGAACCTACCTCCTCTATTCATTAATACAATTTGCATACAAATGTACAAATTAGCTAGAGATAAGATAATGAAGATAAAAGGTAAACCAATAAAAGAAAAGGCTTTCGTTACTTTTCTAATAAAATTGTTGTGCGAATTCGTTTTTAGTGCTCGTTGAGGTTCGTGAGCAACTCTTATGGTTTTGTAGATGTCCATGGGCGGCGATGACTACTTACCTTCAGGTAGCTCGCCTGCTCGTTTGCCGAGATATCCCATAAGAAAATACATTATACAAAACCAATTATCTTTACACCGACTCTTTCTATTAAAATTTACCACTGCTAAACCGATTGCAGATAACTTCAGACATGCTTAGTTATTTCTAACAAACTAACACTATGTCAATAAGCTGCCTCGAGGTACTGCTACGCTAGAGGTCCTGGGTACGTTTCCCAGGTTGAGCAAAGTGTTATTGGGTTTTTCTATGAAATTCTCAGTAGCAGCTCGGAATCTGGATTTGGGCCCGGTTAATGGCAATCGGCTCGCCCCCTATTACATGGGACCAAAACGTACCAGCGAAGCGTGGGTGTACATTAGTACACCTCTGCCTACCTCTGTGTTTATGACACAATGTCGCAATTATGACGAGTATCAGTTGAGGTTTTTTTTTTCTTGAACGAAGTGTCAAGAATACCACAGTCAGTATTACACTTATTTATCATTTGCACGTAGGTACCATTTTATAAATACCGTCTCTCACGCGAACTTACTGCTTGCAATAAATAAAGCCACAAAGGTATCTTGTTAAGATTTATTGAGTTATATTTTCTCGCCAATTGACACTTATTGTACTTCATACCTGTCTCTTTTAAATTAACATTGTATTCGTATTTATTGGAATGGTTTTATTTATGAAAATATTATGCTTAAAGGCTCAGAACAAATAAAAAGTTAAGATGGAACTTTGCGAACAAAGAAGTGAGGCCGGCTAAAACTACGCCTTGCCGTGTGCAACACACAATTACACGCTCACACGCATACCGTAACTACGCCTTCTCTTGTCAGTCGAGCTTTCGATAGCTTCGGAAAGTTCCATCTTAACTTTTTATTTGATCTGAGCTTAAGGGATGTTGCCACACTTAATTATAAGCGACTCAGCTAAAACATGTTCTGATATTTATTTTCTCACTTAAACGTTTTAAGAATAGGCAACCATCCGAAGACTGACCGCAGCAAGCGGAGGTTACTATAGACTGATTACTACAGATAAATAGAAGTATCTCTCTAACAAATTATATTAATTGTATTATTCCACAGGTAGTCTATGAACAGCGGTATAACACTTTGCTCGACCTGGGCATCCAACCCAGGACCTCTAGCGTAGCAGTCGCGCTTAGAAACACTAGAATTAGTCTAGTACTAGTGGCAGTCCATTAGTCAAGTGGTTCTAAGTGCGACTCCTAAGTATCCTAGTTATCATTTATTTGCCTCGAGATCCTCAAAACGTATCATGAATCATTATTTATTAAAGTGTAAGCATATTCCTAACAAAATTCATATTTCAAATCCTGATAAATATCTGTGTTGTTTCCTATGAGATCCGTAATAATTTGCCGAAATCCCCTAAGTTATGGGAAGCGACCAATCTCCATTACCTTACATTTTTAGGGTTACTTGCCCGAAATAAGGAACCCTTTTAGTAGACTGACGGTTTCTCTCAATACTACCATCGAGTTTGTATTTCCCGAAGGGTTACGGAGAGATTGTGGTGTATGTAACATGAATAGATCGCTAAACATAAACAGATGTATAAGGGTTTAAAGAGAAATTTGTAAACAGAAATTTAACAAAAAAATAATACAAATTATATAATTTGTAATGGGTATCTATAAAGTCTCTTATCGGGTTTTCTGCATAACACCCAATAATTGGAACCGTATAAAAGTAATAATGATCTAATTTAAACAAAGCACTGGACTTCGACTTCATCTAATTGTTTGAGACTTGAGAGATAATGTGTAGCGACATCTAGCGCGCTACATAGAACTACGTCGTAACAAATCCTTAATCGCGCAAGCAACATTTAGCGCGACTAGAATACATAATAATAATATATACATCCGCCCGACATCAATGGTTGGGATGGCCTGACTGGCAAAGTCACTTGCCTGGTCCGGGATTCACTCTTTTGGGTGGTGGGGCACCACACCTCGTCTCTCCACGAAAACTTGACCCGGAAAATGTATTCTGGATTTTATGCTCTTTCGACTCCTTATGCCACACATTGAAACTAAAGATATTTAAAAGGTGATATTAGGAATATACAGAAACTGAAAAATATGAAACGATAATATCATCGACGGATACTATTTTTAGATTTTTGTGGATTTTTTAAAACCACTAAACCGATTTCGATAAAATTTAAATGGGACCAAGAACCAGTAACGGAACAGAGGACCAATAACCTCTGAAGTATGACCTACCAATCATCAAAATCGATTAATAATTGACGGAGATATCGCGTAACCAACATAGAAAAAAAACATACAGACGAATTGAGAACCTCCTCCTTTTTGAAGTCGGTTGAAAATCGAATACCTACCTTTCCGAAAACTTAACCGTTTAAAAGCCGCACAGATCACGAAAATAAGTAGCTACGGAATTCAAGCAACGTGAACTCGGACTTGACCACTTTTTCCACCTGAAACTGTAATAATTACAGGATCAACCACACTTGGTGATATTTCATGGAAATTGCGTAGTTTACTGGTGTTGACTTTCCTGAAAATAACAGGCCTTTTGTAAAATAAAATATAACACGACATATACTGAAAATACTGCTACTGCTACACTAGAGGTCCAGGTCGAGCAAAGTGCTAAAAAGTTTTCTATGAAATTCTCTGTAGCAGCTCGGAGTTTGGATTTAACATACCATCATTAACATACCATCACGCCTGTAATCCCCGAAGGGTTAGGCAGAGGTGTACTTAATGTACACCCACAGTTCGCCGGTATGTTTAGTTCCCATGTAATAGGGGGCGAGCCTATTGCCATTCACCGGGCACAAATCCAGACTCCGAGCTGCTACTGAGAATTTCATAGAAAAACCCAATAACACTTTGCTCGATCTGGGGATCAAACCCAAGACCTCTAGCGTAGCAGTCGCGATTGGGACCACTAGACTAACGAGGCAGTCAGTTTCAGTCAGAGTTTGGATTTGTGTCCAGTTAATGGCAATAGGCTCACCCTCTATTACCTACATGGGACCTAAATACCTAACCGACGTGGGTCTACATTTAAAGAAAAAAGGAAAAAAAAAATTTTTATTTTTGAACTTACACAGAGCATAGAACACAATAACAAACAGGTCTAAACAATCAAAATGTTAACAGCCCTGCACAAGGCCAAAAAAGGGCCCCTTTCTCAGCATAATGCTGTGACATTAAGTGCCACAGCGCTGGTTTTCAGATACATTAATACACCTCTGCTTAAACTTTCGGGGAATACAGGCGCGATGGTATGTTATGCTATGTTTTGCTACGTTAATTTGCGAAAAACCAAGCCAAATTAGAATCTCTCGCCCAAGGCTGACGTTTTAGCCATAATCTTGGGATAATCTTGACGTCACTGCTAATCTCCTCTATGTTACTAGTGGGACACAAACTTAGTAATTTAAGTAGGGTCCGCAAAGCCCTTGTAGGTGGGTTAATATTGTCATCCACACTTAGCCGAGATTGTAAAGTTCGTATTTGACTAACCCCAACAAAACCTTGGAACACTTGCAATTATTATACACACGCCATCGCGCCTGTATTCCCTGAAGGGTTAGGCAGAGGTGTACAGTATGTTTAGGTCCCATGTAATAGTAACCGGGCACAAATCCAGACTCAGAGCTGCTACTGAAAATTTCATAGAAAAACCATATAGATAACAATTTGTTCGACCTGGGAAATTAACCTAAGACCTCTCGCGTAACAGTCGCGCTTGGGCCCACTAGACTTATGAGAGATGAGATAATGACTGCACCGTTAGTCTAGTGGTCCTAAGACTGCTAACAGACGTGATGGTATATTATGTTAATTTCTGTAAATAGTCTTATAGTTCTATAAGTGCAGTCATAGCCTAATGACCTTGACCCTGAGCCCTATGACCACTAAATGATATTTATTTGTGTAAATAGATCTTTTAAAGACACTTTTACAAGTCGACTTTTTTACATTTTTTTTTTAAACTAGATGGCGCCGACATTTCCTATCTGACGACCTCTGAGAAGAAATGTCGAAACAAACTCAGAGAATCATGGTCTCTTTTAAAGTCCAGACAATAGTTATATCATAGATATGCGAGTTTTACAATGTAGGGCAAAATCTGAACAGGCCTTTTGAAGAAAGAGCCAAACAGTTTTGAGTTGACCTGTCCTAACTGACGGTACGCATACATCAGTCCTCGTGTAGCTCAACCATTTTTTAGGAAGCTCAACGATCCGTCGCACGACGATACCAGATCAGTATCAGACCATTGGACTCCCAAGTCAAAGTTCTCGAGTTCGAGTCAAAGGCATGTCATGTCCGTTTATATAATTAAATATCACGCGCTTAAACGGTGAAGGAAAACATCGTGAGGTAACCTGCATGCCTGAGAGATTTTCTTGACGTGGCGTGAAGTCTTCCCACCCGCAGTAGGCTATAATAGTGGACTGTAGCCTAATCCCTCTCGTTTGCAGAGGAGACCCGTGCCCAGCACGGCTGAGTGCTGACAGAATCAGCGTTGCCATACAACGTGGCAATGTAGCCAGATTTCTAGGTACCGTCCCGGTTGATAGCGATGCGACAGAGTTTCTATACCCTTTTCTTCAATTTACAAAAATACCTAAGTCTAGTTAAATTTTAGTTGTATTTGAGTTATATTTGTGTTAGTTTAGTTAATCAGGTTAGTTCTATGTATTCTATTAATAAGAAGCTACAATTTTAGTTTTTAAAAGTAAAAAGCAATGTACGCATGCAAAGCACATGAAAACTCATTGAACTTAAAAATAAAATTTAAACCAAGATGATAGTGGGAATCAAAAGTGAGGTATCTTACTTACTGAAGGCGATGCCTGAAATTTTTTCTCATAACCTAGTAATATACAAACATTCGGATTATCGACAAAACAATTCCACGTCCACAACATTTGGGTATCGCCCCCAGGGTCGCGCATTTTCCGAAGTATCATGTCATTTATTCAGATTAGGGACACGACGCTTATCCTTCCAAAACTATGCCTCCAAGCAATATTCCATACAGATATGGGAGTATTGGAGTTATTTGGAATCATATATGCAGTAACAAAAACTATCATTGTTAAACGTGCTTGGATTTTATTATAAATGATATTTATTTCTGTAAATAGATCTTTCACTGCTGATTGTTTCATTAGTCTATTAGTCCTAAGCGCAGCTGCTACACTAGGTTCGATCCCAAGTTCGAGCAGTCTTATTGGGATTTTCTATGAAATTCCCCAAGGCTCGCCCCCTATTACATAGGACCTAAACCTGTGCCTAAACTATCGGCGAAATGTGGGTGGGTGGGCATTAGTACACCTCTGCCTAACCCTTCGGGGAATAAATGCGTGTTAATATGTTATGTTATAGATTCTGTAAAGACACTTATACAAGTCTCAGTTTTTTTTTACTAGGTACTGATACCAGCATTTCAAATCTTATGACCTCTGAGAAGCAATGACTAAACAAACTCGGAGAATCAAGGTCTCTTTTAAAGTCCAGACTGTAGTTATATTATCAAATATGCAGGCTTTACAATAGGGTAAAAGGGTCATATCAGCTTAGTCCTAACTGATGGCACACATAAATCAGTAATCGTTTAGCTCAACCATTATTTAGAGAGCTCAACGAACGGTGGCATGACGATACCAGATCAGCAAGACATATTAAGATATAGTAAACTAGTTAATCTACAAAGTATATAAGTAGTTATAGTAGTATATAAGTAGTTACTGACTTAAACCATTTCAAAGAGAGGTGACGATTATAAGTTATTAACATGTCAAATTAATTGCTTGTAATTTAAGTAAAATTTTAATTTAATAGTTCATTACTCGTACGAGTATAATTGTGTTACTTCAAATCCTGATAATGAGTGTTGTGTTTGATGACCACTGATATTAAAATATTCTGCACAAAATCGAAATCGATTTTGTTTGCCAGAATATTTTTTTCATTCATAATGTTGACTAAATAGGTTAATAAAAAAAAAACTGGGATAAAATTATATTCAAAATATAAAAAAACAAGCACCGCAATTGTAAATTTTGGTAGTATAAAAACATATTATAATATTCATTTAGGGAGTGGATTTTCCAGAATTAATTGCACCAGTCAATAACGAAATTATTGTTTAGGAAGATAAAGATATTACAAATGAAATTACATGGCGAAAACAAAAATCTAACAATCACTGACATACGAGATCTTTTAAATTATAATAACAAATAATATCTCTTGTTACAGGGGCTGGAGCCCAACATGAATTTGACGCTGAACGCGTCAGCAAGATGGCTGATAGAAGCTTCCAGAGGCATTCAGGACCCGAACATCCTTCTAGAAAAATTTTCGCAGAACAAAAAAGTTGATGACCCGACAAGAGCTTTACTCCTCACGTTTTATGGTATCCTGGTAATCATTGGCGCCGTTGGCAATGCACTTGTTGTTATTTCTGTGAGTTTTCCATGTTTTCCTGTAAGTAATAGTTTAATTATTGTAATGTTGTGTACTTACTTGTCTATCTAGATATAGACTGGTCCACCGGTTTCTTTACTTGTTTTAGTTTATTAATCCTAAAGTAAAGAGGTGTTATTCACAACGTCTGATGTTATTTCAAAAGGCTTTAAGTATTGGGCGATAATCTCAATTAATTTTCATAAAATGCTTTGGTCACTTTCCCTTGAAATACAGTTAATAGTCTATATCTAAAATTATTTATCGAAAACTTTTGAACAGTTAATTAAATAACTACTTAAAGGCGGAAAAAGAGAGTTTATAATAAACTCAGGCACAAGGGTCCATTAGCAAAACGTACTTGTTTAAATTTTAGGTAATTTTTTTCGTAATTTTTAAAGATTTTGACTGGTAGTTTTAGACCGGTTAGGGTCGCCTTACTGACGGACGGTAACAAAGATTAATAATAATGACTTTATCACAATGACAAACATATATGTTACGTTTCTCAAGATTGATAAATACAATAAAACTCTTCCATTATCCTATCAGATTCTTTCTATAGATATGTTCCAAAATATCATAATTCTGATACTCTTAATACAAAAATACGCCAACCAATGCTCCCTATTTGGGTTCCGCTCTACTGGATGTATACTTATTTTTGTAACAAATCTGATCCGGGAGTATGAGGGTAACATAAATATTGAACTATTTGCGGTCGCTGCTTATTTTGTTGGAGATCAAACGTATTTGGACTAACGGGAGCACGTAATAACATAAGAGTAAGTATTAAATATAGGAAAAACATCGCGGAAGTATATGGACTTGATTTCCCTCAATAAGATAAAAGATTTGTATTCAATAATTCTACTATAAATATTAGAAATATGATTAGTTGAGAATTTAATGAAATAGAAAGAAATTCTTCTGCAAATACTTATATTGTTACCTTGACTGAAGATTTGAAAGAAATTATTGATGTGGTAGAGGCGTTTTACATAACATACCATCACGCCTGTATTCCCCGAAGGGTTAGGCAGAGGTGTACTAATGTACACCCACATTTCGCCGGTATGTTTAGGTCCCATGTAATAGGGGGCGAGCCTATTACCATTAACCGGGCACAAATCCAGACTCCGAGCTGCTACTGGGAATTTCATAGAAAAACCCAATAACACTTTGCTCGACCTGGGGATCGAACCCAGGACCTCTAGCGTAGCAGTCGCGCTTAGGACCACTAGACTAATGAGGCAGTCTAGTTAGAGGCGTTTTGTTTATATATAGTCGTATTCTTGTGTACGGAAAAGTCTAAATATTGGAATAGTTTTTAACATATAGAGGGACAGCTGCAATATGTCTTTGGTCTTTCACATCTTGCTCATAGTACTGTAGAAGATGCTCTATACTTTGTCTATCATTTTAGTCTATGCTACATTAAAGTCCAGCATGGTTACAATAGTAAACAATATTTTTGTCATCATACTGGCCGTTTTCTTTCATTTGACGGCACGTTTAGGCTAGATACTCAGAAATCCAGACAAAATTTGGATTTTTTTATACTCGTATTTCCTTCTCTTCTTGGTATAGTTCCGTTAATTCTGTTTGTGACATGGAACCGCGACACAGAGCTTTTTCATCAGAGATGTCTTTAAAATATAGCATCAGCTACATCGATACGGATTGTGGGTTCGATTCCCATATTCCGAGCCTGGTGAGATAAAAAAATGAACCCAAAGAACGGCGGTGAAAGTTAATGGTGTTTCTAAAAGGAATTTAATTAAAAAAGGGTTTTTAAATCAATATTTTAATGCCCATACCTTAACGATGCCGATGGTAAAAATGCAATTAAAACGATAATGAGGGTTAAATTACTTGGAAGGTCGAGCTTTTACGATCAATCTTACGAATAACTCAGATTCCTTCTAATTAATATCACGACTTGCGCCTACTTCTTCGATAATATGCACTTGAGCTGAAAATTACAAAGCATTAAGGCGATATTAATCTGTGTATTTTATTTCGCGAAAGACCTTAACTTGTTCAATACTACACAATCCCCAAAGCAAACTTTTCCATTATTAAAGTTTAGAATTGATTTCATTAATGTTAATCTTTGAAATGACAGTTATTAAATATTTTATATGACACTTTATTTGGACACATTTATTTTAATTTTTATTTGGACAGACAGGTTTACATTGCTGTTAAATAAATATTTTCTATGTAATGAACAAACAATACCAATTTGTCAATAATCTGCTTTCTTATTAAAGATAAAAAAGTACACAAAAATAACCTAAATGCTCTATTAATTTAGCAAAAAAGAACCTATATTTTTTAGAAAAATATACGCACAAAGCAATTCATGAGTTCATATCAAGCCATCTGTATATTTTCGGCAAAACAATTTTTCCACAGGCAGAGATAACGAACCCAATCCAAATATTATTACCATATCAGTACATCTAACATAATCTAATGGAGTTTTCAAAGCGGCTGATATAATAAGACATGCCTGTTCAAAGCTTGATTGACAAAAACAGATTGGTAACAACGTTAATCGGGATTATAGTACAAACACAGATACAAGTGATGACATGCGTCCAGATAAAACTGTTTCCAACTATTGTCTGTTTTATTATCAATGGTTTTCTATTACCGCGGCTGAAATAAAATGCTGATAACAATGAAATGTTTTACGATAACTGTGTGTATTGATTTTAGTTTGGTGAAGATAATTTTAATAAAAATGTCAAGGCTCTCATGATTCAATTAATGCTATCAATATTCCTGACATACTTTTCTGTTAAAAAGAAAATCTATATCGGTTAAATTCTAACAATATAATGGAATATCGGTATTAAAATGGATTGTGTATGATTACTTTGATACAAGATACGGTGTCGTAGACTAGATAACTAGATAATTTTCTTTTTATACTTACAGCGTAGGTATTTTGATTTAAAATGTCAACCTAACTCACTTAAAATTAATTAATAACCGACATATGACCCAGCTTCTAACTTAAATTCAAAATATCATCGCAAAAAAATAAATGTAAAAATATTATTACGTCATCCATGTAAATAATAATAATCAGTATACCTAATAATAAAATTCTAACAAAAAATTTTGGAACAGATATTTCAAATCTTAAAAGCTAATATAGTCCAAGCACTGAATTTTACTTATTATTTTTCAGGTAGTCAGAAAACCAATAATGAGGACAGCGAGAAACATGTTCATTGTCAACCTGGCGGTATCCGATGCCTTGGTCTGCTGTGTTGGAACACCTTTAACCTTGATGGAACTTCTAACTAAACACTGGCCACTACCAGATTGGCCAAGCCTGTGCAAAGCGTGTGGAGCGATACAAGCTATATCGATATTTGTGTCAACTATTTCCATTACTGCGATTGCTTTGGACAGATATCAGGTTGGTGCTGATTTGATAGCACAGCTTGTCTGTGTTTGCTCTTGTCAATGTTGTTCATTTTTCTTTGTCTGGACTAGAGGTCGTAGCATGAATAAATATTAGATGCTAGAAAGGTTTTCTTCACAAATATACTGAGATATTATACTGTGTAAATGTTGAATTTTATTGAAAGAGATAAATATTATACAGAATACATAGGACAATGAAAAAAAATATATAGGACAGTAATAAGAGGTCGTTAGATTTAAATTCGAAATGGTATTTTGTTAACTATTTTATCATCATCATCCCATATCAATCCACTGCTGGACGTAGGTCTCCCCTAATATGCACTATTTAGTTCACCTTTTTTATAAGATCTTAAAATTTGTGATTTTATATATTTCATAGAAAATATATCTTTATCATCATCCACAGCTTGATTGATCCTTCAGCGCTTACGTAGTTTGAACATTTAGCGATGAAATATCTTAATCTTATCTAAAAGTATTTGTAGCCCAAGATAATAATTAAAGTAGACTTCAAAGCCAAATAATAAAAGCCCATAAGCCAAGCTAACACAAGGCAAAATTTTATTTCTATCAAAAGCATAATTAAGTTTATTATAAAAATAAAATTGTATCATTTCAAAAAATCAACCTTTTATTGTACAAAATATTCAGTTTGTTAAATCTATCATACTATTCTCAGTGTAGGTATTTCTTTAAAATTACTCATATGGCATTATATTGTGTTCTATTTATATATACTTTTTAGTTAATACTTTTATGGGTTGCATTCACACATCATACTTCTTAAGATGTGTTTATATTTGTTAATAAAAAATATATAAGAAACCTACTCCCTATACTCATACCTAAACCATTTAAGGCAGATATTGCCTATTATTTTTGGTTTTTGATAATGTTACGTTTATAACGCATTTTAAGTTCGTGATAGTTAGTTAGAGTAGATAATAACTGTGACATCAACTATAGTATAGGTATTCACAATTAAGCATTAAAACTTTTGCTTAATAAACGTTATTGTAGCAGATAAAAGGCTAAATTGTAAAGTTTGTCAAAATGTTCAATACAGGTGCAATTTGCAAAAAATACCTACCTACCGGATGACGGCGACCTAAAGGAAATCTCCACACTTATCAATACTTTGAACTTTCAGTATATAGCAAATGATTTCTTCTAACTCTACTTCATAGGTGAAATAAACAAATATTTCTTCTTTGATCGTACCATAAATTACTAGGTTCTAGAAACGTTCGTGACGTCATGATGACCCTACACACTATTTCGATCGAATCCTATTTGCGTAAACCGTTTATATCATTATTTAAATCGATTTGAGATCTGGCGGAGCTCCGATAGTCAATTGAGTTGGAACAAAAATAAGCAGATCTTTGATGCTAAAATTGGACATTAAAGCCCGTGTCTTATACGCGAAATTTTTAAATATTTTTTTAGTATCTTGAAAATAATACGAAGTAGATATATTGCCTATAAATTTGCCTTACCAAAGAAGTTATTAAAAGGGATAGATTAAATGCTAAAGAGAATGCATCTCTCTGTAGTCTAGAATAAGTTATATCCCTAGATAAATTAAATTAAATGTTCTTGGTTTATTTACTAGAACAACCAAATGATAAAATAACATCAACTATATGAGAAGAAGAATAGTGAAGAAAAACATTGTGAAGAAACCTGCATGACTGAGAGATTTTCTTCGGCTGCGCGTGAAATCTGACAACCCGTAGTAGGCTTGCGTGTTGACTATAGCCTAACCCATCTATACATATAAAATCCTTTGTCCTGAATGACTGACTGACTGACTGACGGAACAACGCACATCCCAAACCGCTGATCGTAGAGACCTGAAACTTGGAGGGTGTATTCTTTGTATGACGTAGGCATCCGATAAGAAAGGATTTTCCGAAATTATACCCCTAAGGGGGTGAAAAAGGGGGGCAAAGTTTGTATGGGACAACGTGAGTCCTTGGTCCAATCTGCTTCAAATTTTGCATAAACGTTCTTTAGAAGAATTGATGGAAGATGTGTTTCGTATTTTAATGAAATTCATCCCCTAACAGACTTAAAAAAGGGGGGAAAGTTATTTTTGTGATGATTTGCTTCGATTTTGATATTAATACTCCTTAGTGCATTTGATTTAATTTACTTTTTTATTTTGACACATGTCATGTCATGTTTGTAAACTCAATGTGATTTTATTCAAGAAACGTTGGTCGATTAACATATAAAATGCTTTCTATGGCACACAAAAGTGGAATTGAGATTGAGAGGCACACCATAGAACCCTTCCACCACCCCTGGGTGGAGTTACTGTGCTGCTGGCACGGGAATTCCGTCAGATTCGTTTGTACCTAGAGGAACCCGAGCAGACGAAGTCAGAGCTTCCTTGACATCGTCATACCTATGACCCAACATAATGATTATCTTTAAAAAGAAATACGAGAGATTCGTCTGCTGGAGAGTTTTCTGAGCTAATACTTAAAATAGTAAATGGAGATTGTAAATATGTTTATCATCTTTCCTGAATACAGTAGTGACAGGTGAATATGACAGATCTTAGTATATCCTGATTTTTCAACCGACTTCATCTAATATACAAACGAAGTCTATAGATTGGCACTTAAGCTATGTAACGGGACTAGACTGAGAGTATCAGCATTGCACAAAAATATTAAAAAGGTCACTGTGATTACTGGATGTGCTCGGGGGATTCAGTTTTCATACATCGAATGTGTGAATTTCAATCATTAAGGGTAGCAGGCATAGATTTAAGGGAAGAACGGCTTCTCACACGGGAAATTCTACCTTGCCTGTTACTGTATTAAAAGCAGTCTGGTCATTTTGATACCAGATAGAAAAAACAATGTGGTATAAGTACAAAGAAGTGCAATTTTAATTCTTGAGAGGCGAGAGCAAAGTGGTCTTCCGGTATTTGTACCTCCTCATCGAAATCGACCCTACGAGGCGTCCAGAATAACCATCGCTCTAGCTAAAAGGACATGAATAAATTAATAAAAAAATTACATGTTATTTTTATATTTCAATAAAATAATATAGTGGAGCAAATTATTTGGTCTTAATTTTAGATAATTTACAATATCCCGCCGGAAATAGAAAAAAAATAACAGTCACAATCGTGTTGTCTACGCGAGCGAAGCTGCGGGCGGAAAGCTAGTCTCATTATAAGAGGATAATCGGGCCAAGCAGTGGGATAGTAAATGGGGTGATGATAAATGCAAAGTTAATAACATGTTTAACATATGTTTAGACATATTATGTATGTTATGCTAAACATGTTTTTTGTGTAACAATGTTTTTGTGTTATTTTATATTGTTTCTGGTTTCAATAAACCTATTGTAGCGCATCTGTTTTAGTATATTGATTTCTAGTATAGATATCACGAATAACATTATCTGTTGAGAGTATTTATGAACCCAGGCTGCAGTCAGCAGATAACGTTTAATATATTTTATATCTGAACAACTATAAAACACAATGTTATATAAAAAAACATTAGTGACATGTTCTAGATAAAATGTTAGGTAATCTATCCTAACCTATTACGAATATTGAATACTAAAACATAACATCACGCCTGTAGTACCTGAAGTTTTCGACTTAAGTGTAATAACAATTTAATAAAGGGCGAGCCTAAAGTCATTAATTGGACACAAATCGCAAATTCTGACCTGCTATTAAGAATAGCTGAACCTGGATTTGAACTTAGAACATCTAGCGTAGCAATCGCACTAAAGACTACAATTCTAATGACTAAATTAGTAAGCGACATTGATTCTTGTTCTTTACATAAGCTCATTATCTTTTTTGTTCACAGTTAATCGTGTATCCAACTCGATCTGGTCTTCAGACGATGGGTGCCCTCATCACCATGTTTTGCATATGGGTCACAGCCTTCACCCTCGCGTCACCGCTCTACATCTTCAGGAGCCTCAAGACTCACTACCTTGGTCTCATCGGCATGGATTCCCTCAGTTTCTGCATAGAAGACTGGCCCATCAAGAATGGCCGAGGAATCTACTCCGTATTTAGTTTAATCTTCCAATACTTACTGCCCGTTTTAGTTGTAGTCCTTGCACATGTCCAAATTCATAGAAGACTTAGAGGAAGAAGACGTACTACGAGGAAAACTCCAGCAATTCTCATAGCTATAGCAGTAACTTACGTCATAAGTTGGTTGCCATTAAACGTGTTCAATCTGGTGGCAGACTTCAGTGCTGAGCCGTTTATGGAAGAGAAAACGATGACAATAACCTACGCCGTCTGTCACATGTTCGGTATGTCCAGCGCAGTTTCAAATCCATTGTTATACGGGTGGTTGAATGACAATTTCCGAAAGGAGTTCGAGGAAATACTGTGTTGTTGTAAAAAGAGACAGATGAACAAAAACACGAGGATAAAGAATAGAAAAATGGACACGGAGTTAACGGCACTAGCGCAGTTGGAACATACAGTAACCGCCAACACAAAGACGTCACAGTGCTCTCAAATTTTCTGACTAAAGGCCTGCTGTAAGTAGCACGAACCAATAAGTGTTGAAATGCAAAGCATTTGAACTTTTAGTGTCAATTTTTTAATGTAACGGTGTATAAAGTTCCTTTATTTTCAAAGTTGTTAGTTGATAATTTACTGTGTAAATACATGTAGATAATATCGAATTATGTACTTATTTGTAACGATAATATTGTATTCTACGTTTTTATGAGCCCAAAACGTAAAGTACTAATATTTCAAACGAAACTGTGTTTCGATTAGTGTTAAGAATCTTTTTTAATTAAATAAACTCTTTGGAGATCAATGGTTTTGTCAGTTTTATTTACTTGAATATCCCGAATTATTTTCGTTAAAATGAGTTCTGCTCTTGACAGATTAAGCTAAAGTTACTTTCCAAACCGCCCGTTGTGATGTTTTAGCTTCCTATTTTTTCTCGAAAGAGTCGATATTGCCGCACCGCGTACGCCTGGGCCGCCGGAATACGCTGTCGCTTCACTTCGCTTGGGATTAAATTTTTGGTAGCTTCTAACCACAGTTTGTTCAGTAATAATATCTCACCAAAACCCCATGATGAAAAGTAGATAATCTTATATAACACATACAAAAGAGAAATTTCGAAAAAACTAGGAATTCTTCAAAGGTCATATAATCCTATTTCTTTTTGTAGTTTCAACATTTTCTTCCAAGTATTGTAATTGAAATATACTGAAATTATGATAATCCAAGCTGATTAACTTCGCTAGTTAAAGAGTCATAAAATTTTCCTAATTGCTCTCATGTAAGTGACTGTTCAATTATGTAGAGGTACGACTAATTGGTAGTAGAGTTTAATTATATTGTTTGGAAATGGTTATTATATCTGTGATTATTCTATTGAGTAAGTTTCTTATTATTCTTCTTCAATCCCTCTTCTTCAAGTTTATTAATTCCCTATAATGTAGTGAAGTCTAGAAGATACATACATTGGTTACTCTATTTTGGCTTAGGTTAGACACCTAATTAGGTGTGTAAAATTTCGGTCAGAAAATTATACGATCTAACGTCAAAATATGGGACAGTATATGGTATACAGTAATTATTATAAAATGCCACCATACATTTATATCTTCTTTTGCTATTAAGGGGACAATTCATTACATTAGCTTTAAAAATTTAATATTTTCCCAAATTGCTCCTTTATTGTTGTAGTTTTTACTAACACACAAACACCCAGACGACCCAAGGGATCGAAGACCGATAGCCCAAAAGTCAAATTCTGAGCCATACGAACACCAATAGTCAAACTTCTAATAGTTAGGTTTTTTATTATTGGATAAGTCGGCAAACGAGTCACTTAATGGTGATTCATTGTCACCTTTGTCACCTGCATCATCAAAAGAGTTGCTGATGCTTTGCCAAGCCTGAAAAACCTGTAGATAGACTGTAGATTTTCAGAGTCGCAGCAACTGAGTAGAAATAATAGTGTCTTGCTAGCATGTCTACGTGCTAGCATGAATGGGTCGGCACGATCGGGGAAGTGATAATAATAAAAATAATTAGGTGGAGCGCTGGAGGCCCAACTTCCCCCCCCCCCAGTGAATAATGAAATATGTTATTTTGCAAAGATTAAAATAGGTGATTATACATAGAAATATTTACCTCATCAGGTATAAGAGTCAGCGAAAGCAACGAAAATGGTAAGAAGGTACATACATATTTCGTAAGTAACTTGACTGCATAATAAGTCTTGCGGCTGCAAAAAGGAATGCTATTCTAAGTGTTTATGCTCCCGTTCTGTAAATAGGTCTTAAAAAGACACTTTTACAAGTCAATGCTTAGTTAATTTTTATAACTGGATGACTTCGGAATTTCCTATGCGCTGACCTTTGAAAAGAAACCCCGAAATAAACTCAAAGAATTATAGGCTCTTTTAAAATCCCGACAGTAGCTATATTTTCAGATATGCGAGTTTTACAATGTAGGAAAATATTTGAACAGGCTATCGAAAAAGAGCCATAGCAGCTTTGAGTGAACCTAGGACTAAGTTTAAACCTAGACTAATATATTGGACTTTGAAGAAGGAGGCTATCCTTTGTCTCGAAAACTTCTTTCTTATGCGACTTACTGATATCGTAGGTAAAAACTATTTCAATGTACTCTTCATTTAACTGTTGAAGTGATCGTAATTCAGAGTATTTTGATGTTTTACCTTTATTTAGATTTTTTCCCTCACTGGCATATTATCTAACTAAATTAGAAAGTTCGATTTTATTGTGTTTGTTAACAGTAGAGGGTTCGTCTCATTTCACTTGATGTGATCTCCAATAGTTAAAGAATCACAGACTTAAATCTTTACTGCACCATATTCTACAGAATGTAAGGTATATTCTTTGTTGGAGATCCTAATTAAATAAATTAAAAAAAAACTAAATTTCAGCTACATCCCCTTCACTTGGAGCATATGTCGATTATGGCGACGTTATAATACCAGAATTAGAAGAGAGAACTCTACCGGCTGATCTTTTGTATATAAACAAAACCGACCGAGAACTGGAGCTCGAAGATTGCATGGAGAATTTTTCCATTTGTATCGCTTACCACAGGTAATCTAACGGGTTTTTTGTTGGTTAAGTCAGAAAAGGAGCAGACGATCCATCCATCGAAGCGGCGGGTGGTAGCCTAATGGCTAGGGCGTCGGACTTGCAATCATGCGGTTGCCGGTTCGAAACCCACCCATTTCACTACTGATGTGAACCCACTCGTAACACAAGCATTTAGACGTCGCCTCAAAGACGTAAATAAAAAATGTGAAGGCAAATTTCGACATGGCGGGTGGGAGTCGCAGTGGCTTAGCGGTCATAGCGTCTGGTGTATTTAACCAGCAGACGCAGGTTCGAATCCTGCCCGCGGTCGTATTTTTCCTTCACTAAAATAACAAGCATTTAGCTTAGCACAAAGGGTTAACAAGAATACTAGTAATGAGCGACCCGAATTGCTAGTAAGCTTTAAAAAGAAACTGTTGGTAAGTAACACTTGGAACATCAGAAGAGTTGCTGATGCGTTGCCGCGTCTAAAGAGGCCCTACGGACTGCATACTGCCAAAGCAGTACGAGGGGGAAAACTGGTTATCACGCGCAAATGTCAAAATGCATACCAAGGTGCTTTATGGCAGACTATGACGTCAGGGTAGTCGCTGGCCAGCCAGGCTCCAAGAAGCCCTACCTAACCGAGGATAGAACCTGTCCCTACACGGGACACATTTTCCGAAGTAAATGAAAATGCACTGAAACTATAATTTTACTAGCGAATGAATGGAAGAAAGTTTATTCTGAGAGTCACAACACAAGACAAAACACCAAAACAACGAAATTGGTCTTATCATAGAGGGGCCAAGTCCTAGGGTGTTCTTAGTTCTTAATTATGCTGAGCTGATAGCCTCTTTGACTCATATTTATGTTTTTTAACTTTAATTTTTACTCATTATTTGAGTCGCATGAATGTGTCTTTCTTTAATAGGTAAAAGTACTTTGTTTTGTGTGATGTCAGAATGGCTGAACTTCTTCACACCATGGGAAAAATTGTGTATATATACAATATAGTATCGTCATCGTCATCATATTATCAGCCAAAAGAGGTCTACTACTGAATCAAGGCATCTCCCATAGACTTCCAGAAGGATCACTAAGCTTCAGAAGCAGTGGGTCGAGCACATACCTCGTAGAACTGATGGTCTCTGGGGCACAAAAAATCAGGCGGTCCACCACCAGTGTAAGACGGCCTCAAGCGGGTAGACCAGGAGCAGCTCGGAATTTGAATTTGTGCCCAGATAATGGCAATAGACTCACTTCTTCCTTCCTAAAACTATAATATTGACGAACTGTGAGTTTACAACTATGACTTCTCTCCCTAACGAGAATACGGGCGTCTTGTTATGTATGTGTGATTATAACATTGTTTTCAGGGGAGCATTAAAAGCAGTCTGCGCGTCTTCTAGACTAACTCGCGAAAAAGAAACATTTGAAAGTTTGTGTGAAATGAATTATGAAAATTGCAAATTGGAAGATCGTAAGTACTTCGTTTTGATCATAGAAGAGTTTTTCGGTCGTGAAGATTTTTATAAATTCAAAAACCAGAGAAAATTTCCGAAATTATTCAATACTGGATTACAGATTGTTCACACTAACTGCGCGGTTCTGAAGTTTTTACTTACATTAAAATCTATAGTAGTGAAGAAAATATTCACAAATGAAGCAGTGGTAGCGTAATGGCTAGGGCGTCGGACTTGCTATCATGTAGTTGCCGGTTTGACACCCAACCATTGCACTGCCGACGTGAACCCACTCGTAATACAAGCATAGCACGAGGGGTTAACAAGAATACTATTAATGTGCGACCCCAATTTATAGCCTTCACACTGACTCTTTCTATTAAAATTTCCCATTGTTTAACCACTTACGGACAAACTGTATAATTCTATTGTTTTTTTTATACGGTCAAGTTCCACTACCATCCCGTATCGGGAATGACTCGATTTACAAGTACTTAACCGCTTTTTTATACGGAAATATCCCCATGGATCGACAGCTACCTGAAGAGGTGGCAGGGTGCGTATCGTGCGCATATAATCCATTTCCAGGGATAGCGACCCTTTTCAACCGACTTCAAAAAGGAGGAGGTTCTAAATTATTTTGTATGTTTGTTTTGTATTTTAGTTACGCGATATCTCCGTCAATTATTATGGATCGATTTTGATGATTATTATTTTGTTTGGTAGGTCATACTTCAGAGGTGGTCCCATTTTTATGTCTAAAACAGTTTGGGAAGTGACCGACTTCCCAAACTGTTTTGACATAGACATAGCATGAGATAACGTAGCTATATCGATATTTATTGTATTTTATTTTTAAAATGACTCTATTTTGGGTCCAGCAGTTATTAAGTTTTAAATTCTCAATATCAGTTAGGAGTTTGGTTAATGTTAAGCTCGCCCCCTAAACATGCCATTGAACTATGGATGAATATCAATACACCTTCAGGTAATAAATGCGTGATAGTAGTAAGCCGGGCACAAATCTTTATAGATCTTTATAGAGAAAAAGATCTTTATAGTCTTAAAAGAATTATAAATTCACTTACAGTAAAAATACTTCTTACTAAAGTTTATATTTTGTCATTAACCGCAGCTAAAAAAGAAATGATACAATACAGTAATTGATAATTTTGATCCATCCAACACTCTTTTCGTTTGAAGGCCACGCTGTTCGCAGCATGAATGGGCCGGCTTGACCGGGGAAGTACCACACTCTCGCAGAAGACCGACGTCCGAGTAGTAGTGTTTAGTTACTGCGCTTCGTTCGGTGAGCGAGAGGGTCGGAGGCCCAATTCCTCCCCAATCCCCTTCCTTCTCCTTTTCTCCTTCCCCTCCCTTTCCCTAAATAGGCTCGGCAACGCATCTGCAACTCCTTTGGTTTTGCAGATGTCCATGGGCGGCGATGACTACTTACCATCAGGAAGCTCGCCTGCTCGTTTGCCGAGTTATACCATAAAAAAAAAAAACTAATGAGAATTTCCTTAAAAACCTTATACCTAATTTGAATTGACTTCAGAGTGGAACAACGGATTTCACTTCAACAGCCAAAATATAATCATTGTTTTATTTCAGGAACTTGGGAGTACTTCCACGATGAGAAATGTGATAATGAACTTGCCTAATTGTTATTAAAAGATTATAATATTTTATTTGTTTTATTTCAATACTACATTTTGGCATTTTGATAAAGTTGAAATTCTTACACAAACGTAACTAAACTTTACGTCAAATGGAATGACAGAGCTCATGGTTGTCTGTCTTACATCCCCTTAAAAAACTAGCTGGACCAACCATAGAGTAACCTCACCGTCACAGCTTAACTTTGCAGATTAAATGATCAGTATAAACGATACTTACTAAAACTCGAGCTCCACTTACAATAAATGAATAAATTATACTTAATATGTTTAAATGAAGATTAAACAAAATTTCATTTGTTCGTAAAGCAACACAGCCGAAACAAAATTTAATCAAACCCAAGCAAGAGTTTTAACCTTTAACGAACGTTAATGAATAAAGGGTGAATGTAGAATTTTCTTTTTGTGTACTTCAAAGGCAATACTTTTGATCCCAACAACCTTTTAGCTATAAAGAGTTTGGGTTCAAGATATTTAAGTAGCTGTCGTTTATTTTAAGACTGTTTGAGACAAAAGGTAGCCTTACATCATCTATAAATTGTATTGTCCCATGGGCACGAGACTCCTCTTAGAATAAGAGGGATAGGCTAACTGCTAATTCTAATATAAATAGACTATACTCTATTCCCTCTCATTCTAACAGATTATTCGTACTTAGCCTCGAAAGCTAGGTTGCACAGACTCTTTAGGCTTCTAACTACCAGCTATGATTGTCCCGGATACCCTTCGGAAGTAAAAACATGGCATATTCTGATACTAAAATAAAAGTATATTCATTCATATTCTTGTGCCCGGTGAATGGCAATAGGCTCGCCCCCTATTACATGGGACCCAAACATACCGGCGAACTGTGGGTGTACATTAAGTGCACCTCTGCCTAACCCTTCGGGGAATACAGGCGTGATGGTATATTCATAATAGTAATTATATTTAAAAACGCCTTATGATTAAGTGGTAGCAACATTTATTGCATCAACATCTCGTATGTTTAATCAAACTCCATTCTGAAATAGAAAACAATATTTCTATGACAAATCATCGTGAGACTCTCCCAATGAAAGAAATTGATTAATTATATTTTTTTTTCCGTTACATAATCATCTTGATTATCGTAATATTAGCCAAACGAAGTCCACTACTGAACAAAGGTCTCCCCCATCGACTTCCACAAGGACCGGTTTAAAAACCGCTCGCATACTATAACTCCAAGCAATCTTTACCATGTCCTCTGTCCATATTGTTGGAGGTCGTCCAACCTGCATTTTCCGGTACGTGGTCTCCACGCGAGAACCTCTGTGCCCCAGTGGCCATCAGTTCTACGAACTATGTGCTGTATTCATACTAACATTATAAATGAGAAATTAATTCTGACTGTCTGCTTGTTATGATTTCCTTTAAACCAATTCTAATGAATTTTATAAAAATTAACGGCATTTTGGACGGCCTCCATGAAGATCCATTTTTCGGACAGCCATCATGAAAGAACGGAAAATGCCGTTTTCTACAGCTACGTCTCCACTTGAGAACTATTTTTCTCAGCGTTTATCAACACTACATCGCTTGCCCGTAACGTTTCCAATCTTTTGTGCTATATTGGCACCGATCTCCTCATTTCTAATTCCCGTGCGTATAAAAGTAAAGAAAAAATCATATTATTTTTGCTGACACTCACGTCTCCAACTATTACAGTTCTCATATTCCATTTCACAGTAATTATCAAACGTCTTGTAATGTCCATCGTAGTGTCGGGCGCAAACCACGTTGTTTCTGGAATCGGAAAAGGTATTAGTGCTTTGGCTGATATGATGATGGTGAATGGGATAGGATAAGGAGAGACCCGCGGTTAAATAGTAATGAAGTTGACTAACCGATTTGCAAGGGTGAGCCTTAGGCACTTGCCGCAGTCCTTGTGACCCTTCCGTGTCTCAAAGGACCACATAAAGCCGGCGATCCTGGTTGTCATATGAATTACTATGAATGATAATCGTAAGTAGTAGTCAGAAAGCCAATAAGACTGACATCTAGTCTATCCTCGGGATATCTGTACTGCCTAGAATTTGAGTTGCAGAAGATAGTAGATAATACTAATATTCCGCTGCATCTGGTTAGATTTGAAAGTCAGTCCAAACATAGTTAGGGAAAAGACTAGGATCTTGAGGATGATGACAGCTGATATGATGAAGATAATGATGAAGACGAGCCACCTGATGCTAAGTAGTCAACGCCGCCCATGGACACCTGCAACACCAAAGGAGTTGCAGATGTGTTGCCGAGCCTATCAATAGTGATAGCCAAGCAAGTGGCCCACCTGATAGTAAGTGACAACTACCACTCCATAGACCGGCTGTGTTGTCTTAGCATTGTCTAAATATTTCTAAAAGCACAACTATGCCGCTACCTAGTTAGGGAAAAGGAAGGGAAAGAAGAAAAGAGGAAGGAAGGAACTGAGGGAGGAATTGCGCCTTCGGTTCTCCACACTCACTGAACCAAACGCAACAGTAGGTACCTATGCATATTGGCTGATACCTTGAGACATAAAATGTGGAAGAGAGATTCGGCAGTGCTCTCGGTAGCTTAGTTGGTCGGGTGCACTTAGATGAAGGGATTTAGGTTGTAACTTTGCCTAAGGAAAATTTTCTTTCACCAGAAAATTCATATCTTTGTGGATATTTCCCATTATTTACTATTAAAATATAATAAAAAGTAATAAGTTTTTGTTTATTACATTCACGTTGATATTCTGTGGAAGGGTGGTACTTCCCCGGTAGTGCCGTCCCATTCATGCTGGCATGTAGACATGCTAGCGAGTCACTACTTACTTATATATTCTAGGGCACATCTTGAGAAAGACAGTGCATCCTTTGTCGATCAGATGGGCCTTCCTGAATACCGTCTTCTTTGGATAGTACAGCACCCTCCATGGTCTTGGATGGGACTTATTTACATAATCTACAGCTCTTATTGGCATCACCATCAGCACTATAATAAAGCACCATAAATATTTTTATGTAAAAAAATACTGCCTTATTAGTCTAGTGGTCCTAAGCGACGCTGCTACGCTAGAGGTCCTGGTTACGAACACCAGGTTGGGCAAAGTGTTATTGGGTTTTTCTATGAAATTCTCAGTCGCAACTCGGAATCTGGATTTGGCCCCTGTTAATGGCAATAAGCTCACCCCCTAATAATTTTTTTAAGCGGCGGTAGCCTAATGGCAATGGTGTCGGACTTGCGATCATGTCGTTGCCGGTTCGAACCCCACCCATTACACTACCGACGTGAAACCACTCGTAACACAAGCATTTAGCTTAGCACGAGGGGTTAACAAGAATACTAGCAATGTGTGACCCACAATGCTAGTAAGCTTTAAAAATAAATATGCATTAAGTCCGCCTCTGTACTCTGTGTGCATAAAGTATTAAATAAATAAATATATAGGACCTAACCATACCGGCGAAATATGGGTGTACATTAGTTGGTACAACTCTGTCGTAAACCTTCTGGGAATACAAGCGTGATGGTATGTTATGTTATGTTAAAATCATTATGTTTCGATTCTCATCTAGTTCAACCTTGTGTAGCTTAATAACTAATGAAAATTATTTTAATGAAAGAAAATACTGACGATAAAGTACTTACAGAATATAATAATAAAAGCTATTTTGTCATATAGCATTTCTGATGTCCGTTGCTAAATAATTCTTATAAAATTATTATTTATGTTAGCAGAAAGTCCTAGTCGTAAAAGGTTATGCAATGCAAGTGGACTAATATTCACATCGTTCCGGTACAGTAATTGTTATTTCTTAGATTGTTATACAGTGTAATAATAATTTGAGATTAATTCGTAATCAATGAATACGTAACGCAAAAATACTGCTACGTATTAAAGTTATTTTTCTTTGGGCAAACTAAACCAATTAACATTGTATTAAAACTACTTTTTACGGATTTTATCGCGTTGCATTGATGTTATTTAATTCCCGACGTTTCGGATCCTTTACAGCATCCATGGCGGACTGAGGTATTGGTCGTCCTAATGTCAAAATTATCAACAGCTACCCTAAATTATGTTGATTATTATTTGATCTGTAAGAAGTCGTTTTATTTTAATGTCTTATATTTTTCTAAGTGTTAGAAACTACTAGTATGTAAACCAATGAAGTAAAATCAACTGATAAGCTTCACCTTTTTGTGTGTTTTTTCGGAATCATCAAAACAAATAAATAATAAAAACTATACCTAAGCGTAAGTCGAGCACAAATCTCAACTCTTAACGAGAATATTCTAAAAAAAAACACATATAAAATATTTTAAAACCTTAGGTACCGTTAATATCTACATTTATGGCGACCAACCATGGATGGATGCGAGCTGCCCAAGACCGGGATGATTGTCGCTGTTACGGGGAGGACAACGTTCAACAGTGGACGGCAATAGTATGATGTGATGACGACGATGATGACTAACCATTGATTCACTGATGACTAAACCACTACATCTTTGTCGAACCTTTAGGAAATATAGGTGTTATCTGTAAGCACTGCAGTGCCCCCGCCAAGTCAAGCAAGCCTTGGTCTATACCATCGTTTTATTAAGCCGTAGTAAAATAACAGTTGTCTGGCTTTTTGGTAAACTGTGGGGGCACAATGCGTTGGTTATTCTTTCTTTTGTGTAAGAAGACTATATTTTTTTTATTAGGTTATTATGTACATTGTCCTTGACTGTGTCAATATATATTTTTTCTATTTCTCGAAGCAACTTTCGGCATCTAAGCCGTCTCTACATTCGTTGTGCTTATTGTCAAGCATGACTAGGTCGGACGCATTTGACCTGCGAGCAGCTGACTTGGTGAGTCCACTGCCCGACCAGACAATGGCCTCAGGCCGTTGTTTGCCACACGTGCGTTGCCTAGTGGAAGGTGAGGCCAGGCCTCGTTAACGTTGGATCATGGTCTGTCATGGCTGTCACTATAGAACAAGGGGGTCTAGATAATGTCACATCTTCATTATGGATAACGATAACGATATCCGAAATGTATGGATTTGATATAATTTCATCACGTCACATATCGAAAGATTATACCAATTCCATACATTTCATATTATATGTATACATACATCTAACTTCGTTATCGATATGGAAATGTATCATTGTCTAGGCCCCAAGTAAAGGAATGTGGGGTTTTTACTCGGTACGAGTTTGATAGACTCTGCCACCTCCCAAGACGGCGGACAATACATGAGGATTTTCCGTACTATAAAATTAAACTCACCTTCCTTCCTTTTTGGTAGTCAGGTAAAAAAGTGTTGACGCACTAAGCCAGCTATAAATCTATTTCGTACTTTAAGTGAGTAAAAAAAACTATTTTGTAGGTATACAAAATAGTTTTTTTTACTCATCATCATCATCATCATCATCATCAACCCATTACATAGTTCCACTGCTGGGCACGGGTCTCCTCTCAGAACGAGAGGGATTAGGCTATAGTCCACCACGCTAGCCTACTGCGGGTTGGCAGACTTCACATGCCGTCGAGATAATCTCTCAGGTATGCAGGTTTCCTCACGATGTTTTCCTTCACCGTTTAAGCGCAATTTTTTACTCACTTACAATTATTAATGACAATTTAATTTATTCCATTGAAATTTTCAAGGTCTCTGTTTATTACAATATAATTTATGTATAGCTGCCAGCACATCAGGTTATACAAAACTGTGAAATTTCTCCAAAAGATTTTAAGCCTTAAAATGTTGACGGTTAAATTCAAAATCGACTGTGAAAATTTGACATTTTGTGGTAATCTGATGTGCGGGCGACCGCATATACACAATTGTATTATCTGGAGTTAATAATTACAGTCATTGATGTAATATTCTATTTCGCCTTATCTGCCATACAAAAAAAAAATACACAAAAATGTTATCGTAGCAGATAATTGTGAAAATTTATTTGCCTTGCATTTGCCAGTTTTTTTTTTTTTTTATGGGATAACTCGGCAAACGAGCAGGCGAGCTACCTGATGGTAAGTAGTCATCGCCGCCCATGAACATCTGCAAAACCAAAGGAGTTGCAGATGCGTTGCCGAGCCTATTTAGGGAAAGGGAGGGGAAGGAGAAAAGGAGAAGGAAGGGGATTGGGGGAGGAATTGGGCCTCCGGCCCTCTCGCTCACCGAACGAAGCGCAGTAACGAAACGCTACTACTCGGACGTCGGTCTTCTACGAGAGTGTGGTACTTCCCCGGTCGAGCCGGCCCATTCATGCTGCGAACAGCGTGGCCCTACCACAACAACACAGAATGCCAATGAATGCAAGAATGCCAATGAATGCCTTGCATTTGCCATGTCTAAGGTCTCGAGTTAGAATCCAAGGCACGCGCCTCTGACTTTTCGAAGTCATGTGCGTAGTAATAGGTACTTAATTATCACGCGCTTAAACCGTGAAGGAAAACATCGTGAGGAAACCTGCATGCTTGAGAGATTTTTTCGATGGCGTGTGAAGTCTGCTAACCTGCAGTAGGCTAGCGTGGTGGACTACAGCCTGATCCCTGTCATTCTGAGAGGAGACCCGTGCCCAGCAGTGGGACGATATATGGGTTGATGATGATGATGATGATGATTTATTAACCGACTTTAAAAATTTCCAAAAAGAGGAGGATAAACTTTCGTCTATAAATTGTTTTTTTTTAATAAGTTTAAGCAAAAACAGTTAAACCGCAAAAAAGAAATGGTTTCGAAAGTAGGTGGCGAAAACAAAAGGTTCATTCAAATTAGAGCCACTGACTTCCGAAACTGTTTACTTTTTACTCAGATGTGAATTTCATAGTTGATGTTGCAATTCTTACCGTTATGATCCTAGAATGTGTTATGGACCAACAATTTGCGAAAACTCAAAAACTAATTGAATTTGACACCTAAAGCGAAACGATACAACAACAAAAACACGCCATTGGTACGCACGACTATACGTCGAGCTATACAAATCCAGTAAAATGTTGAAACTTATACAATACAATTATTTAACCTGATAGTAAGGACGTTATGTTATATAATTTTAATTAGATTTAAAACTTTTAGAGAATAAAATTAATAGAACTAATACTAAGGACCTTAGGTTTAATAGATATGAATAAGAATTGAATAAGATCTTAAATACAATTATTGCTGTGCCCTAAAAGGGTTAAAGTATGATACCTTCACTAGTAAAAGTGAAAAATAAATGAATATGAATATTAATAAATATTTACATCACATCACTCTTCTTCACTTCTCTCATTGTTGACTAATCCTTTAGCTTTAACAAGTACGTCCACTGCTGGAGCCGCACTAATGATGGCATTACGAACTCTTTGCCCAGCGCCCTCCTGAAAAAAATAAATAAATATATCATCACGACTGTGTTCCCCGGTATATCTTCTAGTGTACACCCTTATATCCAATTTAATAGGTGACGAGCTTATTGCAATTAACCGGGCCAAAATCCAAACATCGAACTGCTACTGAGAATTTCATAGAAAAAATCAATAACATTTGCTGGACATGGGAATCAAACTCAGGATCTCTAGCGTAGCAGTCGCGCTTAGGATCACCAGACTAATGAGGCAGTTTATTAAAATTATTACCTAAATACATACATTCACGCCTTTTTCGCACAAGGGATAAGCACAAATTATAGACCGCCACTTGCTAAGACTCTTGCATACTTCTTTCACTTCTTCCACATTAAAATTTAAATTATTAAATATATTTAAAAAAACTTACAATTTCTTTTAAGAAATCCCAAGCAGTCGTCGAAGAAATGACTACGAAGCAAATACAAAGAAAAAATACAATTTTAGAATTCATTTTTACTGTATGTAGTATATTTTTTGTTATTTAATCTTGGCTAGGAGCACTGCCGTGCACTTGCTTGTAAGTAGTATGAAACAAGAATGTGACTTTAAAAGTGAAATTTCTTTATATACTCGTTTATACCTATCACAAAGAATATAAAAACAACTTGTCATTATAATATAAACCTTATTCAAGAGTAATTTATCCAGAATGCAATGTTCTGTGGTAAATAATCAAACATAAAGTTTAACCCACATGTTATAAGGACTACTTTAGAATGTGCAGTGTATGACACATCTTTTGACCACACGAGATAAAAAGTTCAGAAGGTTATTGCGAGTATTCGAGGAAGGGGAACCCCTGAACCGCAGAAAGAACCTGATATAGGTAATTAACATTCATCCATCTTTAACATAACATCACCCCACGTAATGTGAACTGTGGGTGTACATTAGTACACCTCTGCCTAACCCTTCGGGGAGTATTCCCCGAAGGGTTAGGTTTATTTCACGGCTGTATAGCCGTGATGATATTTTATGTTATGTTTATTTGTGTTATTAGTTCTGTTAATTATGAAGTCTAGTTTTAAAGATCTTTCAGTTGACTTAATCCTTTATTTTTGATTTTTTACTGACACTAAGTTAGTTAGGTTCCTACATATAATATTTTAACATCAAAATTTTTTTAGAATTATGAAATAAAATGAAATGATATTTATTTCTGTAAATAGATCTTTTAAATACATACATACATACACTCACGCCTTTTTCCCACAGGGGTAGGCAGAAACTATGGACTGCCACTTGCTACGACTCTTGCATATCTCTTTCGCTTCTTCCACATTCATACATCTTTTAAATACACTTTTACAAGTCGATTTTTTACATTTCTTTTTAACTAGATGGCACCGACATTTCCTATCTGACGACCTCTGAGAAGAAACGTCGAAACAAACTCAGAGAATCATGGTCTCTTTTAAAGTCCAGACAATAGTTATGTTATTAGATATGCGAGTTTAACAATGTAGGGCAAAATCTAAACAGGTCTTTTGAAGGAAGAGCCATAGCAGCTTTGAGTTGACCTGTCCTAACTGACGGCACGCATACATCAGTCATCGTGTAGCTCAACCATTTTATAGGATGCTCAACGTCCCGTCGCACAACGATACCAGATCAGCAAGATATTTGTGTAGGTCATGTGAAATACTCAAAACTGTCAGAGAAGTTTCATCATCATCATCATGTCTGTCTACTGCTGAACATAGGCCTCCTCCTCAGAGAAGTTTATTATACATCTAATACGAGTTAAAGCTAACCTACATAGTACTCACATTTACATTTTAATATCGTACAATTAACATTTGAAAACAAAATAATATTATGCATGATAACTAGGACCTACAAGGCAACCCAGTCAACTTGTGAGTTAAAAAAGAAAATAAATATAGGTACATATTTAAGACACGATAGCCAGCAAGTCGAGAAGTTTCGTATCGCATGACATGACCTCCTGTAATTAAAGGAGCATAAAAACTATATATTAAATTATTGTATGCATAGTAGGTAAGATTCGTTTGAGATCCTAATAAAACAAAATAACATAAATTTATGTGGGAACAGCTAAGAATCTTTTGTGTTTCTTTAACCGACATTAATACAAGAGGAAGGTTATAAATGTATGTAATATTGTTGGATTAACATATTATTAGTTTACGAATGTTTTAGGTATTATCTTAAGTTTTCTAGTTTAGGTCTTACGGCCGTTGCTTCGAGTAAAATACTAATTATTTTCCTATATTCTGCGACCCAAGTCATTTTACTTGTATCAGAATGGTAGATCGATTTTGTAGACGTAATTGACAGAAATCAACAATTGAACGACGACAATAATGCACTTGTGTAGGTACATAGTGGTTCGACTGAAATCCGTCCTCTAATTTTTCATATAACATAACATACCGAGGTGTACTAATGTACACCTAATAGGGGGCGAGCCTATTGCCATTGACGTGCACAAATACAGACTCCGAGTTGTTACTAATCATTTCATAGAAAAACCCAACACTTTGCTCGACTTGGGGATCGAACCGAGGACTTCTAGCGTGGAAGTCGCGCTTAGGACCACTAGACTGATGATGCAGTCTAATTTTCCATTTGTTTTTTTTTCTGGAAATAATTAGTTATGTTGTATTATTTGAGTGCGTGGGAAAGATTTTCTTTTACATAAATTATTGTGTTTTTTTTTTACTTTTGCATTGCTTATAAAGTGAATAAAATTCACAAAAACACCATTAGTACATTAGCTCAAGATTTAGTCAAAGTCGAAGGCATTTTTCCTATTTCCAAGTTGAGATGATTCGACCATTTTTTAGGTAAGTAAAAGAAGTAACAGTTTTATTTTTACTTACCTTATTTTGAATGTGGAGCGGCTAGTGGTAATGTAAAGATACGCCTGTCGCGGTCAGTGTGTGGACGGGGGACCATTCTTGACACTTCGAGAACTCTCTGCACCTCCGAGAGCACGTAAAGCCTTCAGTCCCAGTTGTCATACGAACACCTATGACAATCGTTAATAGTAGAAGCCCAAAAAGGCTGACAGCCAGACTATCCTTAGAGTATAGGTGTTAGAGATACCAGATATTGGGATACGGAGGTCTGGTGGCCGGTTCGCTTGGTTCGGTGGTGGTTCGCTTTGTGTTAAATACCGCCGCATCTAGTTAAATTGGAAGCCATCCCCAATATAAAAGGAAAAAGTTGTGGTTTGGCCACGCCATTCGCAGCATGAATGGGCCGGCTTGACCGGGGAAGTACCACACTCTTGTAGAAGACCGACGTCCGAGTAGTAGCGTTTCGCAACTGCGCTTCGTTTGGTGTGCGAGAGAGCCAGTGTATTTGGTTTCAATCCCCTTCCTGCTCCTTTTCTCCTTCCCCTCTTTTTTCCATAAATAGACTCGGCAACGCATTTGCAACTGCTTTGGTTTTGCAGATGTCCATGGGCGGCGATGACTAATTACCATCAGGTAGCTCGCCTGCTCGTTTGTCGAGTTATCCCAATAAAAAAGGCCCGAAGGATGTAATAAAATTAACAAATATGTATACGTCCTAAGTAGACTAAAGAAAACCTCATCATTGGAGACTACTTTATTAGCCTACCATGGCTACGTAATTCCTGTACTGAGATATGGTCTAATTCTACGGGGTATTTTTTTTTTTTATGGGATAACTCGCCATACGAGCAGGCGAGCTACCTGATGGAAAGTAGTCATCGCCGCCCATGGACATCTGCAAAACCAAAGGAGTTGCAGATGCGTTGCCGAGCCTATTTAGGGAAAGGGAGGGGAAGGAGAAAAGGAGAAGGAAGGGGATTGGGGGAGGAATTGGGCCTTCGGCCCTCTCGCTCAACGAACGAAGCGCAATAACGAAACGCTACTACTCGGACGTCGGTCTTCTGCGAGAGTGTGGTACTTCCCCGGTCAAGCCGGCCCATGTGTAACCGGTAATGTGACTGATGTTAATAGATTTTTTCTTTCTCAGAAGCGATGCATTTGAGCCATTATTGGTATTCCACCTGAAGAATCATGCAAACATTTTTTTTTTAAAACTCCATATTCTGACACTACCTTCGATGTACATCTTTGAGAATTTAGTAAGGCAAAAGATAAATATCCCAGAAATACAAGAAGTCAGATCAGGCTTGTTTTAGATTGTGCTCCAAATACCACTCTATTTATGAAAATGTTGTTACGCCATGTGAATACAAATATTTAATAAAATAAGTACCGGACAATATTAAGGAATCGCCATAGTTACGATTCAATAAACAATTAAAAGCATGGCTAATTGACAAATCTTTCTATTCCATACATGAACTAAAAAAACTAAGTACTAAAATAATATAAACAACTGATAAATTATGTTTGCGCCTTATGATGAGACATAAGCTTTAAGAAAATAATGATAATTAATAAAATTTCCTTTAACATGCCAATACCAATTTTATTAATAACTAGCTTTCCGCCCACGGCTTCGCCCGCGTGGCTTCTCGGATTTTCTGCATTTAAATTTTCCCGTTTTTGCAACATTTTTCATTTATGCTCCGCTCCTATTGGTCTTAGTGTAATGATATATAGCCTATAGCCTTCCTCGATAAATAGGCTATCTAACACAGAAAGAATTTTTCAAATGGGACCCGTAGTTCCTGAGATTAGCGCGTTCAAGTAAACAAACAAACAAACAAACAAACTCTTCAGCTTTATAATATTAATAATAAGTATAGATTGCATGTTTTACAACCTTATTTTTATTTTATGCGAAACCAGAATATAGTTTGTTCAGGATAAGTAAATGAATCGATTCCAATCATTTTTACAGCATGTCATATTTTGTCCCAAAAATGTTAAGTACCTATACTAAGTACCTATCCGCAATCATACGCGCACAACACAGGTCACTGCCGGTCATAGTGGCACTAGGCGCGGGCGCACAGCAGTGTGAGGGGTAAAAAAACCCCTTCAGTCGCCCGAAGTCGATGCCATGGATTGATTCGACAGACAACCAGATAACACAACATGCTTATAACTTTGACGTTTCAAGATACAGTTTTGAAATTTTGTACATAAATTCTTCACCCAAAAATACTAGACACGTGTTTCGTGTTTCGAATACACTAAAACTGACCTTGATTTTATTTGTAGCTTTTCACATACCGTGATATATGCAGTGGTAAAATAGTAGAACTAATTTTTATTTATGTTAACATCTAATGTACTTTATTTTAGGTGAAATAAATGAATCTGAATCTGATGATATATAAACTTCGAAAAATATGATTTGATTTCAGAAATGTCATGACAAATTCGCGTAATAAGCCCTGGGTAGTGTCAGATGGTTGTGTAGTCCAACTAAAGTCTTTAACGAAAGAATCATTGGGTGGTGCCATGAAAGTTATACAGGAATCATTTTTGGTGGAAGAGAATCTTTGTAAAGCGGTTGGTCTTCTCGAGGAAGTTGGAGCGGCCGAAGAATTAATGCAAACATGTTATGATACTGCGAGAGATGGCGTCAGTATTGTGGCACAAAACATCAGTACCAATGAAATAGTCGGTGTGATATTGAACAAAATTATGGTAAATATTTCTTACAGGTTTCTTATAAGTAGTGTTTAACCTTAAGTTCCTCAAAAATACCAGGGGGCCGTGATAGTCTACTGATATGACCATTAGACTGACAAGTCAAAGGTCTCGAGTTTGGAACCAAGGCACGCAACTCTGAGTTTTCGAAGTCATGTGCGTATTAAGCGAAGTCATGTGCGTCCTCTCCCCCCGGGACCGCAGTTGCGTAAAGACGTGTGATTCTTTGAGTTGTTAATTTCTTAAATATTATTTCTTTTAAATAAATAAAAGTGAAATAATTCTAGTAAAGTACTAGGCGCGCAGAACACAGTGAAAGGTCGCTGCATCATTGCAGTGAATTGGCAAGAGCAGGATAACAACAACCGCGACGTCGGTAGCATCCTGAGCTACTCTGCGCATACTTACGCCACACTATCACGCGCGCCCATCCGTTGCCACAATTAATAAGCGCTAGCGTTTAGCGGGGAAAAATATTGGTGTATAGTCCAAGGTAAAATTTTACTTATCTTAATTTTTGTTTACTGTCACGGACGCGACAAATCGAATTATCAAAAATGTCCACTCAACGAACGCCTCAAAAAAGCATTGCTAAGATTTCATCCCCCACCCATTATGGATCCGATTCAGAGCTCTATACACGTGAAAGCCAGGAACATACTGGTACCAATATTACAAAAAGAAGTAAGCGCCGGTTTGATGATCTATCGAACACTGCTGATATCACTTTGTCTGACCTGCTGATGCGGATGGATGAAATAAAAAAAACACAAGACGCTAAATTCGCTGCCTTGGAATTATCTATGAAAGCACTTTCATCCCAAAATGATGAAATCAAGGACACAGTGATTCATCTGTCCGCCAAATATGATGATGTACTCGATAATTTGAAAAAACTTCAACATGAAAACCATTTTTTTAAAAGCCACATTAAAACTCTAGAAGCAAAGCTTGAACAGTTTGAGAAAAATGCACGATCTGCTACATTGGAGTTTAGAAATGTTCCTTTAACCAAATTCGAAAACAAGGAAACTTTAGTCGAATTTACGAAAAAAATTAGCACTGTCATCAATGTTCCTATTCAGGACTCCGACATTCGGGATGTGTTCCGGATGAAACAAAAAGATAAGCCAACCGGTCCTATCATCGTCGACCTTACTTCGGCTATTAAGAAAGAAAATATAATAAAAGCTACTAGAACCTACAATAAAATGAACACTGGGAAACGTTTGAGTACAACTAGTCTAAATATGGATGGACCTGCTAGACCTATATATGTGGCAGAATCTCTTACTGCATCAGCCAGACGCCTGTACTACTTAACTCGAATGTTTGCAAAAAATCACAACTACGAAAACTGTTGGACTTCCTTTGGTAAAATATATTTGAAACGAAACCCTGATTCACCTCGTCTACACGTGAGCTGTGAAGAAGATGTAGAAAACCTCAAAAAACGCATCTGACTAGCTAGTTATTATTTTTTAATATTACTTATATTTAATTTTATTACTGCATGTATTACAGGCCACGGCCTTCTTTTAGGAACCATATATTATTTTTCTGTAACCTTAAACGTGCCTCAACCATTCAATTACATAAGTATTATAAACACAGTAGAATCACTAACACACACATCAAGTCCTTTAAACATCAAAATACACTATACATTATACTACAGACACACAACAAACACATTTCTTAAATGCAAACGAATTTATGTCTCAGTCAGCATTAAAAATAAGCTCTGTAGTAAGTCTGCGAAACCGTCTTTTACTAGTTTCAAAGAATCTCTTTTATTAATAATTATATTAAGAAGTAATCTTGACCTCCAATATTATCCTACTAATAGCACTATTCGAAAAATTCAATGAATTAATTAATATTCAGACCGAAATCGACTCTTTTAATGTTGCAGAAACTACTATCTGTGATCCAGAGGATTGTCTGTCTTTTCTGCCAGGCACTACCAAATCTTTAAAAATTTGGCAACAAAACATTCGTAGTTTAAAATGTAATTTACCCGGATTGTTGCCTATTCTTGTTAGAACTGGGATAGACTGGGACTGCATTGTCCTGACCGAATGCTGGCTGCGATCCACCCATTGCGTGCCACCCTTAGATGGGTATGATAGCTTTGCTACTACCAACAATTGTACACAAAACGAGGGTGTGGTCGTTTATTTTAGACAAAACCTTATTATTTCAGTTGAGGAACCGAAAATATCAGATGCAAATTGTCTTGTTATTACTATAAATAAGGATACGGTAGCCATCGCTGTTTATAGACCTCCTGGATATAAAAACGTAAATAGTTTCCTTCAATCTCTTAACGACGTATTATTGAAATACTCGGCTAAGAATAATGTCATATTGTTAGGTGATATTAACATTAACATAGCTGAACTAAGTACAGACACAAATCTTGCAGCATATTTAGATATGACAGCATTTCATGGCATGCTTCCCGCGTATACACTTCCCACCCACGATAAAACATGTTTAGATCATGTATTATTAAGGACCAAATTAACAGCGCGATGTCTCATTCTCCAAACCACTTTAACCGATCATTATAGCATTGGTTTATATATTGCTACTTCTTCCAAACAAAAACCAGCAAAAGTAATTAAATACATATACCATGAACTTTTAAATACAGAGCTAAAAAACACTGATTTCAGTACTTTGTACATGATTAAAGATGTTAACGATGCTGCTACTTATTTTCACACAATACTTTCAACAGCTATATCTACTAACTCTAAAGAAGTCAAAATTCCAAGGCGAAAGAAAATTTTAAAGCCCTGGATAACTCCAGGAATCTTAAAATGTATAAAAAACCGTGACAACCTTTATAAAAAACTAAAAAAAGACCCAGATAATGACATATTGCGGACTACCTACAAGAGGTACAGAAATTATTGCTCATCTCTATTGAAAAAACTTAAGAGAAACTTTGAGAAAATGCAGCTTCAAAGTGCTGGAAAGGACAACAAAAAACTCTGGAAAGCTGTTAAGGACATCGCCTATTCAAATAGACCAAATCAGGCTCCATTTGAATTAATATGCACAAACAATCCGCATAAAGCTGCAAATAATGTTAACCATTATTTCGCAAATGTAGGTAGAACTTTGGCTGAAAATGTAGTTAAAAATACTTCTCTTACACAAGCCCTTTCAACAAAATCATGCTGTCATTCGTTTACCCTCCTACCTACTGATGATGATGAGGTTAGGACTCTAATAACAGGTTTGAAAAATGATTGTTCAGTAGGTTTGGATATGGTATCAAGCGAAATTTTAAAGGAAAATATAGATATTTTAACGTCTCCAATATTGTATATTTGCAACCTGTCACTTGCAACAGGAGTATTCCCAAGGATCTACAAGAGGTCTCGAATCCATCCTATTCACAAACATGGAGACAGAGGCTGTGTCAATAATTATAGACCAATTTCAATTCTTCCCACCTTATCAAAAATTTTAGAACGCATTATTAATAATAGGTTAATAAAGTATTTGGAAAATAAAAAACTTCTATCACAAGCGCAATTTGGTTTTAGGGCAAATAGATCCACATCAGACGCGGTTCTTGAACTGACAAATTACATAGTTAACAAATTCGACAATAAAAAGAAAACAATAGCTATCTTCTTAGATTTAGCGAAAGCATTTGACACAGTCTCTGTCCCAATTTTAGTTAACAAGCTTGAACACCTTGGTATTAGGGATCTCCAGTTAAAGCTTTTACAAGATTATCTATCAGATAGAACACAATGTGTGCAAATTGGTAATATTATCAGCGAAGAAGTCCCAGTGACTTTTGGTGTACCACAAGGGAGTATCCTGGGCCCCACGTTATTCCTTGCATACATAAATGATCTGTGTCAGATGGAAATTCCAAATGCAAAAATCATTACTTTCGCAGACGACACTGCCCTGCTTTTCAGTGGTAATACTTGGGATGAAGTTTTTTCATATGCACAAACAGGAATGAACATGGTAACAAATTGGTTAAATAAAAACATTCTGACCCTAAATGTGGCAAAGACAAACTACATCACTTTTTCCATAAAAACCAACGATAAGCCTGAAACTTCGCATTGCATCATTTCACACTCGTGTGCTAACCCTAATACCACGGCCTGTATATGTCCCAAGTTAAACAGCACACCTATAATTAAATACTTGGGCGTAATGATCGATAGCAGGCTTAGTTTCTATCAGCATATTGAACTTCTCTCTGCTAGAATACGCAAACTTATGGTAATATTTAAGGCTTTACGTCATGTTGCCCAAAAAATGGTTATCAAGTCAGTTTACTTCGCTCTCTGCCAGTCGCAGCTTATGTATTGCATTACCTCTTGGGGAGGTGCGTGCAAAACACACTTCCTAAAAATCGAAAGAGCACAAAGGGCACTATTAAAAGTGTCCCTATTCTTACCATTCTATTACCCAACTATCGATCTTTATAAGAAATGGGAAGTCTTGACGGTCCGACAGCTGTATATCTTATATACTGTAATGAAACAACATTCTCTCTCAAAATATGAACCAGAAAGAATCAGGAACCAGCGCCGCAAGGATAGAGTATGCACTGTAACCTCATTTAATACTTCTCTTGCACATCGGTTTTTTTGTTACCAAGGCACAAATCTTTATAACAAGTTAAATAGGGTCCTGGCAATATATTCACTTCCAAAAGCTAAATGCAAAACGTTGGTTACGAAATGGCTAATAAAATTGGATTATAAGCTTACAGAAGACTTGCTTAATAAATAAAATGGACACAAAGGTACATAGCGCAGTCAGGAGTTTAGACATAAACAGATAGGTATATTTCCATAAACACGCTGCTACAAACTAACACTCGCACCGACACGAACACTACACACACATACATCATCCACACATACGGTGGTTTTGTGTTACCTGATGTGCTGGCGACTGTATTACATGCACAGATATCACTGACACTTTCCACCAACACAATCACCCACAAACACAATTACACTTCTCCTTTACATTACACTCCAAAATACAGTCATTCGTATCTTCACACACGCACACATACTTAATGCTATTGCTATTTTTAATTATGTAAAGTAAGTATTTTAATTCCCTTTGTTTCTCCCGACTCAATGTTGTTAATAAATTAACCCTTATATACTATGTTTTACGTGTTACGATACTAAGATAACTCACGTCGTTATAACTCTTGTTTTCCATGGGGTGGGGACCTGGTGATCTGTAATACAGGCATTTCATGCCTAATTCAGACACCAGCTCCTCACACATTCCAGACTTTAAAATGAATGTACAACCGAATAGATATAAGTAACATAATTATATATAATTTTGTAAGTTCTGTTTATGTGAGGAGAAATAAACGTGATTATTATTATTATTATATTATTATTAATAATTTATTATCACGCGCTTAAACGGTGAAGAAAACATAGTGAGAAAACCTGATAGATTTTCTTGATGGCATGTGAAGTCTGCCAACCCGCAGTACGCTAGCGTGGTGTATTATAGCCTCTCGTTCTGGCAGGAGGCCCGTGCCCAGCAGTAGAAGAATCTAATGGGATGATGAATGAATGAAAAAATCCCGGGGGGCCTAGAAATTTTCATGATCGGTACCGAAGTTAGATATCCAAAATGTATGACATAACCTTCATCATGTAACATACCACTACAACTACAAATTTTTGGGTCAAAAGGTAGCCCATGTATTTTCTAATACCGTGCACCCGAAATAATACAGATTCCATTTATATACACTCTAAGACAAATTGACATTATTTCTGTTTTACATTTAGGTGGAAATGCCAAAAAGTGAAAGCTACTATGAAAAATTCAGTAAGAGTTGCAAGTATAAATCCTCAAAAGCCATCGTTGACTTCGCCATTGAAATGGACGCACGAGCGGACTTGTTCAAGCGTTACAATGCAAACTGCTTAATGGAAATCATGTATATAGCAGCGATGCCACAATTGAGGCAAAAGAAAATTGCCCAGTCCTTGGTATTAGCTACTATGCAATTAGGAGAAGAATTAAATAACGGCAGAAATGTGAAAACCCTTGTTGACGTTGATGGAGATAAAGATATCGCTAACGTTGAAGCCGTACCCAGTTTAATATCAGGATTGGTAACGTCCAATTATTCTCAGAATCTTGCCATCAAGTTTGGATTTGATAAAGTCATTGAAGTCAACTATGACGACTTTACATTTGAAGGTCGTAAATTCAGTGAAAAGATAGGAGATGAGCATAAAACTTGCCAAGTTGTAGCTAAAATGCTGAGATCTGCATAATATGAAAAGCTACGAGTACTTATATATATCCTGCTATGATCTGTTTTCCTATCTTGCCCAATGCTCATGTACAGTCGCCGGCACTTCAGGTTATACAAAACTGTCAAATTTCTCTAAATGATTTGAAACCTTCAAATATTGATGACTAGCTTTCCGCCCACGGCTTCGCCCGCGTGGTTTATTGGCTTTTCTATACTAAAATATGTATGTATTATACATATAAACCTTCCTCTTGAATCACTCTATCTATTAAAAAAAACCGCATCAAAATCCGTTGCGTAGTTTCAAAGATTTAAGCATACAAAGGGACATAGGGACAGAGAAAGCGACTTTGTTTTATACTATGTAGTGATTTGCTAAAATTGACCGCAAGACCGGTCTATTTCTTGTTTCACCTATCATCAACAGATGGCGATGCAAATGTAGACCATAGGTGAAATGTAATGCAGTGCATCCAATTTTAGCACGTTTTATCTTAAATCCGCAAAAAAGTCTTTTTATGTCTAATATTTATTATTATTAGAAACCTCACATTTCTATCCGTTCATTTACTAAGGCGTTACGTAATATAGTTACAATGTATGTACCCACAATTTTTAAGTTTGATGTTCCTAGACAAAAATCACAAAATTGGTGGGATTTTAGGTAAGGTGTGGTCTCTTCTATATTGTCAATATACTTTTATAATTTTTAGTTTTTTCATTTATTTTGAAAAGTATTTTTATATAAACAAACAATGTTATGTACACCCAAACTTTGCCGGTATGTTGAGGTCCCATGTAATAGGGGGCGCGCCAATTGCCATTAACCGGGCACAAATCCAGACTCCGATAATTTTATAGAAAAACCCAATAACACTTTTCTAGATCTGGGGATCGAGCCCAGGACCTCTAGCGTATCAGTCGCGCTAAGGACCACTAGACTAATGAGGCAGACATATTCTATTACTCAATATTTTTACAAAAAATAATAGTCCACCAGTACTGGGAACAGTGTCCAAGCTACTGGTGGTCAGGGCTTCGTGGAAAGGAACCTCATAACAATATCACGCTTAAAAGGTGAAGGAAAACATCGTGACAAACGACGACGAGCATGCTTAAGAGATTTTTTCGATGGCGTGTGAAATCTGCTTACCTGCAGTAGGCTAGCGTGGTGGACTACAGCCTAATCACACAAAACTCTATTCTTCTAAATATCACCACATAACATTCTTACAAAACGGCCATTATGGATAAAATGACGGTTTGTAGCTAAAACAGTGTACGCTTTCCCGATAACAACATAGTAAAACTTACGCCATCTATCTGGATAACTGTGCAACATTTTAAATATTGACTTTGCATTATAAGACAAACAATCACCAGATGGCATTGTTAATTAATAATCGTCATATTTTTTCGTTTATTGACGGTTTAATTTTCAAGGCAAGATCATTCTTTGTTTGTATAAAACAAAGACAGGGAAAATGCAAATCTTTTGCCGGGTACTTATTATATCTTTGGGAAATCCCTGTCTCCAACAGCTATATTCAAATTTAACATTGAACCCAACAAGGGCTTCGATTGCAGAGTGTATGTCTGTCGTTTAGTAGAAAGTTTATTTTTTATTTTTTTATTTAAAGTTCAACAACAATTATTTTTTACACCAAAACACAATTATTACAAATGTTTGATAAGAGTAGCAGTGTGTTATATCCGAGAACCCTCTCAGATTCAACGACAGCAGCAATGTACTGCCGCGAGCACATCAAGTTAGAGACAAAATGTCAATTTTTCTCAGTCGAATTTGAATTTAATCATTAACAGTTTAAGGTTTAAAATCGTTTGGAGAAATTTGACAGTTTTGTATAACCTGATGTGCTGTCGATTGTACTATCGGTTGATTTACAATTATTGGGATTGTGCAACACCGCGTCATTGGTTCATCAAAACCGATCGCCCGTTTCATGAGGGGCCTTTTTGTCACCTAACATCGAGACGTTAGGACATCCATTTAGCTTAATACTAAGTTAAAACCTAATTGTATTATTTTATTGGAGACTACCTCGTTGGTTTAGAGGTCCCAATTGCGACTGCTACGCTAGAGGTCCTGGGTTCGATCCCCAGGTCGAGCAAAGTGTTATTGGGTTTTTCTATGAAAATCCCAGTAGCAGCTCGGAGTCTGGATTTGTGCCCGGTTAATGGCAATAGGCTCGCCCCCTATTACATGGGACGTGAACATACGGGCGAAATGTGGGTGTACCTACTTACATTAGTACACCTCTGCCTATCCTTTCGGGGAATACAGGCGTGATGGTATGTAATACCTTAAATAAAAAGTATTTAAAATAAATTGTTTTTTTAGCAAATAATAAGCAACAAGTTACTTAGTAACCACAGAATAAATGGTAAGGTAAGGTATACAATAATAAACAAGATTTTGTTTTATATTTTACATTATATTTATAGGTTTTTAGGAAAGTAGAATGGTTTTAGTGTATTTATTAAGAATTGTATTGACGAATCAAATGGGTATGACAAAAACATGACTTATTATTTTATAGAGAAGGCCTATTTTCCTTTTGCTATTAATGCCGTCTTGCCAACGACATCGACTGCTGGTCCCGCGCTTATGATAGCATCGCGAACTCGCTGGCCCATCTTTTCCTGAAAAAAAAAAAGTTTATATAATTTTATTTAAATCCCACTATGTTTTGCCTGTGGTTTCACTCGCTTTTAAAAAGGTCATTTGAGACAGAAGGCAGTCTATGCTCTTCTCCAAGATCTAATTTATTTCGTGCAACAGTTTGAAAATGCAACAGACAGTCAGAATTACTTTCGCTCGCGTTTATAGATTTTGGCAATAAAATCAGGCCAAATGCCAGTTTACTAGATGTGCCCTCCGGTTTTACCTGCTTGTTCGACTTGTAAGGTTTGTAGCTTGATATAAACATTAAATCGTGTCTTTCCCTACCAGGAGATTTTTGTAGGTCCTTATTTTTTTAACATTATTTTTTTTTAAAAAAAAAGCTTACTAGCAATGTGGGTCACACATTACAAGTATTCTTGTTAACCCCTCGTGCTAAGCTAAATGCTTGTGTTGCGAGTGGGTTCACGGCGGTAGTGCAATGGGTGGGGTTCGAACCGGCAACCATATGATCGCAAGTCCGACACCCTAGCCATTAGGCTACCGACGCTTCAAGACATTACATCATATTGTTGCCATTATAGGTCTATTGTAAGGAACCATTTGTCTGAAGAAATGCCAAGTGATGCCAAAAAAACAATTCTTACAATCAATCTTAAGAATCGGGCTATCTATCTCTATCAATCTTAAGATTGCCTCAATAGTCTAGTAGTCTTAAGCGCGACTGCTGCTTTAGAAGTCCTGGGTTCGATCCCCAGGTCAAGCAAAGAGTTATTGGATTTTTCTAAGAAATTCCCAGTAGCAGCTCGGAGTCTGGATTTGGGCCCGGTTAAATAGGCTCGCCTCCTATTCCATGGGACCTAAACATACCGGCGAAATGTAGGTGTGTAATAAAGTTGAATAATTTATCTAAACGCGCGATTCTTAACATACCATCACGCCTGTATTTCCCGAAGGGTTAGGCAGAAGTATAGGTACTTAATGTAGACCCATAGTTCCCGTCTACCACGGCAAGCGAGCCCATTGCCATTCACCGGGTATCTCCGAGCTGCGACCAAGAATTTAATAGAGAAACCCAATAACACATTGCCTGATTGACCTGAGAATCGAAACCAAGATCTCTAACGTAGCAGTCGCGCTTAGGACCACTAGACTAATAACGCAGGCAAAAAACATCTCATTACTGTTATTAAAGATACATACAGTTTGTTCGAAATAAGTAAGCCGATCGGAAGTTGTCTGCAAGTGACTTAGAAGTGGTAAATTTTAATAGAAAGAGTCGGTGTAAAGATAATTAGAGTCGTATATGTTTCACATTTCTAATTATTTTGTTTACTAATTTCAATATTTATGTATTAAAACACTTAATTAAACGATTTTATCACTGCGGTAGTTCGGAACGGCTATTTTCCGATCGGCTTACTTATTTCGAACAAACGGTACCATCACGCGAAAAATTGTAGGTGTAAGGTCACCAGCACATCAAGTTATCACAAAATGTCAAATTTTCTCAATTGATTTTAAACTAAATTATCAACATTTTAAAGCTTAAGATGATTTGGAAAAATTTGACATACCTGATGTGCTGGCGACTATACACCCAATTTTTTTATTAAAATTAAATAAAAAACTTACTATGTCCTTGAAGAAGTTTCCAGGCGCCGCCGACACTGTGGTTAAAGCCATGAAACAGGCGAACACAAAGAACAGAATCTTGGTAAAATTCATGACTGCTCAAATAATTTATCTTCAATTTTATTGATCGAACGAATTGACTCTACTAAGTCTTCCTTTTGAATGCTTTGGAAGTTGTCCCGCATTGTATTTATAGGTTCGAGTCAGGGTTGCTCCCACAAATTTTATCGTGCTTATTTAATAAGATGGTCTCAGATTTTAAAATTGCCTTTATTTCGAAAATATATTTTTTTATAATAAAAAAGAATACATTTATTTGCACAAAATGTTGGTTACATTAAGATGGACAGTTTTACACTCCGTGCCAAATACATTTTATCGTTCCCACTGACGGCAAAATATGTTGCAAATATCTATCTTACTCTATCTAACTCTCAAAGGGTGAGAGGGATAGGTAGCTTGCAACATGTTTAGTCATTTATTAAAATAAACTAATTAATCAGGGTTTAGCAAAATTTTGCTACGATGGTACTGATTAGGTATCCACGAAAGCTTTAATTTACTGTTTAACTTTTCAGACCCACGATAACGTATCGAAATATCATTTCATTTCATACAAAAATGCATTATTTGCAATCCAAATTATAATTTGTGAAACACTGGTATTTCTTTAAATATATTTTAGAGTTGGTCTGATAGAGAAAGTTCATTTATGAGTACTGTAACTTAATTACTTTCTTTATTTCTTATTTTTTATAGGTAGGTAGGTTAATATTTATCATATCTCTAACATTCTCTACATTGAAACAATGAGCCTATATCTAATTCTACATTTGCGACCGACGACGGCGATAAGCTCATCCAGTGTCTTGCAGGAACATCATTAACAGCCCTTGTCTTAAAAACTACTAAACCAATTTTGATGGAACTTACACTGTCCCGTAACTTGAAAGATACTTAATCTTAAACAATAATAATTACTGCAATTTAATATCTAGTTTCTTAGAATACGTGAACAAAGATATATAGACCAATAAAATTTGGCACATCTCTTCAGAAGCTTGCATAGACTAATATATACTAATTTTATGCATTTCCAACTAAGCATATCACATTAATCCTGTATTAATTCATTCGATTGATGACTTCCTTTTTATTAAAGTCGGTTAATAAACATAAACAAGAACATTGCTAAAACAAAATAAATCGCCATCAATTACTTGATACGAAGGGCCAATAGTATTAATTACTGAAATGCCCAGCACTGGGCATTAATCTTAATGGCAGAAATATATCGCAGGCGAAATACCTTACAATTTAGGGTCTTTCATAGGTTACTCGGTAGATAATTAATTAGATTTCAGAATGCGCTGTTAATTAATAAGAATTCGTTCTAAGTTTATTTACGTCCAACATTGATTTAAGTTTAATCAGTAAAAACAAATACCTGAAGCAAAATTGGGTCTATGGCTGCAATTGCTGTTGCGTATGGTGAAGTCCTAGGTTTGATTGGGCAGTGTCATTACGTTTTACTATGAAAAAAACAATTCATATTCAATTTAGAATTTGAATTTATGTCCTTGTAGGACAACGTACCGACAAAATGTAAGCGCGATAATGGGTTATGATAAAAAAGAAAATATTGATGAAAATAAATTGTTAACTCGACACAAGTGAGTGACAGCCCTGACGTAAGTGTAGATATTGATGTGAAAAGGGGACTTTCCTGGCTGGCCTCAACTGGTATAGGTAAATACATAATTATTATATTATTTGTGACTTTTTTTATTTGCATCATCGTCAACCTTTTTTTGTGTTTGGGGAGGAAACCTTCAAAAGGCTGCCGGCGTTGTGGAGTAGGCCAGGGTGTGTGGTATTTTTACCGCACTAAAACAAACGATATATAAACTATAGATACGTTACCCGCTCTCTAAAATGGCAACAAGAAATCAAGGCAATTGCCCGGATCGCGTTTAGTTACGCACCAACCAGCGTTGCGCATGAACCAACTAGAATGCAGCACTTAATCGTAACGTAACTAAAGATGTATATTCTTCTCTTTCTAAAAACAACATCGTGAGGTGGCATTTATTTTCTTTTTCTTTCTATGCACGTATAAGTCGCTATCTAATATCTTTTTGTATTTTTTAGGCATTTTCCATGCAAAGATTATTAAGTTATTTTAGTGAAGGAAAAATACGACCGCGGGCAGGATTCGAACCTGCGTCTTCTGGTTAAGTACACCAGACGCTATGACCGCTAAGCCACCGCACCACAGTAACTTAATAATCTTTGCATAGAAAATGCTTAAAAATACAAAAAGATAGTTAAAAGGTAAGGTGGCATCGTACGACATGGTACTTGCTGTAAAGCATGTCATGTCGGTTGAGAAGCACATTTTCAACAGATGTCACTGACGTCGCCTCAAAGACGTAAATTAAAAATGTGAAGGCAAATTTCGACATGGTGGGTGGGAGTCGCGGTGGCTTAGCGGTTATAGCGTCTGGTGTACTTAACCAGAAGACGCAGGTTCGAATCCTGCCCGCGGTAGTATTTTTCCTTCACTAAAATAACTCGCTATCTAATAGTTGTGCTGTTTCTGATAGCCGTAATGTTCGTGAATAACGAGTGTATATAATAAAACGTCTTTGTCTAAAACCCCCCGGTGGCCTTGTTCAGCACATTGTTGGAAGGGTCCGGGAACTAATTGATTCTTCCGGAACCTTCCTATGTGACGCCTATTATATTGGTACTTGGATCCGTCACAGGGACCCCGTCGCTGCGCAGTGCACACGGTAGCACGAGTCCACTTCGTGCTTCCGTCATTCTTGGGGATCATCATCATCATCAACCCATTACATTGTCCCACAGCTGGGCACGGATAACCTCTCAGAATGAGAGGGATTAGGTGGTAGTCCGCCACGCTAGCCTACTGCGGGTTGGCAGACTTCACACGTCATCGCGAAAATTTCTCAGACATGCAGGTTTCCTTACGATGTTTTCCTTCACCATTTAAGCGCGTGTCAATTAAGTATTAATACACATATGACTTCGAAAGCTCTACCGTCATTGCGGTAATAAGTCTTATCACGGAGAAAGAAAAAATAGTTCAAATAAATCTCAACAGATGGTGCTACCGGTTATCGATTTGTTATTGAAGTTAGTGTAAAATTCATAAAACTTTAAAATTAGATAGATACCTAGAAGATCCTAGGTTTTAAAAAATCTCATAAGCATATCATGAGAGAATGAGCGCTAAAATAAAAAAAAAACATTAGTTTACATTCTTGATAAATAAGTTTGTAATGCCTGTATTAATAGATGGCGCTGTTTGCCTTTTAAACGTTTTTTGCAGTTTTGTTTGAGATTAATTTTTGGCCGCATTGTCAACTATTTTACAACAAAATCTTCGTCGAAAACGATTTTTAAGCATAAAATATTCAATCGTGAATAAGTTACTGTTGATGTCGCAATTTCTACTGCCATGTACCTAGAATATGATACTTATAGCGAAAAATTTGCTAAATGCAAGAAAAAAATTAATTTCGCGCCCAACCCTACCGTTTTAGCCTTAAGCTGATCTCGCATTGTATAGACATTTCATACAATAAGAGGCCAGCGTAAACTGGATTTGTATAACTGGACCAGTAGCCATGCGAAGGTACAGTCACCAGCATATCAGGTTGTACAAAACTGTCAAATTTCTCCAAATGATTTTAAACCGTAAAATGTTCATATTAAAATAATCGAATAATTTATATCTCTTAATAACATAACGTTTAGATAAAAGGGAATTGCTAATTTAAACTTAATGAAGCTACGTATGATAAGACAAGGGCGCCATATTGCTAAATAAATTAAAGAAAATAGGTCCTACAGTTTGTTCGAAATAAGTAAGCCGATCGGAAGTTGTCTGCAAGTGGTTTAAAAGTGGTAAATTTTAATAGAAAGAGTCGGTGTAAAGATAATTAGAGTCGTTTAAGTTTCACATTTCTAATTATTTTGTTCACTAATTTCGATATTTATATATTAAAAAACACTTAATTAAACGATTTTATCCCCGCGGTTGTTCGGAACGGCTAACTTCCAATCGGCTTACTTATTTTGAACAAACTGTACATATTATTACGCGTGGTATTCGCAACTGACGCGTGTGTGGAACAAGCGAAATACATGAGTCGTAGCACTAGGTCTGTAGTTTCTGCCTGCCCCTGTGGGAAAAAGGCGTGAGTGTATGTATGTTGTTTTTTTTTCACAAGTAAAACTCTCTTCTTCTTCTTATAAATAAGAAAACAATTGCTGTTCGTTACTCTCTTACTCTCGCTAAAACTCAAAAATGGCTTGACCGATTTGAATAATTTTTATCTTGTTTTGTTTGCTCGTGTATAGGGCTGGTTTAAATTTACATTGGAGCGATCGATTTTGGGCAGGAATACGTCTGTTAGGTCCTCTGGTATATTTCATAAATTCCGGTCACGTCTCTCGGAGAACCGACAACTGTTGGAGCAAGTGAGTTCTCTAGTGGAGAGCGCGTCAAGGCAAACGTCGTGTAGGACCCCCGCTGGCCAGGTGGAGTGACGATTTGCGGAAGGCAGCTGGCAGTAACTGGATGAAAAAAGCTGAAGATCGGGCTCTGTGGTATTCACCAAAAAAGAGGCCTTTGACCAGCAGTGGACGAATAGGGGCTGATGATGATTGATTTACCTACTAGTCGGTTTTTCTTTTACACGGTTCCAAATACTGAGGGTATTGGGAACCGTGTAAGTGTTTGATACATTAAAATAACCTATATTAATGTTCTAATTAAAATTAAACACTTGACTTTCTTTTTTTTTAAACTTACTAGCAATGTGGGTCCCACATTACTAGCAATGTGGGTCTCACATTACTAGTAATCTTGTTTACCCCCCTCGTACTAAGCTAAATGCTTGTGTCACGAGTGGGTTCACGTCGGTAGTGCAATGGGTGACTTTCAAACCGGCAACCACATGATCGCAAGTCCGACCCGACCGTCCAATGGAATAGGGAAATGAAATGATATTTATTTCTGTAAATAGATCTTTTAAGACACTTTTACAAGTCGATTTTATTTTTATTGGGAGGGAGCCTATTGCCACCAACCAGGCACAAATCCAGACTCCGAGCTGCCACAAAGAAGAGCTAACCAAACCAAATACCGGCAAACTGTGGGCGTACAGCAGTATAACTTTACATATCCTTTCAAGGAATACTGGCGTGATTGTATGTAAAATAAATAAATCAAATAATTAATAAACTGCGTCACTTTAATCAGTACATATTAAAGTCATAACATAGATAAAGGTAGTTTCCCAACTCCAAAGACTCGTATCTCTATTTGACCCCTAACCCCATTGATATTTTATTGTAATCACTGCTATTAAATTCGCGTTCATTCTATTTATATACAATGTTTCCTTTTTAAAATTACAGAAACGGGGAAGAACTGGTTTAATAATAAATAATATGATAATACATATTATTTTAAAAGATTTGAACTCAAGATTTGTGTTGATTACTTCACCTACTTAAACATAACATAACATACCATCTCGCCTGTATTCCCCGAAGGGTTAGGCAGAGGTGTACTAATGTACACCCACATTTCGCCGGTATGTTTAGGTCCCATGTAATAGGGGGCGAGCCTATTGCCATTAACCGGGCACAAATCCAGTCTCCGAGCTGCTACTGAGAATTTCATAGAAAACCCCAATAAGACTTTGCTCGACCTGGGGATCGAACCCAGGACCTCTAGCGTAGCAGTCGCGCTTAGGACCACTAGACTAATGAGGTACTACACCTACTTATCGAATTATATTCGTGCATTATTTGTAATCAGGTTCAAATGGTGCCAGTTTTTTTAAATGTCATGTGGTAGGTTATAGGGTTGAGTGTATTGCCATTAATCGGACACAAGTTCGAACACCGAGCCGAGAGGTGAGCGAGAGGGCCGGAGGCACAATTCCTCCCTCGATCCCCTTCCTTCTCCTTTCTCCTTTCTCTCCCTCTCCATTTCGCATCTTCAACGTCTTTGGTTTTAAAGATGTCCATGGGCGGCGATTACTACTTACCATCAGGTAGCTCGCCTGCTCGTTTGCCGAGTTATTCCATTAAAAGCCTAATGGCTAGGACGTCGGACTTGCCATCATGTTGTTGCTGTTTCGAAACCCACCCATTGCAGTACCGACGTGGACCCACTCGTAATACAAGCATTTAGCTTAGCACGAGGGGTTAACAAGAATATTAGTAATGTGTGACCCACATTGCCGGTAAGATTTCTTATAAACAACAGGCGTGTTGTATGTGTTTATGTTTATGATGAGTGGGTCACGTTAGCGCGGCCGGGGAAGTAGTGCCTACCCGAAAGAGTATGAGTTTTGTTTGGTGAGTGTGAAAACGGATGCCCAATACCTTCCACAGTCACCTTCCTTCTCCTTTCATCTTTGACATCCCTTTTTCTTATCGGTAGGCTTCTTATCTTTGCATTGTTTAGTCGACGCTAAAAGAATAAAGGAAGTTTATTGGTAGTATTTGCCTCTTATCATCGGGTGGTCTTGCTCCTCATCATCATTATCATCAACCCATATATTGTCCCACTGCTGGGCACGGGTCTCCTCTCAGATTGAGAGGGATTAGGCTGTAGTCCACCACGCTAGCCTTCTGCGAGTTGGTAGACTTCAAACGTCATCGAGAAAATTTCACAGTCATGCAGGTTTCCTGACGATGTTTTCCTTCATCATTTAAGCCGTGACAATTAAGTATTAGTGCATTAGAGCACATGACTTCAAAAGCTTCGTGTGAAGCGATAATATCGTCATGGCGCTAGTAAGTTTTATCACGGAGAAAGAAAAAAATAGTTCAAAAAAATCTCAATAGACGGTGCTACCGGTTATCGATTTGTTATTAAAGTTAGTGTTAAATTCATAAAACTTTAAAATAAGATAGATACCTAAAAGAACCTAGGTTTAAAAAAATCTCATAAGCATGTCCTCGATGCCTTGGATTCGAACTCGAGAGCTTTGTATATCACAAGGTTATCACTGCACTAGCTCGTCTGCCTCAGTAAATTGCAAAAATAAAATATTTTCAATGCAAAAGAAGATATTAAAAATTAATAACAATTTATTTCATACCAAAACAAATAGATACAATATACATCAATGTAACTTCAGTCTTAATTTCATTAATAATAGTTCTTAAATTTTGACCGATAAAGATTATTTTCCAGCGAGAGACGCTACTTCTCCAGCCACTGCTACTGCGGGTCCTGCTTTAATGACACCGTCTCGGATGTGTTGGCCGACTCTTTCCTGAAAAAAAAAAAGAAATTAAAATATATTTATTTGTGTAAATCAATCTTTTAGACAGACAAGTCAAGACAGTCAGATAAGTCAATGGTTGAGCCCTTTTTTTGTTTATTTAAAGGCTTATAATTTATAGATTAACCATCTAAATTGTTAGACTGCCTCATTAGTCTAGTTGTCCTAAGTGCGACTGCTACACTTGAGGTCCTGGGTTCGATCCCCAGGTCGAGCAAAGTGTTATTAGGTTTTTCTATGAAATTTCCAGTAGCAGCTCGGCGTCCGGATTTGTGCCCGGTTAATGGCGATAGGCTCGCCCCTTATAACACGAGGCCTAAAAATACCGGCGACATGTGGGTGCATATTAGTAAAAGCGACGGTAGCCTAATGGCTAGGACGTCGGACTTGCGATCATGTGGATGCTGGTTCGAAACTCATCATTGCACTACCGACCGGAACCCACTCGTAATACAAGCATTTAGCTTAGTACATTGCTAGTAATTAAAAAAAAAAAAGTACACCTCTGCCTAACCCTTCGGGGAATACAGGCGTGATGGTGTTGGTCATTGTGTAGCTCAATCATTAATGATGAAATTGAACGCAAATACTACGTAAAATCAAAAATGGTTACTCATCTACTGATCGATCTTAGCAAGCAAAGCATAGGTAGGGGAACAGAAGGCAGAACGGACCACTTAAGGAAAAACGCATTTAGAAAAAAAAATGTTATGTTTATGTAAACCTTCTAACAGTACAACTAATCAACACTTTAATCTTTATCTTACTTATTAAACAGACTTTAATCAAATCACAATTTGTGAAGATATTAGATGATTTCTAATAACTCACTTTGGTCCGTTTTACCTTCATGCAGAAGGTAAAATGGACCACCCTTAAGGGCAAAACGGACTATCACTAATCAGAGCATCTTTCGCACACAAAATTATATGACTTCATCATCGTTGTCGTCTACTCCAGCGCAACCGCAATGTGCCCATGATGACAATCTTGACATTGCACCCACCCATCTGTTGATTCCGAATACATGTGGCCACAGTAAAGGCATTCCGCATCATCATCTTCGGAGGAACTGTCACTTCTGTTCTTTTTAGTTGCCTTTATATAACTTTTTTTACTAGCTTTGCCTTTCGATGATATTTGTATGGTGTCGTTCTTATATTTTGTCATTTTCTTCTTCGATCCCTTTACTAAAGACTTCTTTCCTTTGGTTGCTGCTTTTCTTTTCTTCGGTGTTTCGTCATCTCTAAATAGTCCTTTTTTCACCTGATCAGCTTTTTTATTTTGAGAATTCTACACGGTACGGTGATGAAGTGATAATTGCTGTTTTACCACGTCTGATGTTGGCCCTTTTAGTCTTTGTTGTTTTTGGAATTGGCGTTATATCTTTAGGTCCGACCAGAAACGCACTTTTTTTAACAACATTTTTTGTGGCCATTGATGTAGAAGGTTGGGGCTCATCTACAATGTCTTCTGCATTAATATTGCACTTGCCGTGAGTGACGTAGAAGATAGGTTTTCATGATGGCTATCATCCAACATGGAGGGCGATGATACTGTTATGTCAGGGTCTTTAGCAGTCAGTCTTGTTGCATTGGTATCTTCCAATGGTTGGGTTTCATTAATGTTTGTGGCCAATACATTGTCTGCTCTTGAAATTGATGGCTGAGGTCTTTGGATACTTGAATTATTATCTTCTTGGCGGGTATCAGAAGTAGACGCTACTGAACTATCACACGCAACTGCAATGTCGGTGGCTGCTGCTGCTAAAAAGTCAGCTTCAGTGAAAATGTCACGATTCAGAGGCCAAATTCCTGTAGCGCGAAAAGAATTAAATGTTGTTGACATCGTAGCAGCCTTTTGAAATGCTTTATCAACCAATTCTGGAATCTGAAACTGAAAAAATATATACCAAGAACACATTTATATTGAAGGTAAAACGGCACCCCGGTCCGTTTTGCCTGGGGCCGTTTTGCCTTTTAGGTGTTATTAACACAACAAAACAATTTTGAGGTTATGTCGCATGTAATGGCCCTCATAATTAAATATTAGGTCAATAATAAAACATTCTAACCATGGAATCTAATGGGACACGTTATCATAAACCAAACGAAACTGGAGGCCAGTCAAAAAACCAAAATTTTACATCAAAATCTAAAAAAACAAACTTACCTCGCTGTAATTGTGTGCATGCGGGCGATGTCATTGGGCACACTGACCGACAGAAATGACATGACTGCCTATTAAATGGCACAACTCATTCATAGATGGAGCTACTGGTTCCGAAATTATTAATGTGTTCCGTTTTGCCCACAGGGTCCGTTTTGCCTTCTGTTCCCCTACTTCGTCCACGTGATTGTAATAAACTTATATTTAGCTGTAAGTGCAGTTATTTATTTATTGATAGATATTATGTAAAAGATAGAGAAAGGTCATGACATTTCAAGAACAGGGATATTCCCGTTTTTATATATTATGTACTAGGGTATTAAAGATAGTTATCAGCCTCTTATTAATTTCAAAACATTTATAAACTTTAACAGATAATTAAAGTCTTTAAGATGTTAGTATATTGATGCCTTGATTTAGTATCATTAGATGACCAAGTTTCATCATGATGACGAGAGTCCAACCCTCTTAAGCCCAGAGTCAAATTACTATTGTTATTACAATTCCACTCAAAATTTTGGGTACCAATCTATTGCATTCACAGCTTGAAAGTACACACTAGCATTTTTTTTATTGTTTACTAGCTGACTCATTTTTTTTCTTTTTTTTTTATTGAATTAAAACAGTTTACAATATTTGCTAACATTTGCATCTGCCAAACTGCAGAGCAGTTTGTCGGCAGTAAGTCCTCGTGGATTTGCGTAAACTATGCTTAAATAGGTGCTTAAGAACTATTATAATTTAAACTAAGAATAAACATCACATGGGAATAGGTATTTAGCTGACATTGGTGCTGATTCTCTTGCATGTCACTAGTTTGCGTTGCACTATCTTAGTTTGAACAACAGAATCAGCACCAGTGTCAACTATGGACAAATTGACAAATAATGTTTCCGTAACATTTTTTTTAAGATTGTCTTCTTTTTATCTTTAGTATTATACATGCCCTCTTTATTGGGTGATATAGTCTATGACACTCACAAATAACGTGGCTTTCTATTGGTAAAATATTTTTTTAAATCGCGTCAGTAGATCCAGAGATTACCCCCTACAAACTCACAAACTTTACCTCTTTATAATATTAGTTTAGGCAAACGAGCAGGCATGACTCCTGATTGGAAGAAATCATCGCCGCCTATGGGCAGTAACAATATTAGAGAAGATGCTGAACCAATCCTTATGAGCTCCCATGGACTTCAGACTGCTAGAGTCGTAGCAACTGAGGGGAAACTGACTCGTACTCGCAAAAGTTGAATCATATACCTTGATGCTTTATGGCAGATTTCCACATAAGAGTGATAGTCAGCCAGTCAAACCCCTAAAAGCCTTACCACCAGCGAGCAGGTAGCAGATATTTTCTTACCTCTTACGAGAATCAATCGGAATAAGAAAGTAAGGAATTGCATTCTAACGCAGGGTAAATGTCATACATCATGCAATTTTTATTATGAGATAAATTGGCAAATGACTGGAGCAACCACCTGATGGTAAGTAGTCATCGCCATCCATGGACATATGCAATACGAAAGGAGTTGCAGGTGCGTTGTCGAGCCTATTAAGGAAAGAGAAAAGGAGAAGGAAGGTGACTGAGCTCCACACTCACCGTACGAAATATAACAGTATGCATACTGCCACTTCACGTCGATATTCTGTGGGAGGGTGTACTTCCGGTCGTGTCGACCCATTAATGCTTGCACGAGACATGCCAGCGGGACATTACTACTACAAAATGCTTTTCTGAATAGAACTAAGGAATTGTATTTTAGAACAGTCCCTACACGGGTTTAATGTCGTGTCATGTTATGCTGCGACAAGCTTAATGGGCACGTACATGTGTGGTGGTTAGCCATACATTATTGGGGAGTGTCGTGTCGCATCGATATTGTAGCTCAACTCTAAACATGTTTACCGATACCGTTTATCGACATGTTGCTGGTGCCCAAGGCATATTGCGAAGTTTTGGTGAAGGGTTCAAATGTTTTTCCACTAAGAAAGCGGATTCAAGCAATTCGATTTTGGCGATTTGATGATTTTGGGTACACCGTTCTTCCGAATGTTATTTGATTCTATTTAGGTAATGTTTGTTTGACAGTTAGGTGTAGTGTACCTAACTGTCAAACAAACATTACCTATTTTATTTAAGTGAAGGAAAAATACGACCGCGGGCAGGATTCGAACCTGCGTCTTCTGGTTAAGTACACCAGACGCTATGACCGCTAAGCCACCGCGACCCCTACCCGCCATGTCGAAATTTGCCTTCACATTTTTAATTTACGTCTTTGAGGCGACGTCAGTCGCCTCAAAGACGTAAATTAAAAATCAGTCGTAAGTCAGAGAACGTAAGTCAGTCTAAATTAAAAATTACCTATTAATATACAGTGACTATATCAAAACAGTCTTGCAAAAAACTATCCTGAGGTAAATAGGAAACTGTCTCGCTGTTTGTTTGTTTTTTAATGTTTTCACATCCAAGCCGCTGAACGAATTTGAATAAATTTTGGTATTGAGATAGAAGAGAAGAAGAGAAGATATGAGATTGAAGAAGGACATGGGCTGGAGTTTGTTTTATAAAGTGTAATTTGGGATGCAATTGAACCTACGGAAAACTTAAGTTAGCTAGGCTAGTTCAAAACAAAAAAGATAAAACTTATTTTGACATAAGTTATTAGGAAATGGCTTTGAAAATAACCTTCAATTAAAGTTTAAAAAAATAGTGGGGTATATTAATTTTATCGTAACATCATTTTGAATAATTTTTTGTTTCAATCCGAATCTTCGTTGTTCGATTTTTGGACCAAATACTACGCGTAAAGTATGTTCCTACCTTTACACTACTATATGGAAGACAACCGGGTACTTCACCCTGTGCAACAGAAACTGTGTCAAACTGGTTGTAGGAGACATCAGTCACTACAGTGTTGCGATCTACTGCAGTAAGTACACTTCTTGCAGTGCATATGGATCTCACCATTGAAACGCATCAGGTTAGAAGTGATGTTATTACATACATACTGTAGTGTTTGTACTTCTATATCTATTTAATAGATATAATAACACCGTCTCACATACATAAGCAGTAGCCGATAGCTTGACTTAACAGCTGTCAGTTGGCATAATGGCAGTGTGACCATTACGGGAGATTAGAGATTACGGGAGATATAGAAGAGGCTAGTGCTTGGTGTATTGGTGAGCCTGTAAAATAATTGTAATATACAAATAAGAACCCTACACATACCATCACGCCTGTATTCCCCGAAGGGCAAGGCAGAGGTATACCAGTCGCCAGCACATCAGGATATACAAAACTGTCAAATTTATCCAAATGATTTTAAACCTCAAAATGTTGAAGATTAAGTTGAAAATCGACTGAGAAAATTTTACATTTAGTGGTAACCTGATGTGCTGGAGACCGTACACCCAGATTTCGCCGGTATGTTTAGGTATGTAATAGGCGGCAAGCTGATTACCATTGACCGGGCACAAATCCAGACTCCGAGCTGCTACTGAGAATTTCATAGAAAAACCCAATCACACTTTTCTCTCCCTCGAAATTGCACGGTCCTGCATTTAGCGCAGCGGTCGTGATTAGGACCACTATTTTAATGAGGCAGTCAAATGGTTAAGTCATTTGTATAGTTATTTGGATAAAATAATTTTGAATTTATTGACAACAAACAATACGCGTTATACACTGACAAGTCTCATTAGTCTAGTGGTCGTAACTGCGACTGTTATACTAAAGGTCCTAAGTTAAAGACAACATGCATGAAAAGACAATAACTTACAATTTTCTTGAACACTTTCCATTTTGGTTCAGGAGCCGCAGTCACTGTAGCCAAAAACATAATACAAGCAAAGACGAACATGAAAATCTTTGAGAAATTCATTTTTGGAACGATTTTAAAACAAATAAATATTACAAAAAAATAATTTTGTAATTCGAACTCAGGTGATATGACTCGAATGATGCTCTACCTGGATAAAGGTGCGTTTTATACTTTTTTTTTACTCTCTAAAGAGGTTCAGCTATCTTTGCTATCATTATTATTTATTGAAGACAAATACCCATAAATAATACACATTTCAAATATTACTACATAAAAGATACTATCACGCTAGTTTTCCCCCAAGGGGCGTTCCTCGTGTTAACATAATTGCATATATATTTTTAGTCCCATATTATTACGGCATTAGTTTATTCCCATAAATCGAACACGAATTTAAGATCCTCGACCGGGATCGAACCCTGGAACTAGCGCTCACTAGCCGCTTTTGCGCATAGTACTATGAGGCATTAAAACCAAGTAGGTCCCTAATACATTTTTCTAAAATGCAATTTAACACATATATATTTAACACAATAAATAAAATACAAAATAAAATTAATGTATGAAGTGTTTTAAACTTTACCTTTATGGACATACTAGCTTTCCGCCCTCGGCTTCGCCCGCGTGGTTTCTCGGCTTTTCTATACTAAAATATGTATGTATTATACATATAAACTTTCCTCTTGAATCACTCTATCTATTAAAAAAAACCGCATCAAAATCCGTTGCGTAGTTTCAAAGATTTAAGCATACAAAGGGACATAGGGACAGAGAAAGCGACTTTGTTTTATACTATGTTAAGATGAATCGTAATTCAGTAATCGTTCCGAATGCCGATGTTAATAATGTGTGTATTAACTCTTTGGGAACTCCCTTGGTCCCACTTAATCATTGCGTATAAAACTTTTTAGTTTGTGGTTTAAATATTACTAATATAGGTAGATTTAATTAAATTTTATTTTCCTGTTTATGACTCTATAATTATATTTAATTTACTAACTTTAGCCTGCCGCTTTAGTTCAATGAACGAATAGAAAGAATTTTATCAGAAACCAACAGTGATGATCTCTGATTTCGATACAACAGAGGGGTCAAGCTCTATTGGAGTAAGATCTATCGCAGTTTTGAAGTTGGTGAAAATTCTTTCTGACAGAGGAAATAAAATTTAAATCTGTTCGACCCCGAAAATAGTATTTTTACATTGGTTTTGATAAAAATGCGTAATACCATTTTTACAAAATATTCGTACAACTAAATTAAAGTAAAATAAAAAAAAAAGAATTAAAACTTTACTCGGAAATTAAATAAAGATACTATTTATGAACTAGTATAACAGCTGATTAGTAGAAAATAAATAGTTGTGATTATTGCTTCATTATTCTAATGATAATATTGTATTTGTAATTAACCTAGATCTTGAAAGATAACTTCTAAGTGGCAACTGAAGAATTGTGTAATCGCGTGACAGATTTTCAAGTGCTCAGATAAATATTTCATAAGGTATTGAAGGAAGAATATCTACGTTATAGATAAAGGAATGCAATCTCGTCAGTATATCATATTACCACTTTCATTTGCCTTACTGCAATGTTTGTTGCTTTCCTTAACAGCCTATACTCTTTCACTGCTGGACGTAGGCCTCTTCTAGAGAACGTCACAGAACCCAATCTTTGGTATTGGTATATGTTATTTCCTCATCCAGTCACAACTTTTATCCGCACAATACTGTTAATTTTTTCTGTAATTGTGTTATTTTTGTCAACTGTTTGTTTTATTTTTTGATGGTACCAAATCTGATCCTGCAGCTTTTTTTTTTCTTTAAATAGGTATTTTATATTATTTAAAATACCTACACTTCAAATCGTAATCTTTTTATACAACTTCAATGGTCAATAAGTACGGTCCGAGAGGTTCTGGGTTAAATTCAAAGTTCGAAAAAGTGTTATTGAGTTATTTTTCAAATTTCCAGTAGCAGTTATTACAATGGGACTTAAGTACAAAAAAAAACTTTGGTGTAGGACAAACAAGCATACGGGCTGACAGATGATAAGCGGCGACCGCAGCTTAAAATCGTCATCAACACCATTAATACCTATCACTAGCTCGTTATTATCGTATACCTACCTACCTCTCATATACCTACCCAGTAATTTCATAAGTTTCATTACCCTTCAGACAGAAAATTATTTTTTATTTATTTATTTATTTATTTATTTATTTATTTATAGGCTTACCAACTAAATACACACACAGCATTACATAATTATCTTTTACATTATTGATCTCGAGTATATTTAAATTAAAGGTAAACACAGCATTATTATTATGGTACGTTGGTCAATTTTATGAGGAAAAACAAGAATCTTAAATAAAACATAATCAGGGTTGGTTGAAAACAGTTAATAATAAGGAATTTAATTATAACTAAAGGATACTTGCGCCATGTGAACTAGCCACAAGGACTTATACAAAAAAAACAAGTTACAGGTAGTTACAAGTAACTTATAAAGTAACTTAAAAAAATAAAATTAAAAAAAAATATGACATTATAATGCAGACAGATAGAATTACATATTATTGTAAATCGCTTTTTTAAATGAAACTAATTTATTACAAAAAATATTAAGGTCACACTTATGGAAGGTTTCGTTACATCTTCTGAGAATATAGGAGAGAGGCGTATTGTAGCCATATTTATTTCGGCTGGTTTTAATAAAGAAAGGAGTATAATTTTTAAGTCTAGCTGATGACCTAGGCACACTAATATCTATGTTACCAAGCAACATAGGACAGTCAACACCACCGTTCAAGGTTTTAAAAAGAAATATCAATCCAAGGAAGTCTCTGCGCCAGTGTAGTGATTTCATTTTAAAATGATTTAATCTCTCATCATAATGTGTAATAGCGCGTTGAATAAAGTTTACTTGCAATGTCGATCACACATTACTAGTAATCTTGTTAACCCCTCGTGCTAAGCTAAATGCTTGTGCTACGAGTGGGTTCACATCGGTAGTGCAATGAGTTTCGAACCGGCATCCACATGATCGCAAGTCCGACGCCCTAGCCATAGGCTACCGCCTCTTTAAACTATGAACTATTGTTATTTCTGTTTATGTTAAAGATAGCATAGATCAAGTAATAGTATTTTGTTGTGACTAAAAATAAATAAAAAAGTACATAAATAATGGATTAGACAAAGCATTATCGCAAACCGTTTACGCAATCGTAGCAAAACGAGTCATAAAATTGATACTTACGTTGCAGAAACAGATATCGGATAAGGGGATTCACATCCAGCATCCGAGAGTTCACAACTAATTAACTGAACCCCTTATCACAAATGTTTTGCCGTTACAAAGTAATTAAATCAATATACGGGACTCATATTTCTTGGAAGTTAAAGTTGAAACTTATAACAAATTAAATTATGTGGCAGCAAAAAATAAATTTGTTAGGTTTTGTAAACTTGGTATAAATATGTTACTATGCTTGGTGGAGCATCATTCAAAGCGTTTGCCTGTGTTGTGATTTTGAGATCAACAAAATATTCTAATTTATAAAATAAACTAAAAATGAATTTCTCGAGGATATTCCTGTTCGTGTTCGCGTGTTTGGTCGCTATGTGCGCTGTTTCGGCGGCGCCCGAGCCCAGGTGGAAGGTGTTCAAAAAAATTGTAAGTACATAATTTTTAAAAGGGCTTAAGTTTCACTGTGCTTAAGAATGAAACATTCCACTAGAAATATCATAACGTAGTCCTAAACGGGACTGCTACGCCAAAGGTATTGGTTTCCATTCCCAGGTCGAGCAAGGTGTTATTGTGTTTGTCACACTGCTGAGGTTTTCCTCACTTTTTCAAAACCCAGAGTCATTTTCATAGCGCCCCTATGCCGAATGATAATTATTTCTATAAATAGATCTTTTAAAGACACTTTTACAAGACAATGTTTTAGATTTTTCAAATAGATGGCACTGTCATTTCTTAACTGACGATCTCTGAGAAGAAACGCCGAAACAATATTAAAGAATCATGGTCTCTTTTCAAATCCAGCAAGTAGTAATATTATCAGATATGGGAGTTTTACAATGTAGGGTAAAATCAGAACTGGCCTTTTGAATAAAGAGCCATAGCAGTTTTGAGTTGACCTGTCCTAACTGACGGCACGCATAAATCAGTTATTGTGTAGCTCAACCATTATTAAGGGAGCTCAATGATCCATCTCACGACGATACCGGATCAGCAAAACATTTGCGAAAGTCAAATGAAATACTCAAAATGAACAGAAAAATATTAATATAAGTCTTGTACAAGGGCTACATGTCGAGCTATATGTTTCCAGTTTACGATGGCCTCTTATTGTATGGAAAGTCTATAATATGCGAGATTAGCTTAAACTGGAATTTTATAGCTTTACCTGTAGCCGTGTGTATGAGTTTAAGGGCTGTCGCTTTGTTCTATGTGGGATCCAATTTGCAGTAGCTTTTGCCCATAGTTTGTCTAATTAAAAATACTCATCATATCATCATCCTCCACCCATTACATTGTCCCGCTACTGGGCGCGGGGCTCGTCTCAGTATTAGAGAGATGAGGCTTAGTCCACTAGACTAGCCTACTGCAGGTGTCTCTCGGGCATGCAGGTTTCCTCACGATTCCTTCACCGTTTAAGCGCGTGATAATGAATTATTAATACGCACATGAATAGTCCGAATAGTCAGATTGCGTGCCTTGGACTTGAACTTGAGACCTACTAATTAGCAGTCCAATGATCATATCACTAGGCTTTTAATATTTTTATATGATCGTTCGCAGACTACGATTTGTATTTAAAATTATTTTTTATTATTTTCAGGAGAAAATGGGCCGCAACATCAGAAATGGGATCATCAAGGCCGCACCAGCGATCGCGGTGCTGGGCCAAGCCAAAGCGTTAGGAAAATAGTCTTCAGTCTTCATGTAACCTTAGTATTATTTAAATAAGAATTATTTTTAAGTTTCCTGCTAAAATACTCAAGTCTGCCAAAATAAATAATAAATTGTATTTTTAAGTATTTTTGTGTTCTTGTTCTTGATATAAAGCCAACAAAGAAGTTTGAGGTCTCAGAAAAGTAGGCAAACTATCTGCTATATCTATAGATACCTACGTATATAATAAACCTGAAGAGTTTGTTTGTCTGACAACGCTAATGTGTGGAACTACCAGTTGGATTAGAAAAAATCTTTGTGTGTATGATAGCCTCATTCATGAGTATGGCTATATAGGCTATCTAACATCACGCTACGATCCTTAGGTGCGGGGCAAAACGGATAAAACCGCGGGGCACATCTAGTCTACTATTATTATAAGCTACTGATTTATTTTTTTTACTGCTCAGCATTAACTTGATTCACAGTTTAAAATGTAACAGGCAGTTTCTATATTTTCTTAAAATATTCAACAATAATAATCAATGTAGGAGACATGTGTTTTAAAAATATCTATATACAATTTAAATTATTAAAAGTAGGTATGTAATAGCAAAAGAAAACAAAAAAATTCCATGTACTTTTTAATGACATTATCTAGTGTTTTTTGTACATTGACTAACTTAACTGAGATATGTAATATGATATAAAATATGTCTCAATATTATGATGACACATCCATCGATGACAAATGCTTGTAACAAAAAAAAATAAAACAATGCAATTTAGTCAATGTGAAAATAGTAAGTAGGTATTATCCTAGATTACAAAACAAGTTAAACAAGTTATATTCTATTGAGTTCGAAGATAAATTGAAAGTTGGCATCAAAACAATATTTAGAGTACTTTTTGATACGAGAATAATAAAATTGTCCTTCAAATGTTTAATAGAAATTTAATGGAATGGAAAGAAGCTATACTTACAAAATAAATGCTCAAAGCTAATAAATAAAATCATACAATTGAACCCACAGCTTAGCATGAGAAGTTAACAAGAATACTAGTATGTGCGACCCACATTGCATTACAAAACAAATATCTTAAAAACTGGAAGTCGACAAGTTCAACTTCAAATAAGCTTTCCAAAGCATTTATTAAAATGTTGAGTCTAGTTGCATCATCATCATCATCAGCATCAGTCCACTGCTGGGTGTAGACCTTCCCTATACGCCATTTCACCCTGTCCTCTGCTTTTCACATCCAGCTTCTGCCAGCAAACTTTTAGCTAATTGCATGCACGTGAAACTTAACTGTTTAAGGCTTATATCATGTCCGGATGAAGGAGGCCAGGAAACCCATGACACAAGTCTTCGACTTAGTATGGGCTCCTGTCTCCCTTCTATAAATTCTTTACATTCTAAACCTGTAAAATGTTTGTATCATACGGGAGAAAATAAATAAATATTATTATTATTATATTATTATTATTAATTATTAGACAATGTACTCACGGCTACACATAGAGCTATACCTACATAACCAGTTCCATAAAGGTTTGCCGCACGATTCAAGGCCAGCTTACACTGGTTTTGTATAGCTTGACATGTAGCCGTGCGTACTCGAGTTAATGCTTTTCTTCTGTTTTATTTTAAAGTTGTCATAGCTGGGATAAGGTTAGAAGGACAATAGCAACAACAAAATGTTTATTTCCGATCCCGGCAGCTGAAGAAGCCGCTGCGCTAGCATGACCATTACGAGAATACGTCTTTTGACCTGGATTTTCCTGAAACATTAGAACATACATTAAACCTCAGATGAAGTAAAAAGTTAAGATGGGACTTTGCGAACAAAGAAGTGAAGCCAGCAAAAACTACGCGTTGCCGTGTACAAACACAATTACACGCACACACGTATACCGAAACTACGCCTTATCTTGTCGGTCGAGCAGAGTCGAGGTATCGCTGCACGTCTATCAAAACGTTATTAACGTATCACGTGCGTGTGTGAGTGTAATTGTGTTTGTACACGGCAAGGCGTAGTTTTAGCCGGCCCCACTTCTTTGTTCGCAAAGTTCCATCTTAACTATTTATTTGATCCGAGCATTAAACATACCATTATCATAGGTTAGGAAGAAGAATGAAATAAATAAATAAGTATGCCTATTTATGGAAACCCACAGTTCGCAGGTTATAGGCGAGACTATTGCCATTAACTGTGCATAAATCCGAAACTCCGAGCTGCTACTTAGACTTTTGTAGAAAGTTTTTTTTTAATAAAAAATAGGATTGCGCTTGACCGAAACTCGCCTGATGTTAAGCAACGATATGGTCTACGATGGAACGCGCTTGCCTAGAAGAAACCTATTAACTCTCTTGTTGAAGACACCCAAATTGTAGGTCTCGGGGAACAAAGATTCCCACTTAATAACACTTTGCTCGGACCAGGACCTCTAGCGTGGCAGTCGCGCTCAGTACCACTAGAGTATTAGAGTTAGTTAAACATTTTATAAAAGAAAGAAAATATATGGAGGGTTGAGGTATATTAGAGAGCGAAAGAGAGCATCCTCCAACGAGGCGGGTGTTTTGTCTGGCTTCGCCCTTCCCGTTCTGAGAGGAGACCCGTGCCCAGCATTGACGATGTAACGGGTTGATGATGAAGTTGCACCTATATTTCGCCAGATACATTCGGTCCCAGTGTGAGTATTTAGAGTCAGTGAGTAAGTTGAGAAAACGTTCTGCCTTGGGCGCGAAGTTCAATTTTTTCTTGGTTTTTCGTAAATTGTTCGGCTACGAGTATGAACGTGGCAGTAGAAATTAAGACGTTAACAATAACTTATTCACGATTGAGTATAAAAACTTTTGCTTATAAATCGCGATCGTAGGAGATTATATCGTAAGAGGTGTAAATTGTCATTATTAGCGGAGTCCTCTATTTTAGGTATACCAAAATCTTCTACGATAACGATTTTTAAGCTATTTTAGCTCAATCCTGAATTAGTTATTGTTCATGTTGTTATTTCTACTGCTATTTACCTAGATTGAGTAATAGACGAACAATTTGCCAAAACCAAAAAAATCATTGATTTGGGAATGGCGGCCAAGGTTTAGTACATACAACATACAAAACACATACATATTGGTATTTAAAAGTAGCGTATTGTATTTAAATATTATTTTACCGATGGCAGCACTTTGTCCAAAAAATCGATAGTTTTAGCGCCCAGTTTAATCCCACCTATAATTATTTTGCGGCTCACATTTTTCTGTAAACAAAAAGGTATCTTTAGTGCATTTATTATAACTAGTGGTACTCTGGTAATTGTAGTGTATCGCTGGCATGTCTACATGATAGGATGAATGGGTTGGCACGACCCGAGAAGTAGGTACCACCCTCCCTCAGATTTTTTTTTTTTTTTTTTATGGGATAACTCGGCAAACGAGCAGGCGAGCTACCTGATGGTAAGTAGTCATCGCCGCCCATGGACATCTGCAAATCCAAAGTAGTTGCAGATGCGTTGCCGAGCCTATTTAGGGAAAGGGAGGAGAAGGAGAAAAAGAGAAGGAAGGGGATTGGGGGAGGATTGGGCCTCCGGCCCTCTCGCTCACCGAACGAAGCGCAGTAACGAAACGCTACTACTCGGACGTCGGTCTTCTGCGAGAGTGTGGTACTTCCCCGGTCAAGCCGGCCCATTCATGCTGCGAACAGCGTGGCCCTACCACAACAAAAGAATATCGAAGTCAAGTTAAATACTGTTGCGTTTCGCTCGGTGAGTGTGGAGCGCCGGAGGCCCAATTACACCCTCAGTCCCCTTTCTTCTCCTGCGCCTCCCTTTTCCTTAAATAGGCTCGGCAACTCATTTCGCAAATCCTTTGGTTTCGCAGGTAGCTCTCCTCTTCTCCTCTTCCTTTGCCGAGTTATCCCTTAAAAAAACTGGTTGTCGCCCGGTAGCCGAAATTCGACTGCAATATTTTTCTGCACTCCTTCCGTATATATTTTTTAAATTAAAGCTTACTAGTAATATGGGTCGCACATTACTAGTATTCTTGTTAACCCCTCGCACTGAGCTAAATGCTTGTGTTACGAGTGGGTCAACGTCGGTAGTGCAATGGGTGGGGTTCGAACCAGCAACCACATGATCGCAAGTCCGACGCCCTAGCTATTTGGCTACCGCCGCTATAATATATGAACTTTAATTATCTTTTTGTATTTTTTGGCATTTTCCATGCAAAGATTATTAAGTTATTTTAGTGAAGGAAAATTACGACCGCGGGCAGGATTGGAACCTGCGTCTTCTGGTTAAGTACACCAGACGCTATGACCGCTAAGCGACCGCGACTCCCACCCGCCATGTCAAAATTTGCCTTCACATTTTTTAATTTACGTCTTTGAGTCGACGTTTGAGTCTGGTGTACTTAACCAGAAGATGCAGGTTCGAATCCTGCCCGCGGTCGTATTTTTCCTTCACTAAAATAACTTAACTTTAATTATGTCAAACCTCGTACCCTTTCGTGTTTCAGGTAAATATTTTTCGTTATGTATTAATTAATATCCTATCATCATCATCTTCAACCCATTAAATTGTCCCACTGCTGGGCACGGGTCTCCTCTCAGAACGAGAGGGATTAGGCTATAGTCCTATAGATTGATTTATTTATTTATTCCCCACACTATATTTACAGGATAACCCCAATACAATAGTGGTTTGCAAAACTACACTTTATAATAATACAAACTAATACAAAGCAATAACATAAAGAATAATAATATTTAAATATAACTAACAAAATTCAACAAAACTCTTGCGAATTCACTCAGATCATGCTATTATAATAAATTTGTAACTGGCCGATATCTAGGAGGCTTAAAGTTTTCAGAAAAGAAACAGTTTTGGTGAATCACTACATATATAATAACAGACACATGCTACACAACGTGTTATATTCTCCACAATAAGCTAATCTCTCATCGTATGAAAAACCTATATAATGTGAGATCATCTAGCCCTAGCTGACTCACTCATCAGCTACGGCCTCAGTAGCTACAGTTCGTTCGAAATAAGTAAGCCGATCGGAAGTTAGCCGTTCCGAACTACCGTGGAGATAAAATCGTTTAAATAAGTGTTTTAGGTAATACATAAATTTCGAAATTAGTGAACAAATTCATTAGAAATGTGAATCATATGCGACTCTAATTATCTTTACACCGACTCTTTCTATAAAAATTTACCACTTCTAAACCACTTGCAGACAACGTCCGATCGGCTTACTTATTTCAAACAAACTGTACGGAAGAATCTACCATACTTATTTAGCAGAAATATATAATTTACAATTAAGAATACTAAAAGTAATTGCACCCAAACATATAAAAAACAAATTAAAAGAAAATGAAGACGAGCTATTTAAATTCTGTAATGTTATGAATGTGTTCAATAAGGTTGAATTTTCCACCCTAGTAGAAATAAATAGGCCCGAGTTGCTAACAGAAAAAACAAGATCTGACTTCTTGATACTTTAGCACATAAAAATAAATACTTATATTCTACCAAAATTTAACAATGTATATGGGACGAGGGTTGCTGCATATTTAGTACCTCACCTTCTTAACAAACTTCCAGTTGACTTACAAAAGCTATACTTGACGGGTTCGAGAAGTTTTCAAGCACAAATTTAAAAGTTTCTATACCCATAATGCGTTTAGTTTCTCATAAAAAATAATAATACCTATATTAACATACTATAAATTAACCAAATCATGTAAGAATAAGAATATTAATCGACTCGACAGTACACAGATAAGCTCTGAGAGGTTTCCGTCTGCGGCAAAATAATTGTAAAAATAGATTAAGTGTTTTGTAAATAAATTAAAAAAAAAACTGGAGCCTGCGTGGACGAGGACGAGGACTGCCTCGTTAGTCTAGTGGTCCCAATCGCGACTGCTACGCTAGAGGTCTTGGGTTCGATCCCCAGGTCGAGCAAAGTGTTATTGGGTTTTTCTATGAAATTCTCAGTAGCAGCTCGGAATCTGGATTTGTGCCCGGTGAATGGCAATAGGCTCGCCCCCTATTACATGGGACCTAAACATACCGGCGAACTGAGGGTGTACATTAAGTACACCTCTGCCTAACCCTTCGGGGAATACAGGCGTGATGGCATGCATGCAATTAAAAAAAAAACTTATATTGGTAGTGATAGTACGGTTTGCAATCGTGAATCATAATATGTTATATTGATTCATCAAAGGGCGGCCATTTTAGCTGCCATTTGGACCAGCGTTTTGACACAACAACCAGCACGAAGTATTTTTTGTTAGTTGCCTTTTTCCTTATGTTGTGCGGTTTATTCTGCTTTTCCCCGCTGATAAGGGACAAAGCGTGAGGATAATAGCCCATAGGCTTCCTCAAGAATAGGGCTATAAAATGCACAACGAATTTTTAAAATCCGTCTAGTAATCCCAGAGATTCAAACAGATAAACAAACTCATCACCTTTAGTATATTGGCAATGGTATGGATTTGTATCTCAAATATACATACATACATACACTCACGCCTTTTTCCCATAGGGGTAGGCAGAAACTACAGAACGCCATCTGCTACGATTCTTGCATACTTCTTTTGCTTTGTCCACATTCATACATCTCGTCATACACATGCGCCGGTTGCGGGTCTCAAATATATTTATATTATTATTATAATTAATTATTTTGTATATTTTACATGCAAAAAAAGAGAGACAAAAAAATACAGAAACCCAAAAGGATAGGAAAATTGGCTAGGAGGGCGTCGATCTTGCAATCAAGTGGTTACATACATACATACTTATTGTCACGCCTGTCTCCCATGGGGGTAGGCAGAGACTATAGATTTCCACTTGCTACGATCCTGGGACACTACTTTCGCTTCATCTACATTCATTAATCTGACCGTCGATTTAGGGTGCTCGGAACCTGGCCTTTTTTAAGAACATCCGCGATTTGGTTGCGGTACGATCGCCGAGGTCTTCCCCTTCCAACTCGTCCGGTTGCCGGTTCGAAATCCACCCATTGCACTACTGACGTGAACCCACTCGTAATACAAGCACTTAACTTAGTACCAAGGGTTAACAAGATTCCTAGTAATGTGCGACCCACATTGCTAGTAAGCTTTTATTGTTTTTTCAATAGGGTGTGACGAGGCGTCAAATTATTCCTCGGCATCACTGTCGTCTGGCATCATGCCCAGAAGACTGGCAGCATTTCACGTAGATATACACGTATAAACAAGCAATCCAAGAGAAAATTCTCTGAGACACATCCGTTCCGAGCAATGGCATATGAGTATCTAAGCCGAATTATGTTTTTCTCTTTCTTTCCAAAAAATTGATACTTACAATTTTTTCAACGAGTTTTCTTTTTAAATCACACGCTTCCGTAACAACACTCATTGTGAACAAACACGCGAACAGAAACAAGAATATTCTCGAGAAATTCATAATTAATTCAATTATTTTATTCTACAAAAATACAATGTGTTGCTAACGCTTCAAATGATGCTCTATCAAGCATACTAACACATTTATACCATTTATTATTAATCATATTATTTTGTCACTTATCCTGGTAATTATAATAATAACAGGTAACACGATTCAAGTGTATCATAACATACCATCACGCCTGTATTCCCCGAAGGGTTAGGCAGAGGTGTACTTATCTACACCCACAGTTCGGTCCGTGTAATAGGGGGCGAGTCTATTGCCATTAACCGGGCACAAATCCGGACTCCGACTGATAATTTCATAGAAAAACCCAATAACACTTTGCTCGACCTTAGGATCGAACCCAGAACCTCTAGCGTAGCAGTCCGGTTTAAAGATCTTTATTTCTCATTAAGACAAATTGTCACTTACATGAGAACAATAGTTACAAAGTTTGTTTTTTTTTATAATATCCGGTGAGGGTAGTTATAAACATCTAGCCAAGTTATTCGAAATAATTATGTTACTGTTACAAAGTGCACCATCGCATCGCTTCGTATTATTGGTGTATGGTCCAAGTTACAAACTGTCGATAGAGAAAAAAGAAACATTGTTGATTATGTACTTATGTAACTTATTTTTAAAAATATTGAGCGAAGTCGCTTCTTTGATGTTTTTAGGAAGTCTATTATATAGTTGTGCTCCTACATATACTAACGTATTTTTACCGTAGTTAGTTCTGATACTAGGTAAAACAAGGTGGTGAGCGCGTCGGGATGAGTATTTTTGTGTTTTGCCTTTTGTTGTGAAGGTTATTTGTGTATGAATGAGTTTGTGAGTTATTTTATATATAAGTATGCATGTATTGTATGTGTATAGTTGTGGAATGTTCATTAGTTTTGTGTCTGTGTATATAGTTTTGGATGGCGTTAAGTAGTCATAATTGTATAGTATTTTTATTAATTTATTTTGTAGTATTTGGATAGGTTTTATATTACTTTTAGCGGCACTGCCCCATAGTTCAATAAGATAAAGCAAATGAGGTTTTACAAGGGAGTTATATACTAATAAGCGGGCCTTACTTGGGATGCACCTAACCATATTGTGTAGTGTGCCTACTAGGGAAGAAAGTTTGTTTACTATATTATGTATGTGTGAGTTCCATGTTAAATGATTGTCGAGTGTCAGACCAAGGTACTTTTCCTGCTTGGTTCTTTGTAAAATCTGTCCGTTAATAACTAAATCCTGGTGGTCGGGTATTTTTTTGTTTTTTGCACTGAAAATTATATATGCAGTTTTAGAGGTGTTGATTGTAAGAAGATTGTACTGGAGCCATTTCTGCAAAATATTCAGATCTTCTTGGGCATGTTGAATTATGTCACTGAGATTATGTCCGAAGTAAAATAAGGACGTATCGTCTGCATAGAGAGTCAGCTGACCCTGTAGACCAGCTTGGTGGATATTATTTATATAAATAAGGAACAGTAGGGGTCCAAGGACCGATCCTTGTGGTACACCACATGTCAAGGATTTAGGAGCACTTTGGTAGTTTCCAAGCTTGACAACTTGATATCTTTCCGATAAATAAGATTTAAACATGTTGAGCGCTATTCCAGTGATGCCAATGCTTTCCAGTTTTTTTAGTAAAAGAGAGTGACTGACCGTGTCAAAAGCTTTTTTTAGATCAATGAAGACTCCAAGGGCTACTTGCTTTTTATCAATTTTTGTTTTTATTAAAGTCACTAAATCTATGCTTGCACTAAGTGTATTAGACTTAGGACGAAAGCCGTATTGATTTTTGTACAAGTAGTTTATATCTGTTAGGTAGTCATTTAATCTTCTGTATATTATTTTCTCAAGTATTTTGGATAGTACTGGCAACACTGAAACAGGGCGGTAATTCCCAGGATCTGATTTGACTCCTGCTTTGTATATAGGAGTTACTTTTGCAATTTTTTGACTCTCTGGGAAATGTCCTTCGGCTAGCAATTTGTTAAGGCACTCGGTCAGATTTATTATTATTATGTCCTTTATGCATTTGAGGGCTTTAGTACTGATGCAGTCAATACCTGTACTAGTATTAGGGTCCAGGTCATCTATAATTTTGGATACCTCTGTAACAGTGCATATTGGAAATTGGGAAAATTCACGGTGTTTCGTGTTTGAGTCGAGCCTAGGCAATGTGTATAATATGTTATTATTGTGAAATTCAGGTGGAATTTTACTGGCTAAATGTGTCCCTATATTGGCAAAAAAGTGGTTAAAAATTTCACAGATGTTTGAGGGATCTGTAACTTCTAAACCATTTTCGGTTTTTAGCTTTGGAGGAGCACAGCTATTTACAATTTTATTATTCGAGAGACGATTAATTATTTTCCACATATTTTTGGGCTTTTTTGTGCACCTTATGAACTCTCCGTAAAAATATTTGTCCTTTGTATTCCTTATTGTCTGAGTTAGATTGTCTCGTTTTGCTATATAGTTCGATTTCAGTCTTTCGTTGTTAGGGTCTTGTTTCAGTTGACTCCATAGTTGGTTTTTTTTATTTATTTCTGCAATGATTTGTCTATTGATCCATTCCTTTTGTGGTTGATTAATTATTTTGTATTTAGTAGTTTTATTTTCGCAGATTTTTCTTTTAATGCATTCTTCCAAATAAATAAAATTATGGAATTCATTATCCAATTTAGTTGATTTTACGGTTTTATACAACATATCGAAATTAATAGCGTCGTACTGAATCCTTTGTTTTTCCGGTGGCGATACTCTCTTCAATTCAAGATATATGTTTTTATGGTCTGATATAGAGGACTCGATTATTGCTAAATGAAAGTGGTTTTCCTTTAAGTTAGTTACAATATGGTCTATAATTGTTCTAGTTGTTGCTGTTTCCCGAGTACAGTACTGTTCGTCTTCTTTATTGATTATTTTGTATCCAGATTCAGTAAGCATCTTTTTATATCGTTTGGTTTTACTATCCGAGGTTAATAAATCAATGTTGGTATCGCCAAAGACAACAGCCCTTTTATTTTGCAGTAATTGTGATTCGTAGTTGGTGAGAAACTCAGTAAAGTTCGTGTGTCCCGGTTTATATATAACCCCAACATTAAGGGCATACCTGTGCAGATTTATGCATAAGTAGTTGTTTCCACCGGCGATGGATGTAGTTATCAATTCATGCTTTAAATTGTTGTGTACAAATATGGAGACACCACCCCCGATGACATTAGGCCTGATATTATAATAGTGTGTATAATTTTGAAGTTGAAGTTGTTGTGCTTGTTGTTCCGATCTTATCCATGTTTCAGTTAACAATATACAGTGTATACATTTTTTGAAGGAATGAAGTATGCACCTTAACTCATCAAATTTTCCCGGTTTGCAAATACTTCTGATGTTTGCGTAAAAAAAGTTAAGGCTTGATTTACTAGTATTTAAATTGTCATAATTTTCAAGTATCTGGTAGGTTACATGTGCAGAGCTTTTGTTACTTGTAGATTTGGGGCTAGTTAGTTTTTTGTTTCCTTGTGTGTTATGATTTCGGGTACTCCTTTAATGTATTTTATTGTGATATGCTCTTCACCGTTCGCTTTTCTCAGCGCTAGTTCATTTTGAAGATCCTTCAAATAGCTCTGTTGTGCTGGGGTTTGGTCAGAAAAAAGTTTTATGCCGCGTTTCAGTTTATCCTTATTGCGCAAGAGCAGCTTGACTGTTTGAGCAGATTCAAAGCACACTTTGACGTTGCGGTGCTTTGTGGGATTGTATTTACCAAGTCTGAAAATATTGCTAGGCTTCGGGCAGTCTGTAATTAAAGTGTTGATGATATTTAATACCTCAACCATATCGAAAGAGCGGTCTTCATCTGACTTGGCGGCTTTACTTTCAGCGATACCCACTATGATTATGCAGTCGCGCTTAGAACCACTAGACTAATGAGGTGTATCATTTATTATTCAATAACAATGATGTAATGTTGCAAGATATAATACTGTTTTATATTATTGGGTTTCGTTAGTTTCAAAATTAAAAATCTAAATTTGTATTGATAACTCTAATAAATAATTTACTTTAAAATATCCAGATTAAAATAATAAATAAATAAATACAGCATGTTGTTCAATAATATGCGAACTATTTAACAAATATTTAAATTTAAATTCTGATGCTGCAATTTAACAGCAAAATGGCTTAGTTTCTGCCTACCCCTGTGAAAATAAGGCGTGAGTCTACGTATATATGGATTGCCTTTTCTAGCACTATTATATAGAGTGCTGATTTAGTCACCTGTACCTTGATTGGGTGATTCTGCATTCAATAATCTTTTCCAACGAATATCTATGACCCTATTTTTGAAATAAACGCATTTTCATAACCAATGACTGCCTCATTAGTCTAGTGGTCCCAAGCGCGACTGCTACGCTAGAGGTTCTGGGTTCGATCCCCGGGTCAGCAAAGTGTTATTGGGTTTTTCTATGAAATTCTAAGTAGCAGCAGGCAGCAGCTCGGAGTCTGGATTTGTGTCCGGTCAATAGCAATAGGCTCGCCCGCTCGTCCCTATTTCGTGGGACCTAAACATACCGGCAAAGTGTGCGTCTACATTGGTACACCTCTGCCGAACCCTTCAGGGAATAAACGCGTGATATTTTAATAAATGTATATACAAATTTGGACATCAAACCATCTGACGTCATCATGTTAGCCTTACCCAACACGTCTGCCTCGGAAAAACTGCGCATGAGTCATATCATTATGCTGAGCAATAGACGTTTTACTAACATGTGACGTACATCTTTTCATTGTTTCTTTTATCCTATTTTTAATAGTTAGGCTAGTTGACTAATAACTTTTATAGCCTCATGGAAATGTTAACCTTATATAGGCACCAAGTTTTAATATGTGGAAGCTTGTTATTAGCAATTTACCTACGTACAATATTGTTCTTTAGCTATAAATATTTCTAGTAAGCTTTCCTAAAATAAATAAATAAATATAATCAATCTTTTTTAAAGCTTACTAGCAACGTGGGTTGCATATTACTAGTATTCTTGTCAACCCTATTACGAGTGGGTTCACGTCGGTTGTGCAATGGGTGGGTTCGGACCGGCAATCACAAGATAGCAAGTCCTAGCCATTAGGCTACGTCCACCGCTTGAGTTTGAGCTTTAATCTGTAAGCTATCCTAAACTCAATAGAATAAATGAATAAAAACAAGCGTTGCTTGAGTTTGTTGTGCGGCTTCTTCTTCCCAGCTAAAATACTAGGGTGCTGTGAAAGGCGGTCGATTTGGGAGCGGTATTGTGAATAGAAAAATATTTCTTCTATTTGCCACTCATGGCATACTAGCTTAGTATGAGTGCTGCGCTTATTGGCATTCGCTGCGGCGAACCGAGGCCGTATGTCACGCTAATGCGATCTTATTTAGGTTACAAGACAGGAATGGTACTATTTAACATAACATAACATACCATCACGCCTGTATTCCCCGAAGGGTTAGGCAGAGGTGTACTTACTGTACACCCACAGTTCGCCGGTATGTTTAGGTCCCATGTAATAGGGGGCGAGCCTATTGCCATTCACCGGGCACAAATCCAAACTCCGAGCTGCTACTGAGAATTTCATAGAAAAACTCAATAACACTTTGCTCGACCTGGGGATCGAACCCAAGACCTCTAGCGTAGCAGTCGCGATTGGGACCACTAGACCAACGAGGCAGTCATGGGGCAGTATAAAAACCCTTTCCTTTCCCTCTTTCACAACCTAAAAACGGCAAAAAACAGAACACATCGACGGGCTTGTTAAATAAAAAGTTTATTCCAAGTTTATACTTACCGGGCTATACTTGAGCATATTTGGAAATTTAAAATTAAACGCTGAAACTGCTGCTGCCAGACACACGAAGACGAACAAGAATAACCCCAAAAATTTCATTTTCTTTTCATTTAAAGATACAGTATTATTAAATTTCACTTCAAAATTGCACTGTAATGCAAACGCGTCGAATGAATTCCCATTAAAATAAAATTATGAAGCTAGTATTCATATATTTATAGCAAATTTCTTAAAAAAAAGTATGGTGGTTTTCCTGCTTATTTAGCGACGACAATACAATTTGATATGAGGTTGAATTCTGGGATTACGTGACGTTTAAGTCATACATAAATATCCACTTAAAATACTAGGGGGCGGTGAAAGGCGGTCGTTTTGGGAGCGATATTGTGAATAGAAAAATAAACATACATACCATCACGCCTCTACTCCTCAAAGGGTTAGGCAGGGTATACTAACATCGGCGCTGCACACGCTCTTAGAGTGTGCAGCTTGGGAGGAGCCGCGCCGTGCCCTCATCGCTCAGGTTGGAGATGACCTGTCGCTGCCGGCCGTCGTTCGTTCTATGGTCGGCAGCGAAGAGTCTTGGGACGCAGTGATTTCCTTCTGCGAAACAGTCATGTCGCAGAAGGAAGCTGCGGAAAGGGAGAGGGAAAGTCTGAGTACCATCCCGATCCGCAGCAGGCGCACCGGGGGCCGTCGGAGGAGGGCAGACAATGCCCTCTTCCAGCCTCCGTAAACGGGTCCGGGGGCGGTGGTCGCGGGGATGTCCACCAGCCCCCCTTGTTCCATGTTGGGACCGGACCCGAGGCGGCGGCGCGTAGTGTTCCACGCGCGCTCCTCTAGGATGGAGGGGGAGTTCTGACTCCCCCGTACACGGCGGGGCCCGCAGAGGCGGGCCATCACCAGTCGGGGGCCGCGGACGAATGCATAGTTCCCGTGGCCCCGACGCAGGTGCGAGAGGGAACACCGTGTGGTTTTAGTCGGTAGGTCACCCACTCTGGGTGGAGTCCGACACGCCCCGTCGTCTTCCCCGGGCGGCGGATGTCCATGAGGATTTTCCACACGCACAAAAAAAAAAAAAAAAAAAAAAGGGTATACTAACATACCCCCACAGTTCGCTGGTATATTTAGGTGTAATAGGGGGCGAGCCTATTGCCATTAACGGGGCACAAATGCAGACTCCAAACTGCTACTGAGAATTTCAAAGACAGAACCCAATAACACTTTGCTCGACCTGGGAATCGGACCCAGGACCTCTAGCGTAGCAGTCGCGCTTGGGATCACTAGACTAACGAGGCAGTTAAACATTTCAATTTCCCCATAAAAGTACAGTTTTTTCGTAGTAGTGTCTCGCAGGCAAGTATACGTGACTGCATGAATGGATCGACAGGACTGGGGAAGTACTACCATCCCATAGAATATAGACGTTAAGTGGCAGTATCAGTGTCGCAGTGGCGTTTTGTACGATTAGTTTTGAATACCGGAGGCCCAATTCCCCGCTAAGTCCCCCGTTCAATGAATGGAATGCTCGTAGTTTGTATATTTTTTTAATATCTCCTGTAACAACATCCCCTTTCTTCTCCTTTTTGTTGTTCTAAAATTTTTTATGTGATAACTCGACAAATGAGCAGGTGAGCTACCGGATGTTGAATAGTCATCGCCGCCGGAGTTGCAGATGCGACTCCTTTGGTATTTAAAGACAAAGACATTTATTACTCAAATTGTATACAAAGATATTTGCCGAGCCTGTTATGGAAGGAGACGGAGAAAAGTAGTCTCATTCGTAGATATTGTTTTAGAACAAAAAGATTAGTACAGATAGCCTATTGTATAGCGTGTACACGCTTTGACTCGAAAGGCCTCATCAGACTAGTGTTTCTAAGCGCGACTGGTACAACTGAACTGGAAATGGTCTAACAAAGTGTTACCTACTGGGTTTTTCTATGAAATTCTCATTAGTACAGTCAGCATCAAATATATCGAAGCGAACACACTGTTCATAATTATCTGAGCAACTAGGGAAATTAAACTTTATTTCAATGGGATAAAATACATGTCCGAATGACGGCTGTCGTGTACGGTGTTCATTCTAAACTATGCTTTGTCTGGTTGAGATAAAGTTGAATATCCTTAGTTGCTCAGATCATTTCGATCACTTTATATGCGCAGATATATTTGATGCTGACTGTAGCTCGGAGTTTGGATATCATGTGCCCGGTGAATGGGAATAGGCTCGCCCCCCTTTTACATGGAACCTAAACATACCAGAAAACTGTAAGTGAATTAAGTACACATCTGCCTAACCCTTTGGGGAATACAGGCGCGATGGTATGTTTGTTAAAAAAAAACAATTTATAATTACATTTTGCCTATTTTCTTTATTTGATAATCCAGTAATGACAATGCAATTGTGGTTTGGTTAATTAATGGAACTTTGGGTATTTACACTCACGCCTTTTTCCCACAGGGGTATTTTTAACCATAATTTTATTGGAATTGATAATAAGCAAAAATAAACATTCATATTATTTATTATAATAATTTCACTTCCAATTATATCAATAATAGCTACTAAATTAAAAACTTTTAAAAACCCCCGACAATTGCTTTATATCTCGACCGCTTTTCATCAAACATAGCTAAGAACACTCCCGACTAATTCACCTTTCAAACAAAAAAAACCTAAATCCAAATCGGTCCATCCATTCGGGAGCTACGATGCCATAGACAGACACACACACAAACACACGCACAGACACGTCAAACTTATAACACCCCGTCGTTTTTGCGTCGGGGGTTAATAAAAATTAAGGCTTTTTGGTCCATAATAATTAAGTTTTTAATTATTTGCTTTGAATAAAACTACTTTTTACGGATTTTATCGCGTTATATTGATATTTTTAAAATTCCCGACGTTTCGGATCCTTTACAGCATCCATGGTCACGGGTGGACTGAGGTGTTGGTCCACCATCTGCTTGGAACCCAAGTGGAGTGGAACTTGGAGTTACGGTGAGCTCATTCTGCGTGACCGGCATAAATAATAATCAACATAATGTAGGGTAGCTGTTGATAATTTTCACATTAGGACGACCTTACCGTAAAATTCTGTATCAGTACTATTTTCTTAAATAATAATAATAAATTGTTTATTTTTCTCCACAATATTACTCTTAATTGCTAGCCTTATTTCTACAGTGACATATAAGTTGGACATTATATTGTGGGAGACTGGTGCCTAAACTAGGCTCAAGGCCTGTATTTCAGGTCACCAGGACTCCTCCATTTAAATTTAACAATTTATGTTGTGTACTCGTACCTACAAACGGTATGCAATTAGGAAATGTTAACATTTAGGCATAAAGATTATACCTATATTATATATATTGTTTTTTTTATATATATATGAAACTAGTCAATCATTATTTCTTTCCGATCGCTGAAGCTGATGAGACTACTGCGACCGCAGGACCAGCTTTGATGATTCCATCGCGAACATTTTGACCCAGTCTCTCCTGAAACAATAGAAAAATTATACATGTAATAAATTTGTAAAATGCTTGGGATTGAACTATTCTAATGAACCAGGCTATTTTATTAACGATTTATTTGACATGTATGTATTAGTCTGCCTCATAAGTCTAATGGTGTTCAGAGAAAACCCCAATAACACTTTGCTCGACCTGAGGATCGAACTCGGGACCTCTAGCGTAGCAGTCGCGCTTAGGACCACTAGACTAATGAGGCAGTCATGGTACCCTAAACATACATGCGATAGCATCAGCTACATTCGGGTTGGATAGAATATTTTGAAACATACCCACCTATGTCAATTCTGTTTTTATTTATTTATTAATAGGCTTACCAACTAAATACACACACAGCATTACATAATTATCTTTTACAGTATTGATCTCGAGTATATTTAAATTAAAGGTAAACACAGCATTATTATTATGGTACGTTGGTCAATGTTATGAGGAAAAACAAGAATCTTAAATAAAACATAAACAGGGTTTGTTGAAAACAGTTAATAATAAGGAATTTAATTATAACTAAAGGATACTTGCGCCATGTGAACTAGCCACAAGGACTTATACAACAAAAAAGTAACTTAAAAAAATCATAATTAAAAAAATATGACATTATAATGCAGACAGATAGAATTACATATTATTGTAAATCGCTTTTTTAAATGAAACTAATTTATTACAAAAAATATTAAGGTCACATTTATGGAAGGTTAAGTTACATGTTCTAAGAATATAGGAGAGAGGCGTATTGTAGCCATATTTGTTTCGGCTGGTTTTAATAAAGAAAGGAGTATAATTTTTAAGTCTAGCTGATGACCTAGGCACACTAATATCTATGTTACCAAGCAACAGTTTGAAGTTAATCGTTTTGGAACTCGAAAAAAACCACTGCAAACGGCTAGCTTAAAGATTAAGTAAATTTAAAAAGTACTTACGACTTTCTTCCAGAACTTCCACCTTGGCTCAGGCGCAGGAGCCGCCGAAATAGCGCACAGTGGGAGGAATACTGCCAGCAAGAACAAGAAAATCCTGGAGAAATTCATATTTTAATATAATTTTATGCAATTTAAATAGAATCTAAGCTTGATGGCTAGATCGTTTAAAAGTTATGACAGGAATAATGCTCTACTTCCTTTTATAGTCTTATAATAATTGATTAACATATTTTTTTACATTTTGTATAATGCAATGCTATGGTAAAATGACCCTTATTTCGTTAATTTTAGAACTAGAATGCTGTTGAAATCACGAAAGATTACTTTGTCTTGTGAAGGGCTCTTGTGGGTGTACTTATTACAAGTGATTCCCAAGAGTACTCTAATTATGTGCGTAATAATTATTAATTCGTAATAAAATCTTTGATTGACTTTTGAAGTGGGTAGAAATAATTGCACAATACTTTCTAGAATTCTCATTGTATACCTATGTACCGCGAACTCATATTTGTCATAGAACATAACATACCATCACCCCTATATTCCCCGAAGGGTTAGGCAGAGGTGTTCTTATGTACACCGGTATGTTTCAGTCCCATGCAATAGGAGGCGAGCCTATTGCCATTAACCGGGCACAAATTCAGACTCAAAGCTGCTACTGAGAATTTCATACAAAAACCCAATAACACTTTACTCGACCTGAGAATCGAATTCAGAATCTCTAACCTAGCAGTCGCGTTTAGGACTAAAAGACTGATGAGGCAGTTATTGAATCAATACGCAATAACATAATCACAGCATTTGAAATATATAACATGGAAGAAAACGTAAATATGATAACCTTAGATTACATAATCTATGATATAGATGCGTTTGTATGACGTTGGAAATGAAAATTCCATAATAGAAATAGGTTATCACAAAGTTGAAAGAGAAAAGCGATAAGGCAATTGGAAGTTCCACTGTTGGGCAAAAGTTTCCTTAAAAAAACATGAAGGAATAGGTTTATAGACCACCATGCAAGCCATTTTTTGGGTAGGAAATATCTTGAGTGGGTTTAACTTGAGAATATTTAAATTTGTAGCAACTAAAACAAACTTACTCGACTGCCTCGTTGGTCTAGTGGTCCCAATTGCGACTGCTACGCTAGAGGTCTTGGGTTCGATCCCCAGGTCGAGCAAAGTGTTATTGGGTTTTTCTATGAAATTCTCAGTAGCAGCTCGGAGTCTGGATTTGTGCCCGGTGAATGGCAATAGGCTCGCCACCTATTACATGGGACCTAAACATACCGGCGAAATGTGGGTGTACATTAAGTACACCTCTGCCTAACCCTTCGGGGAATACAGGCGTGATGGTAAGCTAAAACAAAAACATTTATTTAAAAAAGTTATAATATATATAAATAAAGCTGTCATGTCTATATTTATGAAATACCATCACGACTGTATTCCTCGAACGGTTAGGCATAAGTGTACTAATGTACACCCACATTTCGCCAGTATGTTTAGGTCCCATGTAATAGGAGGCGAGCCTATTGCCATTCACCGGGCACAATTCCAAACTGCGAGCTGCTACTGAGAATTTCATAGAAAAACCCAGTGCCTAACACTGCTCGACCTGGGAATTGAACCCAAGACCTCAAGCATAGCAGCCGCGCTTAAGACTATTAGACTATTGAGGCAGTTCATTTTATTTGACAAAATGTTTATTTATGAATTTTTTTGTGAAAAAGAAAAATTCGGCTGGTTTACTTCTAGAGGGACGCTGGTTCAAACCCTGTCTGAGGCCGAATTATTCTTTCACTAGAAACTTCGTAGGTATGTTTGTGAACATTTCGCAAAATATAATAAAAAATAAGTAGCAAATCGTTTATCTGATAGATATTTAACAAAAATCCTTTTATTTTATTACTAATAAAAAGATTATTAATGATCAACAATGCCGAAAGCAGGGAATTACATAAACATCACAGAATCGGGACTTTTCTGAAGTTCACTGTATGAGTAAGGTTATCAATACAAGCTTGCATTTACAGTTTTAATAACAACTCGTCAAATAAAATATTCCTTACGTTAAGGAAATAGAGTTCACATCTGTCTGATAAATAATTACACAGTTTTATATCATAAATTAACACTGTTGTCGGTTTAATAGTATATAAATCGATACGTTTTGAAGAAGAGCACATTCATCTCAATTAAATTGCGAAAGCGACTTCGCACAATAAAAGTATAAAATAATATTTTTAGAATAAAATACTAATTCGAAATATGAATTTCTCGAGGATATTCTTGTTCGTGTTCGCGTGTTTGGTCGCTATGTGCGCTGTTTCGGCGGCGCCCGAGCCCAGGTGGAAGGTGTTCAAGAAAATTGTAAGTTTACAATATTTTAATTCGGTACTCAGCAACACGTTGAGCTATTCAAATCCAGTTTACGCTGACCTCTTATTGTATGGAAAGCCTATAAAATACGAGATCATCTTAAATTGGAGTTTATAGCTTGATACGTAGATGTGTGTACCATTTATTGAATTAAAAAAAAATACAGTTATATTAGATTCATTCTGTAATCATTATTACCGGGTACCAATTTTTTCTTTGAAATTCTCACTAGCAGCTCGGGGTCTGGATTTGTGCCAGGTGAATGGCACTAAGCTCGCCCCTTATTACATGGGACCTAAACATACCGGCGAACTGTGGCTGTACATTAAGTACACCTTTGCCTAACCCTTCGGGGAATAAGGCTTGATGGTATGTTGGTGTAGGGATGACGTTGTAGTGGAGAAATTCTCCTGGACCATCATCCAGCGAACGCGAACGCCTTCGGACGCCTACGGAAGCTTTGCTTGACCTGGTGATCGAACCCAAGACCTCTAGGGTAACAGTCGCGATTGGGATCACTAGACTAACGATGCAGTCAAAACCTATGATAACTTATTATATCTTATATTTATTATTATGTTTTTTTTTTTCAGGAGAAAGTGGGACGTAACATCAGAGATGGCCTCATTAAGGCCGGACCGGCCATCGCCGTAGTAGGCCAAGCCAAAGCTTTAGGAAAATAGACCTTACAGTATTGATAATTAGTATTAGATTTATAAGTAACTAATCCATTGTAAACCTCACTTAATTATTTTTAAGTTATGTAAAATACTCAGTCTACCAACGAATAAAATATTTATTATAATTTAACTTTATTTTTTTTATTCTTATTAACTTCATCTAATTGCAAATAAATTAAAATATTTTTTTCAATATGCCTGACTCTTAAGCAGTAGAGTAGCATCTGAATCCACTGTATTAGTGGTCGTAACCACGACTGCTAAACTTGAGATCCTGAGTTCAATGACTAGGTCAAGCAAAGTGTACCTAAAGGGATTTTCTAAGAAATTCTTAGTAGAAGTTTGGAGTCTGGGTCAGTGTCCGGTTAATGGCAATGGGCTTGCTATTACATGGAACTTAAATAAAACAGTGTATTGTGGGCGTACATTATTTACACCTCTGCCTAATCCTTCAGGGAATACAGTCGTGATGGTATGCAAAATGTTGATAAATTAAAGTTATTTGTTCATTATGCCAACTTCATTATTTATAATGTGGCATCTAAGTCCACGATAGTAGTGATCCTAAGCACGACTGCTATGCTAGACGTCCTAAATTCGATTCTCAGGTCGAGAAAAGTGTTGTAGTTTGATGATGATGATGAATTTGGTTTTCTATGAAATTCTTAGTAGCAGTTCAGATTCCGGTTTATGCCCGATTAATGGCAATAGGCTCGCCCCCTATTACATGGTACCTAAACATACCGGCGAAGTGTGGGCGTTCATTAGTACAACTCTGCCTAACCCTTCGGGTAATACAGGCGTGATGGTTTGTTATATAATGCATTTACTATGATATATTATTTTTTACATAATATTCATGCGCTTTATATGTATGAGGAATTTGAAAGTCTGGGTAATATGTATCAAGCATTACATATAGAATACATTTGAGAGGAACGTGACCTACGACTAACTGTAGTTTCACTTCATAGTATAAAACAAAGTCGCTTTCTCTGTCCCTATGTCCCTTTGTATGCTTAAATCTTTGAAACTACGCAACGGATTTTGATGCGGTTTTTTTTTAATAGATAGAGTGATTCAAGAGGAAGGTTTATATGTATAATACATACATATTTTAGTATAGAAAAGCCAATAAACCACGCGGGCGAAGCCGTGGGCGGAAAGCTAGTTATTAAATAAAGTTAACACTCACATTAGGTAGACCTTTCGTTAGTTATGTTAAACGAGCCCCCAGTGTAATATTTTTATTCTGAAAAAAATTTCGACGTCTAGCGAAGTCTGAAGGAGTAAACAGCTTATGATATGTCAATGTAAAAAGCGGCGGTAGCCTAATGACTAGGGCGTCGGACTTGCGATCATGTGGTTGCCGGTTCGAAACCCACCATGCACTACCGACGTGAACCCACTCGTAACACAAGCATTTAGCTTAGTACGAGGGGTTAATAACAATACTAGTTATGTGCGACCAACATTGCCAGTACCTAAGCTTTTTTTAAAAAACAGAAAAATCAAATCAATGGTTTCGAAGTTTCGCGCTCGAATCCAAAGCGTACTCTATGACTTTTCGTAATCATTTTGTGCGTATTAATATTTCATAGGAAAACATCGTGGAGAAAATCGTGATTTGCTCGACAGATTGCGAAGTCTGCCATACAGCAGTAGACTATCGTGGAGGACTATAGCCTTACCCCTCTCATTTTGAGAGGAGCACCGTGCACAATAACACTTTGCTCGACCTGGGAATCGAACCCAGGACCTCTAGCGTAGCAGTCGCGCTTTGGACCACTAAACTAATTAGACGAACTAGACTATAACTATAAGTTAGGAATGAAATAGAGTATAGAACAGTGATAGTTAAGCGATACGATCATTGGACTGCCAAGTCAAAGGTTAAGAACCGACTTCAAAGTCATGTGCATAATAATAGTTAATTATCACGCGCTTAAACGGTGAAGGAAAACATGGTACAAACCTTCGTACTCAAATCAAATAAAAAGTTAAGATGGAACTTTGCGAACAAAGAAGTGAGGCCGGCCAAAACTACGCCTTGCCGTGTACAACACACAATTACACGCACACATGTATGAATGAATTCAATGAATTATTTAATAAGGAACTTCTTGAAAATACTTTTCTTCCAACTGCTAAAGTATTTTATCAAGATGAACAAATAACATTCATTTCAAGACAACAGCTCAGGGCGCAATGCTCGTACTGTACAAGAGTGGATTAATGAACAGAGAGAGCTTACTTTAATCAAACTACCGCCACAAAATCCAGACCTCAATCCCATTGAAAACTTATGGGGTAAAATGGAGCAAGAGTGGGATGGAAATCAATGTCGAACAAAGGAAGCATTAAGACGACATGCAAATAACGTTTGGGAAACTTTCAGAGGAAGACATTTTTGCGAGCAGGTTGTTGGTTCCATGCGAAAACGGTTACACGACGCATTAAATGCACAAGGAGGTCACACAAAATACGAATCTTTAATTTATGTTGTCACAAATAAAAATATAAATACAATAATTGTTATTTTCATTACAAAACCTAAATCTATTTCCTTCGATAGTTCGACATTAACATTATCAGTTGTACAAATGATTTTGTATACATTTTTTTTTCTCTTTTCATCGTATTTATACCATAAATAGTGTCATAGTGTTTGGTTCGTACATCGGTGTACATCATCTTATATTATTACACAGTAACAATTAAGCAAGTGTTGCCTGCGTAGATACCCTGGACGTTATAAGTGTTCAGATATTTTTGGTAAATTATATGGTTAAAAGATATTGACAAGCGTTTGCTCAGATATTAATGGAGTAATGAATGTTCAAATATTAATGGTACCTTGTAGTGTATGGAACTTATTGACATTTTAAATTGTTCAGAAGTATTTGGTCACCTTAACTGCCACAATATATATGACGGCGACTGTACATAAACATACATTCGAATTCTGATATTTGAATATTTTCACTTGCGACATTTTTCTATAATAACAGTGTATATAGTATTAGTATTAGGTATTTAGTATTTTGTGTTTATGTCATCATCATCCCTAAAGCTATAAAAGACTATAGTTTTATCTGCCTCATTAATCTACATATCTACTGGTCTTGAGCGTGACTGCTTCTCTAAAAGGACCTTACTTCGATTCCCATGTGCAGAAAAGTTTTATTGTGTCTTTCCATGAAATTCTCAGTAGCAGTTTGAAGTCAGGATTAATTGTCCCCGGTTAATGGTAATAGGCTCATCCCTTATTACGTGGGACCTAAACATATTGGCGATCTAGTGTACAATAGTACACCTTTGCCTTACCCCTCGGGGAAAAGAGGCGCGATGGTATGTAATAGTTCAATCTGTCGGTTGATGATAAAGTAATGAAATACGGAAATATCTTACACTAAAATAATTTATTCACAGCATTTACATTTAGATTAAATTAAAATAAATAAATTTATAAGATTGTAATTATTACATTATTTTCCTAACGCTTTGGCCTGTCCTACGACGGCGACGGCTGGTCCGGCCTTGATGAGGCCATCTCTCACGTTGCGGCCCACCTTTTCCTGAAAAAATAAATATAATAAATACGTGTAAACAATGTATGTATGTGAGTCACCCTCATAAAAAATACAATACTCATCGTTTATTTCTTCGATCATAGAAATAGTACTGGTTTGCTTGTACCGAAAACAAGACTATTAATCGGACACAAGCCCAAACTGAACAGCTACAGACAATTTCGTTGAAAAAATAATAATAACAATTTCCCGACCTAGAAATTGAACCCAAGACTTCACGCTCAGAAGTCGCGCTACGCTACTACCACTGAGTATTAAGGCAGTTGGTGTAAATTAATTTACTTACAATTTTCTTGAACACCTTCCACCTGGGCTCGGGCGCCGCCGAAACAGCGCACATAGCGACCAAACACGCGAACACGAACAGGAATATCCTCGAGAAATTCATTTTTCGAATTATTATTATGTTGTAGAAATATTGTTTTTTAGTTTAATTTAGGAAGACTCCTTCGGTTTGAATGATGTTCCATTTTCAAAACGCTTCGTTTTATAGTCGCAAACTAAATGCGTTTGTATTTGCAGGTCAGAAAGATAAAGCCACTGGATTATCAACTTTATTGCCGTGATGTACGTGTGTTAGTTTTATGAGTGTAAATAGTCAGTTTGCATTGATAACGGTTCTCGGGCCGTCTGGGGTCACGTCGGGTCCAGGGAAGTCCCGATGCTTTGAATCTCTGTGATCTTATTTCCGTGTACGCTTGTGAATCATCACGCCTTTTATCGTAGAGTAGTGGACTAGTGTTTCCCAAATATAAGAGACTATGATGTCATATTCTCTTATATTATTCCAAAAGTATAAGTCATGTCAAATGAGCTGTGGGCAAAACTCACCACTGAGTGGAGCCCACAAAACGCAAGACGACGTCGCGGCAGGTCCAGAAAGAGATGGCGGGACGAACAAGACCTTTATTGCTCCCCCGGCAGTGGGAAGATAATGGCTGAAAAAAAAAGTATAAGTCTAGTAGTTGAAGTAGTTCTAAGCGCGACTGCTACGCTAGAGGTCCAGTCCTGGGTTCGATTCCCAAGTTGAACAAAGTGTTCTTGACTTTTTCTATGGAATTCTCAGTAGCAGCTCGGTATCTAGATTTGTGCCCGGCACAATGCACAATGGCAATAGGCTGGCCTCCTTTACATGGGACCTTAACATACCGGCAAAATGTAGGTGTACAGTAGTAGGTACATCTCTGCCTAATCCTTTGGGGAATAGAGGCGTGATGGTATGTTGAGGCTATTTCATATCACTATGATCAGTTTAAGCTGCTGATCTCGCATAGGCTTTCGATACAATAAGAGGCCATCGTGCGTACCAAATAAGAGTATGCAGGATTGAATTCTATGTGACGTCATATTCTCTTATATTTGGGGAAAAAATGTGTATGTAAACAATAACAAAAACATGTTACTTTTCACTATCATTAACACTAGTCCACTACTTTACGATAAATAGCGTGATGAGTCACGAGATCACAAGACAATAAAATCACAGAGATTCAAAGCATCGGGTCTTCCCTGGACCCGACGTTACCCGAAACGCCCCGAGAACCGTTATCAATGCCAACTGACAACTCATACAGCTAACACACAAACGTAACTCACGGCAATAAAGTTGATAATCCATTGACTTCTCATCTGCAAATATAAACGCATCCATTTCACGAGTATAAAACGAAGCGTTTTGAAAATAGAACATCATTCAAACCGAAGGAGTCTTCCTAAATAAAACTTAAAATAATATAATTTTAAAATAAAAATAATAATTCGAAAAATGAATTTCTCGAGGATATTCCTGTTCGTGTTCGCGTGTTTGGTCGCTATGTGTGCTGTTTCGGCGGCGCCCGAGCCCAGGTGGAAGGTGTTCAAAAAAATTGTAAGTAAAATAGCAATATCAATAGCCTTATGAACTAGTGGTAGCAAGCGCGACTTTTGAGCGTGAAGTCTTGGGTTCGATTCCCCGGTCAGGCATTGTTATTATTTTTTTTTTTCAATGAAATTCTCAGTAGCACCTCAATTTGAGTTTGTGTCCGATAAATGGTAATAGGGTCGTCTTCGGTAAGAGCAAACAAGGGGGCCTAGACAAATGTTAAATTTCCATATCGATAACGAAGTTAGATAAATCTGAAATGTATAGAATTGGCATAATCTTTCGATGCGTCACGTGATGAAATTATGTCAAATCTATACATTTCGGATATCTAACTTCGTTATCGATAATGAAGATGTGACATTGTCTAGACACCAAGTACTATTTCTACGATCGAAAAACAAATGATAATATTGTGTTATGTTTTTGTATTTTCTATGCATTTGCCATGCAAAGATTATATTTAGTGGAGGATAAATTCGTCGTCACTGACGTCACCTAAAAGACGTAGGTAAATGCAGAATATGAAGGCAAATTTTGACCTGGTGGGTCAGACTTGCGTTGGCTTAGTTGATCATAGCGTCTGGTGTTGTAATATCTATTCTGAAGACTCAGGTTTGAATTCTGGCTGCAATCGAATTTTTCTGTCACTAAAATAACTGATCATCAATTGTACCTAATCCTAAAGAAATCGGTGATTTTTATATCACGAATCCTAAGACCATTACCATTAGTTTAGGAAAGCCATTGCAGGTTTGTCCCATACAAGTCCGACATACAGGTCTCCCCGGCCCATAAAATATTCGCACCTCACTATAAGAAGACTTAACAAAAGCTAAATTTTTTTTTCAGGAAAAGATTGGCCGTAACGTCAGAGATGGGCTCATCAAGGCCGGACCAGCCGTCGCCGTCGTAGGACAAGCCAAAGCTTTAGGAAAATAATGTAATAATTACAATCTTATAAATTTATTTATTTTAAGTTAATTTAAATGTAAATGCTGTGAATAAATTATTTTAGTGTAAGATATTTCTGTATTTTATTACTTCATCACTAACCCACAGATTGAACTATTAAGCAGAGGTGTGCTTAATGTAGGTACACTAGAACACCGGTATGTCTAGATCCCACGTAATAGGGGATGAGCCTATTGCCATCCATCATCATCATCATGATATCAGCCTATTGCCATTACCCGAGCAAATTCCTGACTTCAATACTCAATACTTAATACTTTATTGCATTCCATAATGTAAATATTAACAGGTATTATAGTTTAAGATAAGTGTAACAATTATGGACCCTGTCGGGCACAGCAAACTTAATAACGTAATTTAGTAGAAGAGAGGAGGAGTGCGTCAAATTATAAATATGATTAATTATTAGAAACTTCTTAGTAGGTATTTTATAATATATAATTTAATCATTTAATTATATTGTGATATAGGATCAAAATTGGATATAATTTATTTACTCTTTATCATAGACTAAAATATATTGGTCTATGCTCTTTGTATATATAAGTAGATATTATTTCTTAGTTAATTATTATGTATTATTTATATATTTTATGTATTATGTATTATTATTTATTTTATGTAGGTATTATTTATTTTATGTATTATTTATTGTTATTTAACTATTTTTAATATATAATAACGACTATTCTAACAACTACTGAATTTTTTTTTAAGAAAACTCAATAACACAGCGAACGGTGCTAATGAGTTTTTCTATGAAATTTTTAGTCGAGACATGGGGATCAAACTCAGGACCTTCTAGCGTAGCAGTCGCGCTTAGAACTACTACACTATTGAGGCAGCGAGGTAGTACCACTTGACAAATATCAAGGGAAAATCTCTACGTAGCCACGCTGAACGCCATAGGCAATAGGCAAAAAAATGGTCTCATCTTACCCAATTTTTTTTTTTTTTTTTTTATTATGGTTCACAAAACTGGATACAATCTTAAATATAGTTGTATAAAACCTTACTATTTAAACATTTCATGATTATATCCTACTAGATGTAAACACAACTTGCACTACAAGGTTATGTTATCGTTACAAGCATATAGAAAGTAGGTCCATAAATACTTTATCCACATTGAGAAACGCAATAGTATGAGCATTAAATAAATGATAAGTTACAATATAGAGTGTCTTCTAATAGTTTTTCTAAGTGAGGCCAAAGAAACTTGACGGACGAATAAATCAATATGATCTCGAATGCTATTAGATGCCGTACTCATACGATAAATGGGAGAATGCTGGCCAAGATTAGTGTTAAATTTAGGAAGATGAAATGTTTTACGGTTGCAAAGACGGCTACCGGAACGTGGTACAGTAAAGCATATACGTTCAACGATGTCGGGAGAATCAATTAATCCATGAATGATTTTATATGTAAAAACAATATCTGCAATCCTGCGACGTGTGCTCAGTGATTCCATTTTATAAAATAAAAGGCGTTGTTCATATGATCTTAATTGATGACACATATTATTATTATATGCGAGATGGTACAAGAAGCGTTTTTGGATGCGCTCTATCCTGTTAATATGTACTTGATAGCCCGGGCTCCAGACAGTACTACAGTATTCCAGTATGCCTCGCACGATAGTATTAAAAATTAGAATAGTAAGGCTTGGTTGTTTAAATATTTTCATTTGCCTATTGATGAATCCGGAGAGCCGAGAAGTCCTGTTCGTAATACTTTATTATTGACACGATAAGAATAAGAAGCTATTGTCCACCACGCTATCCAAAGCGGCTTAGCGCATCGTCGATAAAATCTTTTAGGGGCCTAGGCAATGTCACATTTTCATTTTCGATAACGAAGTTAGATATCCGAAATGTATGGATTTGACATAACTTCACCATGTGACATATCGAAATGTTATGCCAACTCAATACATTTAAGATTTATCTAACTTCGTTATCGATATGGAAATGTAACATTGTCTAGGCCTCCTGGTATGCAGGTTTCCCAGCGTTCCCAACACAGGCGCTTTGTGTTAATCATTTCATCACAACTGCTCCCAAATAGGTGAAGGAACCCATTGCGAGAAAACCGGCAAGTCCTAGAACCAAAAATTCAAAGACATCTGACATCTACAAACCCGCACTTGGCTTGCGTGATGGATTTCGGCACACTCTCACACACAGAGAAGACTTGTGGGTATTTTTAATAGACCAATCATTACTAAATGATTGACGAAATTGATGCCTGTGTAGAATAAAAAAACATCTAGTCAAAAAACATTGATTTGGGTATTAAAATATCAATTATTTTTTTTCCGTCATATTCATAAAAATAAAAAATACTATAGCTCGATGAGTGTGGAGCGCCGAAGTCCCAATTCCTTCCTCAGTCCCCTTTCTCCTTTTCTCTTTCCTAGGCTCGGTAACGTATCTGCAACCCCTTTGGTATTGCAGATGTCCATGGGCAGCGATGACTACTTACCATCAGGTGGACGCCTGCTCGTTTGCCGAGTTATCCAATAACGAAAATAAAACTGACTGCCTCATTAGTCTAGTGGTCCTAAGCGCGACTGCTACGCTAGAGGCCCTGGGTCCGGTCCCCAGGTCGAGCAAAGTGATATTGGGTTTTTCTATTAAATTCTCAGTAGCAGCTCGGAGTCGGATTTGTGCCTAGTTAATGGCAATAGGCTCGCCCCCTATTACATGGGACCTAAACATACCGGCGAGGTGTGGGTGTACAATTATAGTACACCTCTGCCTAACCCTTCGGGGGAGACAGGCGTGACTAGGTAGGCTCAGATCAAATAAAAAGTAAAGATGGAACTTTGCGAACAAAGAAGTGAGGCCGGCTAAAACTACGCCATGCCGTCTACAACACACAATTACACGCACACACGTATACCGAAACTACGCTTTATCTTGTCAGTCGAACTATCGAGCTATCGAAAGCTCGACTGACAAGATAAGGCGTAGTTAACTAATACACGTGTGCGTGTAATTGTGTGTTGTACACGGCATGGTGTAGTTTTAGCCGGCCTCACTTCTTTGTTCGCAAAGTTCCATCTTTACTTTTTATTTGATCTGAGTAGGTAGGTATATTTTATAGGTACTTTACCAACATGATGCATTGTAACATCAAACACAATAGTTTTTTGAAACGCGGAAAACGTTCGTATATATTTGCATTATATGAATATATAAACAACTGTAACCACAACTATTAACTGCTATTGATAACAATGTGAAATTACTCACTATATAACTCTACCTAATACAGTGGCGGTACGTAATTACTTAATAGGTTCTTTCCCCTGATATAAAAGTACCTATACTCGTTTGTTTAGTGATCGTAAGCGCGACTGCGACGCTTGAGGTCCCAGTTCGATTCACAGGTCAGGAAATGGTATAAACTTAAATGGTGGTAAACTTCGCTAGCGCGATTCAGGATTCGCATGACGTAGTTGATATGTAGCGAGCTAGATGTCACTACATCGTCTTTGCTTACCCTATGGGAGGCAAGCGTAAAAATATATATGAAACCGGCTTAACCTATTATCGGTACTTTGAGTTGTCCGATATACAGGGTGTTGATTTAGTCACCTGCAGCACCTATTAAAAGGGTGATTCTTCCCGTCATGCTCCACACTTTTCATATACAGGGTGTTTGGTGCATCGTTTGCCAAATGGAAATAGCCGATAGAAGAGGTCATCAGCTATGTCTTCAGGCCCAGTAACTCATTCCTTGTCACACCAGTTTTTTATAGCAACTTTTGAAAATGTATTTGGAAAAATTCCAGAACTCAACATTAAACCTTTAAATTAAAAAAATCTAATTAGTATAGCGTTTAAATTTCAAGTCTACTCTTGTATGGTTCTATGATATTCAAAATTATTTGCTAATAACACCTAGTTCCTTTTTAAAAGCATCACAAAGTTTTTTGAAAAAGATAAATTTTATTAAAGCTCAACTTAAAATTGTTGTAAAAAAATAACTTAAAGCGATTGGGATCTTCGAATTATTTTAAAATGTTCTCTAGTCTGTCCCCTTTCCAACGGTATACCATAAGCCAAAAAAATACTGTTGTTAACTTCACTAATTTGCTAAATGTGTAATCGAGGCACATTAGACTGATTTTCGATATTACGGTAAGTAGCACTAGTTGTCGCATAACATGCTTTAAGTAGGTAGATAGTGTTATCTGAATCTTACGCAGTCTCTTATCTCTTTCTTACATATGGTACAGTCGCCAGCACAGCAGGTAATACAAAACTGTCAAATTTCTTCAAATGATTTTAAACCTTAAAATGTTGACGATTAAGCTCAAAATCAACTGAGAAAATTTGTCATATTGTGATAGCTTGATGTGCTGGCCACCGTACAAACTTTCCTCGAACAAGAATAAAATAAAAAAATAAGTAAGTAGTAGTAGTGTCACGCTGACATGTCTGTATGCCACCATGAATCGGTTCGCACGACCGTGGAAGTACTACCCTCCCACAGAATATCGACGTCAAGTAGCTGTATGCATACTGTTGCGTTTTGTCCGGTGAGTGTGAAGCGTTGGAGGCCCAATTGCTCCCTCAGTATCTTTTTTTTCTCCTTCTGCTTTTGTTTTTAAAAGGGGGGGGGGGGCTTTAATAGGCTCGGCAACGCATCTGCGACGCCTTTGGTTGTGCAGATGTCCATGGGCAGTGAACATAACTTACCATTAGGCAGCTTGCATGCTCGTTTGCCGAGTTATGCCATAAAAAAAGTAAGAACCTAATTACAAATTTTGTTCCAATTGTCTGACTCTATTGCGTAAGCACGCGTGACATCTTGTTTTGACTGTCATGGTGCGTAAACAAAAGCGTGACAAAAGCCCTAGCCTCAACTTCCGATTCGGTCAATTTTAATAAAATTGGTAATTAGGTAGTTATTAATAAAAAAAAAAAACATGTTCCAGGATAGTTAGTTCCCTATGTAAGAAAGAGATAAGAGACTGCGTAAGATTCAGATAACACTATCTACCTACTTAAAGCATGTTATGCGAAAACTAGTGCTACTTACCGTAATATCGAAAATCAGTCTAATGTGCCTCGATTACACATTTAGCAAATTAGTGAAGTTAACAACAGTATTTTTTTGGCTTATGGTATACCGTTGGAAAGGGGACAGACTAGAGAACATTTTAAAATAATTCGAAGATCCCAATCGCTTTAAGTTATTTTTTTACAACAATTTTAAGTTGAGCTTTAATAAAATTTATCTTTTTCAAAAAACTTTGTGATGCTTTTAAAAAGGAACTAGATGGTATTAGCAAGTAATTTTGAATATCATAGAACCATACAAGAGTAGACATCAAAATTAAACTGAAATTTAAACGCTACACTAATTAGATTTTTTTAATTTAAAGGTTTAATGCTGAGTTCTGGAATTTTTCCAAATACATTTTCAAAAGTTGTTATAAAAAAACTGGCGTGACAAGGAATGAGTTACTAGGCCTGAAGTCATAGCTAATGACCTCTTCTATCGGCAATTTCCATTTGGCAAACGATGCACCAAACACCCTGTATAACCCACACCCTATCGAGAAAAATAAATGCATCTTTCCCTACAAAAGTAAACGGACCTGGCGACATGTATGGAAGGCCGTTATTTTTTCACATATATCAGTAATGGGTTTATTAGGAAAAGTTAGTCAGTATGACGGGTCTAATGTACCCACGAGCACGTCTGGTGCTTAGAATGGACACCCATCAATCCGCATCAAGCTCAACTTAACCTTCCTACAGTATTTTTTTAATTTATTTTAACATAACATACATACCATCACGCCTGTATTCCCCGAAAGGTAAGGCAGAGGTGCACTAATGTACACCAACACTTCGCCGGTATGTAATATGTCCCATGTAATAGGGGGCGAGCCTATTTCCCTTAACCGAACACAAATCCAGACTACGAGCTGCTACTGAGAATTTCATAGACAAACCCAATAACACTTTGCTCGACCTGGAGATCGAACCCAGGACCTCTAGCGTAGCAGTCGCGCTTAGGACCACTAGACTAATGAGGCAGTCACTTTTTTTCACTAGAAAATTAATATCCTTGCCATATTTATACTCACCATGAGCCCCTTTTTCCGTATCAACATTCATGGAACCAAAACAAACGCTATACTATTCCACTTAATTGCCGGAATTAAGAGACATAAATTCATTGTATGATACCATTTGGTCCGATTATAATCCCTCGTGTAATGAGTTTGCCAGATATGTGTCAAAATGGGATTAAATTATTACAGCTTATCATTTGTTTGTACAACTGTTTATGGACGTTTTTGGTGTTTTTTCTCGGCTAACACATAGGAAGCAGGTGCATGAAAGGTAAATTTCGGTTTAAGATTTATGACGTATTAAAAACACTATAGATACATAAAAAAACCGACAAAGTGCGAGTCGGACTCGCGCACCGCGCTTAGCAGATCTCGTTCAAATCAATTTCCGGTGGAAGTTTATATGGTAATGTACATCATATTTTGTTTTTAGTTTTATCATTCTCTTATTTTAGAAGATGCAGGGGACACATTTTACCACTTTGGAAGTGTCTTTCGCGCCAACTATTCAGTTTAGAAAAAAAATATATTAGTAACTTAATCTTTCACATAATACATCTACTTACCAAGTTTCAACAGCATAATTCTTATAGTTTCGAAGTGACTGTGACACATGGACGGACAGACATACAGATGACGAATCTATAAGGGTACCGTTTTTTGCCATTTGGCTACAGAACCCTAAAAATGGCATGCATTTCTAGCTTTACAAAATGCTCAGCCCCACTTGTCACTGCGAAGGCACTTTGATAACATGGCCATGATACATTTATCTTGGCAGCATTTCTTTTCCTCTAGAACCTGAACTCACAGTTTCATTTCGCGTATCGCTCCGTTCCCAAAATCTCGTTTACCATAAAAAAGGATTTCAATAAAACTATAAAAGTCAAATTTGCATTTCCTGTGATATCTTGGGATGTTAGATTTGTTTTGTTTACGACTGAAATAGAATCAATGCTTCATCTACATGTGCCTACATGGTTGTATTTGGGACAGTCAAATTGATTTAAAGGCCCCAACATACGGTTCATGCATGCATGCATGGTGAGGCATATTATTAAAGCTTATTGGGTTTTGTCTTCACTCTATTTTATCATTATAAAATATTTATCATTCTTTGAACATATATCATAGAAAGACAAAGAAATAAAATAGATGTTTCTCTTACTATGGCAATCTCTGATTCTCATGCAACACCACCGCCAAACAGTTTGCTGTGTTTCAAAATGTGAAAAACTTAACAATTTTTTTTTTAAATCAGCTTCCTTTCTAGCAAACTAACCCTTTTCCTCGGAATACTTCATGTATATAATACAATTACAGTCTACAAACATTAACGTCATTTAAGAAATAGTAGGTATCTTTCTTTATTTATATTATTTCTGTGGTTCTCGTGCATACGGAAAAATCGAGCGTTACTCTTATTTCTTCATTGATTTTTACATGCAGTTACACTTAAGTATTTATTATTTATGTTATGCATTAACCACAATACCTGCTGCTGCTGCAATCCACAATAATTTTGTATTGTCATACTCAAGAACTGATTCTTCATGCATTCACGCATGAATCACGCGACATTATTAGGTACTTCAATGCTTAACTTAACCATGTATTGACGTCTTTATAGTAACACAAATCACTTTAGTAAAAAGGGTTCGACTTATCGCTGCCTCGGCAGTGTTTGAGGGCAGGCATATATTTAAGAAAATATTTTTTGGCAAAGTTAGGTAATAAAAAATATAATATTGGACTGACTGTAACTTATAAAATTTATAGTTACCTATTTATTTAGGTAAATATATTACCTATTATCTCCTAAAAGACGTAGCATATTAACATACCATCACGCCTGTATTCCCCGAAGGGTTAGGCAGAGGTGTACTTAATCTACACCCACAGTTCGCCGGTATGTTTGGGTCCCATGTAATAGGGGGCGAGCCTATTGCCATTCACCGGGCACAAATCCAGACTCCGAGCTGCTACTGAGAATTTCATAGAAAAACTCAATAACACTTTGCTCGACCTGGGGATCGAACCCAAGACCTCTAGCGTAGCAGTCGCGATTGGGACCACTAGACCAACGAGGCAGTCTTGGGACCACTAGACCAACGAGGCAGTCTTGGGACCACTAGACCAACCAGGCAGTCTTGGGACCACTAGACCAACCAGGCAGGCATATTCTGCATGAATTTGCTAAAATATTCTGCCGCTAAGCAGTACCTAATGTAATGTAATGGGCTAACATTATAAAGTTACATTTTGAAGGGCAATGTTGCCAGTAAAATTATTTGGCGATTTTGAAGGGCAATGTTGCCAGTAAAATTATATGGCGATTGAGGCATAAGAACTAAATTCTCACAAAGAAAACGCTTCACTAGTGTTGCAGGTGTGAAAAATATAATGTTTGGTATACGAAAGTTTAAAAGAAATTTGTCAAATTGAGTGAAATTTGTAAATCGGTTTGGTGATTATATTAAAAAAGTTGAAGCAAAACAAAGTTTTAAACTTAATACCGACTTGATATCTACACAAGGGCTTTATTTTTCATTTCGCTGAGTTTATGTATATTCCCGAGAATATTTAGCTAAAATATTGTTGGTAACTTAGTCTGCCGTGTAATCTAACACGTCTCAACATCAAATGACGTCTACTGTCGAGTCAATGAACCTGTCACTTTTTTATTTTGATTGTAAAGGTGCATGTTGATTAACTAATTCAGTATTTAATTTTATTCAAAGTGAATTCTTATTTACTTGTGGTTACCAAGCGGTTGAAATTCGTCCGCACTATTTTTGTGCAGTCCTTCTCTATATGAACTTTAATTATGCCAAATCTCACACTCCTCATTGCGCGGGTAAATAAAAAACGGGTCCAATATTTTTCGTCACGTAAGTACTTATTAGTATTTTATAGATAACCCGGCGAACTGTGGGTGTACATTAATACATCCTTGCCAAAGCTCGGGGCATACAGGCGTGATGGTGTGTTTATATTGTATGAAAATTTGTATTTGTGCCTGTAACATCGAGGCATTCCACGAAGCACACCCAGACGAATCACACCTAAAGTATTCCACTTAGTACACCCGTAAGTGGGCTTCAAATAAAATAATTAATTTTCTATTCCACGAAGCACGCCTAAAAATATCACTTGCCATAGTGCGGGAACTAAGACATAAAAATATCGACAAAAGAAAATATTTATTATTAAATAAGACTAACTTTTATTTCAAAATTATTTAGTTTCGTTGTAATAATGTGATACAATACTTGTAATTTTTATTATTTTACTATATAAAATTACAGATTATTTCATTATTGCCTCTATATTTCTTTATTACCTCTTTATTTCTATAAGTATTTCTTATTTTTCTGCATTTTTTTTATTGTTCTCTTAGTAATCATATTATGTTTTATAATTATGCAATAAAAACTTGGACTATCAATCAAAAACATTGTAAATACAGGTTTCCATAGAGATCTATATTGAAGTTTTCTTATAACTACCTGTTTAAAGTGTCGATATTTTTATTTCTTAGTCCCCGCACTATGGCAAGTGATAATCGTAGGTGTGCTTCGTGGAATAGAAAATTAATTGTTTTATTTTTTTTATTTGAAGCCCACCTTTGGGTGTGGTAAGTGGAATACTTTAGGTGTGCTTCGTCTGGGTGTGCTTCGTAGAATGCCTCATAATGGCAATAGGCTCGCTAAATATAATAAATTACAATCGTTTTTATAGCATTACATATTCAATTTTAAAATACGACAAAAAAAAAATATAAAATCCAATTTACAATAATATAATGTGTGCAATTAGAATGTTTCACATCATCATTCTTATCTAGCAATTATTAGATATTATATCACGGTCAAGTTCCTCTACAAGACTGAAGCGTCAGCTTTGGGCGCGAATTTTTTTTTCTTAGTTTAGTTTAGTTTTTCGCATTTATTTCGGCTATAACCTCAAATAGGTTATAGCCGAAAAAAAATTGCGAAAAACCTAATAAAAAGTTAAGATGGAACTTTGCGAACAAAGAAGTGAGGCCAGCTAAAACTACGCCTTGCCGTGTACAAACAAAATTTTACACTATATAAGAATACCGAAACTACGCCTTATCTTGTCAGTCGAGCTTTCGATAGCTCGGTAGCTCGACTGAAAGGTAAAGCCGGAAATACGTGTGTGCCTGTAATTATGTTTGTACACGGCAAGGCGTAGTTTTAGCCGGCCTCACTTCTTTGTTCGCAAAGTTCCATCTTAACTTTTTATTTGATCTGAGGCTATAACACATTTATAGGTAAATGGCAGTAGAAATTGCGAAATCAACAATAACTTCTTCACGATTGAGTATTAAAACGTAACTTAAACGTATACTTAAAAAATAAACGATTTTTAAGCATACGTTTTAAGATCTTCGAAGATTTTGGTGTTAAATAGTGGATTCGGTCATAAATTATAATTTACGCCTCACACCTTTAAATCTCATACGATAGCGAGACAAGACCGAAGCGTTAGCCTTAAATGGGCGCGTGTCAAATAAAAAAAACATGTTAATAAAAAATAAACTCTGTAACTATTCTGAACACGCCTTAAAATATTGGCTCGTCACGTCTGCCCGTGAATAAGTACTTACCTGTGATGAATCACTGAGATAAAAAAAATATGCTAAGTTGCCTAAATGGATTTTTTAGCAGACTCGGTAAATATTTAACATGAAAAGAGCGTTCAGTTATCGATTTTGCAGATTTCGTATTACAAGATTAATACGTTAGAATTACCAAAGGATTAGGCAGGGGTATACTGGTATTCAGTTAGGCGTAGGTCCTATGTGCTGTAATAAGGGACAAGCCTATTGCCATGAACCAAAAATCCAAACTCAGAGCTCCTACTTTTTTTATGGGATAACTCGGCAATCGAGCAGGCGAGCTACCTGATGTTAATTAGTCATCGCCGCCCATGGACATCTGCAGTACCAAAAAAATTGCAGATGCGTTACCGAGCCAAGGGAAGGGAATGGAAAGGAGGAAAGGAGAAGGAAGGGGACTGATGAAGCAATTGGGCCTCCGGCGCTCTACACTCACTGTACGAAACGATGCGATAACGATACTTGACTTCGATATTCAGTGGGAGGGTAGTACTTCCCCGGTCGTGTCAACCTATTCATGCTGGCATGTAGACATGACAGCAAAGCACTCCTAGTACATAACCAAGCTTAAAAAATAAAATATTTCAAGGATCACACTAAAACTTCTAAAAAGACATTATATATACCGAGTAAAACCTTATTAATAAGACTACCTTATTGTCGCCTTACCTTTCTCTCGAGTCCATCCAAAGGTTGTCTGTAAGAGATCGCTTTTAGCGATAAGACCGCCCATTGTACCGTTTTATTATTAACTAGCTTTCCGCCCACGGCTTCGCCCGCGTGGTTTATTGGCTTTTCTATACTAAAATATGTATGTATTATACATATCAACCTTCCTCTTGAATCACTCTATCTATTAAAAAAAACCGCATCAAAATCCGTTGCGTAGTTTCAAAGATTTAAGCATACAAAGGGACATAGGGACAGAGAAAGCGACTTTGTTTTATACTATGTAGTGATAGTGATGATTTGTACTTGGCTTTCGTTTGTGGTGTACAATAAAGAATATTCTATTCTATTCTATTCTAAATAACATTTTACTCGGCTGCAGTAATCGAATCCATGACCTCACGCTTCAGCAAGTGCAATTGCAACCGCTAGACCAATGATATCTATTTAAAGAAAATATAGATATAACTAGCACGTAATTTGTACTTTCACATACCTAATAATAAAAAAAATTGAAGGTCGCATGTAATAGGGGGCGAGGTTATTGCCATTAACTGGACACTAATCCAGACTCCGAGCTGCTACTGAGAATTCCATAGAAAAATTCAATAACATTTTGCTCGACCTGGGAATTGAACCCAGGACCTCTAGCGTAGCAGTCGCGATTGGGACCACTAGACTAACGAGGCAGTCTTCTAATAACTTTTTTATTTATTGAAGCTTTAATTCGCCATCTGGATATTTTAAATTAATGATTAAGAAGTTGTTATAAAAAAACTCGTGTTACAAGGAATAAGTTGCTTGTAGGGATAGCAAATGACCTCTTTGATCGGCTAATACAATTTGGCAAACGATGAACCAAAAACCCTTTATTATCATCAACCCATTTATTATTCTGTCCCTTTCTCGCAAAAGAGTGTTTGTTAGTAAAAAATTTGAACGAATTTTAATTTTGTTTATAGGCTCAATTTATGGTTACCATTCTTATTAGGACTAATGAAGCAGTCATGCATGTCACTGCAGTCAAAGTGCAGTGATAGCCTAGTGATATGACCATTGGACTGCCAAGTCAAAGGTCTCGAATTCGAATCCAAGGCACGCACCTCTGACTTTTCGAAGTCATGTGCGTATTAATAATTAATTATCACGCGCTTAAACGGTGAAGGAAAAACATCGTGAGGAAACTTGCATGCCTGAGAGATTTCTTGACGGCGTGTGAAGTCTGCCAACCCGCAGTCGGCTAGTGTGGTGGACTATAGCCTAATCCCTCTCCTATTGAGAGGAGACCCGTGCCCAGCAGTGGGACAATGTAATGGGTTCATGACAATGAAGCAGTCAAATTGTATAACATAGGGCGGGGCCACACTTACAAACCATTTTACGACTCAAATCAGAGTACTAGGCGTTAGCCACAGAAATGAATCTAGATTCAAATATTTTATGACGCTGTAAAAATACCATTAGAGATGTGACTGTGGAACTTCACAGACTATAAAACAATAATGTCAAACGAATGAAATCATAATAAAGTGTAACATGGTTTAACTATTATATCTCTTTGAAAACATAGTAAAAATCTTATTATGTCTAAGTAACGCTTCGTAAAACCAGATGTTCTTAGTAAATCCCCTGTTTTTAAGGTTCTGTATCACAAAACGTAAACGAAAAGGATGTTCTTTTTATGTATTTTCCATGCTAAGATATAAAGTGATTTTAGTGAAATGAAAAACTCGACTGCGTGTAGGATTTTAACCTACGACCACTAATCCAACGCGAGTTCCAAAGACGTTAATTCCTCAGATCAAATAAAAAGTTAAGATGGAACTTTGCGAACAAAGAAGTAGGTAAGGCCGGCTAAAACTACGCCTTGCCATCTTACTGTCGAAAGCTCGACTGACAAGATAAGGCGTAGTTAATTAATACATGTGTGCTTGTCATTGTGTGTTGTACACGGCTAGGCGTAGTTTTAACCGGCCTTACTTCTTTGTTCGCAAAGTTCCATCTTAACTTTTTATTTGATCTGAGGTTAATTCAAAATCGGAAGGAAAATAATTACCTTTTAAAAAATATAGTATTTCTGTATGATGAAACTGTTAATGTTTTATCTTGCTAGCATTTCCCCATTATGTTGGGATTGGCTCCGGGTCTAATCAGATGCGGTTGTATATCAGTATTCTACACGAAGCAACTGTTATTGAACCCGATATTAAACACTTATAGCCTAGTGCATTGGACTGCCAAATCGTAGGGCTCGAATTCAAATTCCACCACCTCTCACTTTTCATAATCATTTGGGAATTACTATTATCACTGACTTAAAACGGTGAAACAAAACATCGCGAGGAAACCTGCATGCCTGAGAGTTTTGCTCGATGGTATGTGAAGTCTGCCAACCGGTAGTAGGCAGGCGTGCAAAACCCGTGCCCAGCAGTAGATTATTAGTTTGATCGAAATAGCTGTACCTACTTGTCTGAAGTTCCGAACTACCTACCGCGCTGGTAAAATCAAAATCGTTTCATTATTTTTTTTCTATATATAAATATTGAAATAAGTAAAGAAAAAACTCTTTCTATTTTGCCTCTATACTGCCTCATTAGTCTAGTGGTCTTAAGCGCGAGGTCCTGGGTTCGATCCCCAGGTCGAGCAGTGTTATTGTGTTTTTTTCTATAAAATTCCCAGTAGCAGCTCGGAGTCTGGATTTGTACCCGGATAATAGCAACCGGCTCGCCCCCTATTATATGGGAACTAAACATTCCGGCGAAATGTTGGTGTATTTACATTACTACACCTCTGCCTTATCCTTCGGGGAATTCAGGCGTGATGGTACTTATGTATATTTAAGTTAGTAAAGAAAATAATAACAAGTGTGAAACATAATATGACCCCAATTATCTTTACACCGACTCTTTCTACTAAAATTTACCATTGTTAAACAACTTGCAAAAAACTTCAGACAGCTAAGAACAGTAAATGGTTTGTTAATGTTGTTGGAAATGATGATGAAATTTGTTTATGTTAGGCGGCAATTTGTTGTATAGTTTTGTTCCTTAAATAACGTTTAAGTTCCATTGTCCATTTTCCAACATTATAATTTACACAAAACATTAATCAACGCCTTCTATTATACAATAGCAACGTATTGTACTTACGTAAAATTGATCACAGCTATTGTTCAGGCGATTCCAAATAGCTATTTCATGTAAACTAACAATAGTGGACAAAACTGGAAACTAATTGTTATGCAATATTAATAATTAGTACGATTAGAATAGGCATGAAAATTATATGTATTGTGTGTAGGTACTGTTACTATATTGAGCCCGATCGAACTTGTGACCTCTAGCAGGTATATTTTTATGAATAAGACGGAGTAGCTTTAGATTCAATTACGCTTACAAAGAACTCCAAATCTGTATTTCTTTTTTAATAATTTTACTCAATATAGAAAAATCTTGTGTCACAGTGTTTATTATCGAAGTCCTCCGAAACGTTTTGACCGATATTTATGTTTTTGTTTTGTTTATATTTGGTAGGTCGTAGGCAATTTTTCACCCTACTACCTTCACTTCCCATTATTTTTAGTATATGCGAAACCAAAATATATGTAGTTTGTTATATATACATTTTCTACAAAGATTCTTTGCCTAAAATTCTAGACACGTGTTTCGTATTTCGCATATACCTACTAAAACTCACCTTGTATACATTTCATTAAGAACTCATAAGTTCTCACAATTCGTGGACCAAAAAGAAATTCTCAATGTTTCAGTAACCTCATTCAGCCGATACATTTTTTTTGTTTACAATCCACAAGTTAAGGGGAACTTTTTCCTTTAGACCGTAACTCAGCAATTCTTGAGACACCCTTAAAACACGATGACGTCATGACTTTTCAGCTTAAAGGTAAAAAAAAAAACAATTTGGTTTATCATCAAAACATTTATTGGTATTTCGGAATTTACGTGGGTGGAAATTGGAAACAAGAAAGCCAGTAAAAAAGAATTATTGATGATAATGCACGATCTGATCACGCCCAGATTCAAGGAAGAATTTCGCCAGTATGATTAGGTTTAGGTACTTAGGATCGTTCTGGATTTGTGCCCGGTTAATGGCAATAGGCTCGCCCCCTATTACATGGGACCTAAACATAACAGCGTAATATGGCTGCACATTAGTACACCTCTGCCTTACCCTTCGGGGAATACATGCATGATGGTATGTGTAAATCCAGACTCCGAGCTGCTACTGAGCATTTAATAGAAAAACTTAATAACTAACGCGAATGGCGTGTGGGTCACGCGGTAATTTAGTTGGTGCGTCTGGTGTATATATCCAGAAGACACAGGTTCGAATCCTGCCCACAGTCGAATTTTTCCTTCACTTAAATAACTTTATAAAATACATTAAAAAATATAATTTATGTATACGACTCTGACTCAGTTGAGTGGGGTTAAAATGGGGACTAAAACATAATCATAATTTCAAGTTCACCTTCAACCTCTGTTTTCAAACAGAGGCATAACGAACATAAAAAACCATAATCGGTTAAGGCTACGTTATAAAATGCAATTTATGATACAAAATGTCATAATTATGAATCAAATAGGTCGGTATCAAAAACTAAGTCACGAAAGGTTGTTAAATGTTATCAGATTTGGTCATAATAAACGTATAAACACTTATAAATAGCCTAGTGTACAATCAGCGACTAAAACATCGAAGCAAATAGATTGTTCATAATTATCTGAGCAACGAGGAAAATTCAACTATTTATCTTAATGGAATAAAATACATATTACAATGACAGCTGTCAATACGATGTTAACTGTAAAACATCCTTTATATCCTTGAAATAAAGTTTTATTTTCATAGTAGCTCAGATCATTATGAACAGTTTGTATATGCTGATATTTTTGATGCTTACTGTACCTATTGGACTTCCAAGTCAAAGGTCTCAAGGGAGCTAAGACACGCACCTGTAACTCTTCGAAGTTATGTGCATATACATACATACCATCACGCCTGTATTCGAAGGGTTAGGCAGAGGTGTACTAATGTACATCCACATTTTGTCAGTACCTATGTTTAGGTCTCATGTAATAGGGGGCGAGTCTATTGCCATTAACTGGGCACAAATCCGTATGTCATCATCGTCATCTTCGGTGACTGGTCGACTTGCTGGCCATTGTGTCTTAAATATATTTTTATTTTTCATTATAGTGGTCTGAGTTGCCTTGTAGGTCCTAGTTATCTTGCAAAGTTTTATCATCTGTACTAATGTAAATTGTAAAATTGTCTTTGGATATGCTTTTGTTTTCATTTCAAATGTGTATATTTAATGTTATATAAAAAAAAGGATAAAAATGTAAATGTGAGTACTATGTAGGTTAGCTCTACAATATTAAGATTTATAATACAAGTTTTCTGACAGCTTTGAGTGTTTCACATGACCTACGCAAATGTCTTGCTGATCTGGTATCGTCATGCGACGGATCGTTGAGCTCCCTAAAAAATGGTTGAGCTACACGAGGGCTGATGTATGCGTGCCGTCAGTTAGGACAGGTCAACTCAAAGCTGTTATGGCTCTTTCTTCAAAAGGCCTGTTCAGATTTTGCCCTACATTGTAAAACTCGCATACCTATGATATAACTATTTTCTGGACTTTAAAAGAGACCATGATTCTCTGAGTTTGTTTCGACATTTCTTCTCAGAGGTCGTCAGATAGGAAATGTCGACGCCATCTAGTTTAAAAAAGAAATATGTTAAAGAAAACGACTTGTAAAAGTGTCTTCAAAAGATCTATTTACAGAAATAAATATCATTTCATTTCATTTCATTTCATCATCAACCCATTACATTGTCCCACTGCTGGGCACGGGTCTCCTCTCAGTACGAGAGGGATTAGGCTATAGTCCGCCACGCTAGCCTACTGCAGGTTGGCAGACTTCACACGCCGTCAAGAAAATCTCTCAGGCATGCAGGTTTCCTCACGATGTTTTCCTTCACCGTTTAAGCGCGTGATAATTAATTATTAATACGCACATGACTTCGAAAAGAGGTGCGTGCCTTGGATTCGAACTCGAGACCTTTGACTTGGCAGTCCAATGGTCGTATCACTAGGCTATCATCTAAATCCGTATGTGTTTACTGTAAAACATCCTTTATATCCTTGAAATAAATTTCAAATTTATTTCATGCAAAACTATGGTATAGTCTGTTACAAATACAGTTATATATGATGGGGATCAGTCTTCAAGCTAAAGTTGTAACAATACGAGTAGATCTGGCGTTCTAGCTAAGTTACATAGGAGCCTGTATTAAGCCCTTAGTTCCCACAAGACGAGTACATAAGTTAGAAGGAGACTGCTTATGATAGAAGAGTGCAAACTAAATCTACTATCTTATACTATGTGTATGTTTTAGTATCAAGGGAGTCGTATTATATAAAGTTTTATTTTCATAGTAGCTCAGATCATTTTGAACAGTTTGTATATGCTGATATTTTTGATACTGAGTGTACCTATTGAACTTCCAAGTCAAAGGTCTCAAGGGCGCTAAGACACGCACCTGTAACTCTTAGAAGTTATATGCATATACAAACATACCATCACGCCTGTATTCCCCGAACGGTTAGACAGAGCTGCAAGTATTAATGTAGGTACCCCACCCACACTTCGCCGGTATGTTTTAGGTCCCATGTAATAGGGGGCACAATTTCAAACCCCGAGCTGCTACTGAGAATTTCTTAGAAAAACCCAATAGCACTTTGCTCGACCTGGGGATCGAACCCAGGACCTCTAGCGAAGCAGTCGCGTTTAGGGCCACTATACTAATAAGGCCGTTATTAATTAAGTTTTAATTTATTTCTTATCGAAAATTAGGTTTTGACTTCGGGGATGAAAACGTGGTAGACCGTATCAAATATAAATAGCACAATAGAAAACAATGTGTTATATTCTTAAATAACAGACTATGTATGTTATCGTAAGTGTTAAAAATTAAATCTGATTTAATTTACGCTTCAGTGGTACAGTTGAATGCAACTGATATCTTAGTTAGTGGCTCTCAAATATTAGACAATTCCATACTTTTCGGAGATCGATTAATTATTCAAGAATACCCGCCTATTCGTAAAGTAACATGCGTCGGTTTTCAACCGACTTCAAAAAGGAGGAGGTTCTCAATTCGTCTGTAGGTATGTTTTTTTTATGTTTGTTACGCGATATCTCCGCCAATTGAGGATCAAATTTTAATTATTGTTTTTTTTTTGTTTGGTAGGTCATACTTCAGAGGTGGTCCAAATGTTATCGAAATCGGTTGAGCAGTTTTAAAAATATCAACAAAAATCTTTTTTTTTTACATCGATGATATTATCCTTTCCTCCGAAACATCGCTGTCTTATTGGAGCAGCGCGTTTAGTTGGCTAACAAATACTTATAAACAAAACTTTCCACAAAAATTAAAACAATAAATTACTTTTAACAAAAAAGTAAAACCGCCTTCAAAAAATAATCAAATAATTTTGTCTAAAACAGTTTGGGAAGTCGGTGGTGAAAACAAAAGAACCAGTCTAATAGAAGTCACCGACTTCCCAAACTATTTTAGACAAAATTATTTTATTATTTTTTGAAGGCGATTTTATGTATAAAAGACAAGCCGATACGCACACTTTTGCTCGGGTGCTCGGAGCTGACGGAAGTGTATCATTGACATTTTGTCCGCTAGTAATCGTGACGTCGAATCTCTGTCCGATCCTTACGTGTTATTCTTGTGTTTACCCTGATGTAATCCAGACTCTGTAAATTGATACTATGGCCTACTATGGATCTCGATCCCAGCCCGAGTCCCAGCAGATCATGGTAGAAGATTGAAAATTGAAAAGTATTTTTAATTAATCTCAAATCATGACTAGACGCGAGAACTCTTTAGTTTCTCAAAGATCTATGTCAAAAGTTCAACATGCATAGCAGATGGTTTGACACTTCCACTGGCATCCATAAGTGATAAGCTACTTTCAAAAGGTATGCGTACCAATAAGAATATCCCTTGGTAGTATAAAAATCACAAAGTTTGAGCGCCACTGATCATGTGGTCATATATCTGTATATTTGTTATTACAATAAGATTGCCCACTCTCATATAAAAGTTGTAAATGCTCACACAAGTGTCTGATTCCTGTTAGAATGAAGTCTGCTTTGAAGTATTCAGTTTTATTACTTTCTCTTAGTTTCATAGGTAAGTTAATGTTTTGTTATGTTTTTTAATCGGTCAAACAATAGATTTTTCATTCGACTCAAAGCTGTCTGTCTCCTTGTTCAAAACACTAATTCATATTTTGACGTACATTTTGAAACTCGCATATCTGATAATACTATTGTATGGACTTTAAAAGGGATCGTGATTCTCTGAGTTTGTGTCAGTGTTTCTTCTCAGGGGTCCTCTTACCTGTCATCTGTATTTTTTATCTAGTAACAAAATAATAATAATAACACCAAACACCCAAATCCAAAGTCACAATATTTTTTCTTCCATAATTTACAAAAGTCCTGTTCCCATCCGGGATACTCCATGGCTGTACTCACATACTGCAGTTGTGGAGTGGCCCGGGTTTGTGCCCCATCCCATGTTAGATCAAAGTTCTCCAAGAGGCTGCACGCCTGCCAAAGGACCAGATGTCTTCCACATGGGAGGCATGCCGTGATAACCAAGGTGGAGATACAAATAATAATAATAATTTATTTTCTAATAATCTAATTAATACATCGATGTGCAAAGATGTCTTCAAAAGATCTATTGAGACCTACAGAAATAAATATCTTCATATTTTATTTTTCCGTCAGCTCCTAGTCTACCAAATGCCACGTGAAGCGACTGCCATCAGAGCTCCGAAATCCAATTTTCTGGAAATACAGGTTGTGGAGCTATTCGGGCGTCTAACCAGTAACGATTGTCATACGTATCTTTTTGCATTTTCTATGCATTTCCCAGGCTAAGATTATAAAGTAATTTGATTGTAATACGTGTTCTTATGACTACCGGGACTGAAGAGTTTGTTATGCTTATTTTCTAAAAAAGCTTACTAGCAATGTGGGTCACACATTACTAGTATTCTTGTTAACCCCTCGTGCTAAGCTAAATGCTTGTGTTACGAGTGGGTTCATGTCGGTAGTGCTGATGCATAATCGCAAGTGCGACGCCCTAACCATTAGGCTACCGCCGCTTCAATACCGCCGTTTCAACCGCCTGTTTAATATTTTCCTTGTTTTTAAGATGCATCGTTTAGATGTGACTACAAATATAGTACAGCAGCAAAGGCATGGTTCAAGCACTTTATAATACCAGCAACTTGGGCCGATGCTCGGCTGAGATGCTCGCTTGAAGGTAAGCATAATTCTTTTTTTTTTGGAATAACTCTGCATGCGGCCAGGCAAGCCACCTGATAGTAAGTAGTCATTGCCGCCCATGGACATTTGCACTATCAAAGGTGTTGCAGATGCGTTGTCAAGCCTATTTAAGGGAAAGGGAGGGGAAGAAGAAATAGAGAAGGAAGGGGACTGAGGGAGGAATTGGGCCTTCAGCGCTCTACACTCACCGTACAAAACGCAACACTACTACTTGACGTCGGTATTCCATGTTAGCTTGTAGATATGCCATCAAGACCGTACTAATACGAAATGAACTACTAATTTTTTGTCCCACTATTGGGCACGGGTTTCGAGTGAGAGGGGTTATGGCTATAGCTAAATATAGCTTAGTGTACCATGCCAGCCTATTGTGAATTGGCAGATTTCACACGCCGCGCGCTGTTTAGAAAATCTCTCAGGCATGCAGGTTTCCTCACGATGTTTTCCTTCACCGTCAAGCATATTTAGGTCCTTTTTAACCTCCGACTCAAAACGGCGGGGTGTTATAAGTTTGGCGTGTCTGTGTAAGTGTATCTGTCTGTGGCATCATAGCTCCCGAACCGGTGAACCGATTTTGATTTTGATTTTTTTTTTGTTTGAAAGGTGAATAAGTCGGTAGTGTTCGTAGCTATGTTTGATGAAAATCGGTCGAGATATAATGCAATTGTCGGGGGTTTTTTTAATTTTTAATTCTAATGTTGACTCATTTGTCTAGTGGTTCTATTTGCGACTCTAATAAGCTCGTCTCCTACTATATGGGATCTGAACACACCGGTGAATCACAGGTTACATTGAGAGGTGTACACCTCTGCCTAACCTTTCAAAAAATTCAGGCGTGATTGTGCGCTATGCAATTATAAATCCGATTAACGCATGCTAAGATGAATAAGTTCTCGAGATTATCGCGTTCATAATAACAAAGTCTTCAGTTTTATTATATTATAGTTTTGTGTTTTTGGCTAATAAATTATTATTTATAGATCCTTATTTTTTCAAATAATTTGTGATCTAATTATATTTGGTCACAAGAGTCAAAATTGAAAAAAACATATCAAAGTAAGTAAACTGATCAGATGTATAGAGCGACAGAACAGGAATAACTTCGATTATTTTGATGGATTAGTTCATATCTGACTATGAAATTCAATATTGCAAACAGTTTTCCATGGTAATAGATCACGCGCCGATCGTAAACACGTCTACACATCAAGCTATAAAAAATCTGTTTAGACTGACCTCCCATTGTAAAGGTCTTCCGCACAATTCAAGGTCAGCTTATACTGGTTTTGTATAGCTTGATGTCTACACGTATATATGTCTACGTCAGTGCGTACACGAATAAAAAACTAAGATGAGTAATAAAGTGCCTTACTCCCCACCCCCCCGAGTCGAGACACCTCACCCCGCATTATACAACAGTAAACACTTAATTTACTTTGAACAATACAATAACTTGAATTAATAACATAACATAACATACCATCACGCCTGTATTCCCCGAAGGGTTAGGCAGAGGTGCACTTAATGTACACCCACAGTTCGCCGGTATGTTTGGGTCCCATGTAATAGGGGGCGAGCCTATTGCCATTCACCGGGCACAAATCCAGACTCCGAGCTGCTACTGAGAATGTCATAGAAAAACTCAATAACACTTTGCTCGACCTGGGGATCGAACCCAGGACCTCTTGCGTAGCAGTCGCGCTTGGGACCACTAGACCAACGAGGCAGTCAATATTTTACGATAAAGGAAATAGATTTGTTTGACCATACTTATGTTATTAACATAACATACAATCACTCCTGAATTCCCCGAAAGGTGAGGCAGAGGTGTACTAATGTACACCCACAGTTCGCCGGTATGTTTAGGTCACATGCAATAGGGGGCCTATTGTTAATAACTGGGCACAACATTCAAGGGGTATTATTTCAATAGGGTATTTTCTTTCTCTCTCTCATCTTAAAAATGCTTAATAATAAATTTTCCTTTAATAAACTAAATCTTGCTAAAAGGTCTAATAGTCCTGAGCGTACCGACTCCTGACCTTGAGGTCTTAGATTCGATTGCCAAGTTAAGCAAAGTGTTATAGGTTGAAATTTATGAAGGGTTTAATTAGTCCTTATTACATCGAGTCTAAAAACACATCAGGGAAATGTGAGTGTACAAGTACTTACACCTCTGCCTAACCCCTAGGGATTACAGGGTTGATTTTTTTTTCTATGACAAGGTGCTGTCCTAGCCTCCCCAACGACTCCTGAAATCGAAACTGAAATGACACATATCATAAATAATTTCTTCTCATCGGAATCTGAAATCTTCACCGGGATCCATGCTACATTTTCTCAGGGCGACTACCACACAGTTGAAGGTAAGAAATTTTGCATTTTTGGAATTATCTTATAAAAAAAAATGTAAGTTGTTTTATGGGATAACTCGGCAAACGAGCTGGCTAGGTAGCTAGCCAGCTCGTTTGCCGATTTAAGGAAAAGGAAGGGGAAAGGAGAAAACGAGAAGGAAGGGGATTAAAGGAGGAATTGGGCCTCCGGAACTCCACCCTCACCGCATGAAACGCAATGGTATACGGTGGGAGGGTAGTACTTCCCCGGTCATGCCGATCTATTCATGCTGGCATATAGACATGCCAGCGAGGCAGTACTATCTACGTAATAACTGTATTAAAAGAGTAATCTGAATCTTTGAAGCGTCGGTAGCCTAATGGCTAGGGCGTCGGACTTGCGATCATATGGTTGCCGGTTCGAACCTCACCCATTGCACTACCGACGTGAACCCACTCGTAACACAAGCATTTAGCTTAGCACGAGGGGTTAACAAGAATACTAGTAATGTGTGACCCACATTGCTAGTAAGCTTTTATTTAAAAAAAAAAAAAAAAAAAAAAAAAAATCTGCAATCCAATATTTTCAAATTTTCAAGGCAAATTTCTTTACATAAGAACCTTCTACAAAGTATAAAGAAAATTAATACAAATAGATTTATGAAATCGATGAAGTCGATCTTAAGTTATGGCGTGACAAAGCCCTGGCGACTCAAACTTTCTTGAAAGTCAGTACATTGCGCTCCAAAAAAAAAATTATATAATAAAAGTCTCTTCCTCAGGAAGTATACTGTCATGACTGTAATATTTAAAATTCTTAGGGGAATTATTGATGTTCAAATGATTTAGAATGCATGTTTGTGTTAAATATGCCATATTTTAAATAGTGTCATTGGCTTCGGCCGTTCTATTTAAAATAAATAAATGGTTCTCTTCTACCTCGAACGATTTATCCGATATTGTTTCAGTCTCTCGTCGAAAATACGTCATGCTTGTTTGGTAAAATGTTTAAAGACTACAATTTAAAAAATGTGTAATTACAGGTGTACCTCTCTCAGAAATTCCAATAGCCTGGGCTGAGAATGAGCCAAATAATTTGAACAATAACGAAAGCTGCATCACGTTTAATGGTAATGGGGATTTGGCTGACCGTCCCTGTACAGGCACCCGCGCTTACATCTGCTACCGACCCGGTGTTAAAGACGAAGAAGTTAATGCTTGTGGCACTATAGACCCAGGTAATTTGCTTAATGATGGCATAGATAGCGTAAGTAGATACTGGCCTCCGCGACCAGTTTGATATCAGCGGAGGGATTATTAAGCGTGCATTCAGGTCAATATATGGGGCGGCAGTGAGCTTCCTAGAGTTCAAAACGTTATGCTTCTCTGCTGGTGGAAATAATAGGTAACCGGACACCACTGGTTGCAGACAGATCCCTGGTCTCAATTAGTCTGGCCTAGCCTATTAGCGACTGCCTTGGTAAGACAGACTGTGGCCCTAGTGGGCCGCGAAGATATGTATCTTCCACACATTTGTGCCTACCAGTATCATCGAAGGCCAGGCCTTGTCACTTGAAGGGCCTCGGTTAACCTTGGGCTACAGCCGGTCGTGCTCATGGCGAATGTCAGGAATTCTATAGCTGTTTCTGGGCAAAGGAAAGGGACTACGGATTTAAGTCGGTATGAGCTTAAAATAACTTCCACTTCCAATACTTCTATGCTAGTGTTCTTATGATATAGTTCATGAGTTTGGATAGCACTCTATGGTATATGGTATTGTTATTTATTATTTAAATCAAGATATTTTCAATCAAGATGATGTAGTGATATGAATTGAAAGGAAGATTCTAAGATGGTTTGGGTATGTTGGGAGAATGAATGAAAGATGACAAAGGGAATTTATAAGGCGAATGGTAGCGTCGTAAAAGGTCGCCTTAGAAAGATATACACCGATTTTATTGGAGAGGTACTCCAAAATGATTAATTAAGTAGTACTTGCAACCAGCGCGTCTGTATGACAAGACGAAGCAAAAATAGTATGCAGAAGTCGTAGCAAGTTAGTCTATAGTTTCTGCATCCCTAAGGATATTTTTCTTCCATCCAATGCAAAATATTTTGAGGACAACTGCACAGATGTACATAATTCCTTTTTTCCAGAATACCGCTTGGATAGCCGAACAAATAGTTGTTACAAATTTCATACGGTACCGCGAAACTTTGCGCGTGCCAACTTCGCATGCTCAGCTGAAGGCGGCCATCTTGCCATCATAAATAGCGAAATTGAATCCAAGGTCATCAAAGAGCTCTTTGCCAAATATCCTGCAGGCAAATTGGTGGGAAACTTCTGGAAGGACGTGGCTTTTATTGGCTTCAGCGATTGGGGTGAACGTGGAGACTGGAGGACCATCCATGGTGATTGATCAAATTTGTATGCTTTAAGATCGAAACACTTTAACTACGATTAAAGTCTTGACTTTAAAAGGGACCATGATTCTCCTTTTTTTTGGGAATTTCTTTTTAAGAGGTCGTCAGTTAAAAACATTGACTCGTAAAAGTATCTTTTAAAGATCCATTTACTGAAATAAATATAATTTTTCAACCGACTTCAAAAAGGAGGAGGTTGTCAATTGGATTGTAAGGTTTTTTTGTTTGTTACGCGATAATTCCAGCAATTATGGATTGATTTTGATTATTATTTATTTGTTTGGTAGTTCATATTTCAGAGGTGGTCCCATTTAAATTTAATCGAAATCGAACATGTGCTTAAAAAAAAATTTTTTTTAACAAAAAAGAAAAATTGCCTTCAATAAAAAAAAATATATCTAAAACAGTTTCGGAAGTCGGTGGTGGAAATAAAAGAAACGCTCAAATTAGTCACCGACTAGTGAAACTATTTTAGACATTATATTTTTATTAGGTGTCAGAAACTTAGGTTATTTTGACATGATACCTACCGAAGTGTTTCTTTTCAACCGACTTCAAAAAGGAGGAGGTTCTCAATTCGACTGTATTTTTTTTATGTTTGTTAACTCATAGATTTCGACTGGGTTAACCGATTTTGATGATTATTTTTTATTTAAAAGCTGGTGCTTCCCGTTTGGTCCCATTTGGTCCAGGGTCCAGGCATTGCATTCATGGGAAAACCATATATTTTATGTCTTAAATTTGCAAGTATGTGCGCGACAAATAGACGAATAACTCAATATTAATGCCAACCGATTTCAATGATTTTATTTTTGTTTAATAGGTAGGTTATACTTTAGAGGTGGTAACATTTAAATTTTAACGAAAGCCGTTTTAAAAAACAACAACAAAAAATTGTTGGCTTACAAGTATTTATAAACAATACGATCATCAAAAAAAAAAACTTTTAACAAAAACAGAACCACTCAAATAGAAGTCACCGACTTCCGAAACTGTTTTAAACATGAAATTATTTTATTATTTCCAGGACAACGGCTTTGGGAAGCAGGTTACAGCACGTTTTCCGGGGGAGAGCCGAATAATGCAACAACAGGCGAATATTGCGGTGCCGTGTATCGCAATGGTTTGTTAAACGATTTGTGGTGCGAGAAGCGACACGCGTTTATTTGCGAGAAGAATCCGAAATATCCAGCTGTTTGCTCTGCTTTGCCGGAAACAAACCTGGAAATGGCTAAAAATAAACAACAATAAATTATGTGATTTAGACATTATTTTTTGTTTTACTTTTAATACTTTTTACTGAAAGGATGATTGACTGCCTCAATAGTCCAGTGGTCGCAAGTGCGACTGCTACGCTAGAGGTCCTGGGGTCAATTCCCAAGTCGAGTAAAGTGTTATTCATTCTATGAAATTCTCAGTAGCAGCTCAGAGTCTGGATTTGTGCCCGGTTAATGGCAATAGGCTCGCCCCCTACTACTTAGAACCTAAACATACCGGCGAAGTGTAGCTGTACGTACATTAGTACCCCTCTGTTAAGCCTTCGGGGAATACAGGCGTGATGGTATGTTATGTGTACTCAAAGGATTTACTAACTATAATTCGGTTTCAAGGTGCCTTTTCAAGATTAAACATTAATCAAATTTATAGTTTGACCTTCAACAACAAAACTGCATGCATGATCAATGATGAACATACAGACAGACAAACAAACATTCATACATACACAAAGATATAAATTTTCTAATGAAAGAAAATTACTAGTGAAAGAAAAATTGAAAGCAAAACAAAAGGAGTTGTAGATGCGTTGCCGTGATACTACTACTTGAAGTCGATATTCTGTGGGAGGGTAGTACTTCCCCGGTCGCGTTGTCTCATTGATGCTGGCATGTAGACATGCCAGTGCTTCTACTAACTACTACTACTTAAATCTTATTTTAATGGAGAATCATGTTAGTTGTGATCCTATTTTTAGGGCGTGATGTTTAAACCACGTTATCATTTGCCCAGATAATGCCGTATGATGGAAGTTCTCATTTTCCTCTTGGAAAGAAATTTGATGTGTGGAAGTGACACATAACCTTTTTTTTCAACCCTATTACTGTATCGCTAATCGTCTTACATCCTCAGGTTATTTAGGCTAAGCAATACTTCTTTTACTTTATTACATATTGGCCTAAGTGAATCCTAATACTTTTCTTTATTCTGAATATATGTAGCTTATGCCGTATTACCTCTTTAGAAAAATTAGATCAATTAACTGATCTGTGCAGCATAAAACCACATAAAACAACTTCAAATAAAATAAATAAAAGTGCTCATTAATGTTATTATTTATTTTAATTCTAGAGCTGTTCTACATATTTTTACAATATGACAAAATATTAAAAAAATATTAAAAAATTCTATAATTCTTTTCTGTTACCGCTCCTTTCCTATTACCAACCAAACGTTGTTGTTTTTTTTTAGACTCTTCCTGATCCGATTCCGCTACAGCTTGACAAACAGCTGGATATGCCGGATTCTTCTCGCAAAGAAATGGAAATGGCTTCTCGCACCACAAATCGTTTAACATACCGTTGCGAAACACTGAACCGCAGAATTCGCCTGTTGTTACATTGTTCGGCTGTCCCGCGGAAAACTTGCTGTAACCTGCTTCCGAAAGCTTTTGTCCTGGAAAAATAACAATTCGGTAGGTATAAGGTTTTATGGTACCGGCATTTCATATCTGACGACCTCTTAGAAGAAATAACTACCCAAACAAAGAGAGAGTGATAATCTTTTCAAGTCCAGACTTTAATTGTAGATAAAAAGTATTCAGATCCTTAAGTAAGTATACAGGTTATATCAATTACCATGAATGGTCCTCCAGTCTCCACGTTCACCCCAATCACTGAAGCCAATGAAAGTGTCGTCCCACTGTGTATGTGAAGGATATTTGGCTAAGAACTCTCTGATGACTGTGGCTTCAGTTTCGCTATTTATGATGGCAAGATGGCCGCCTTCAGCCGAACACGCGAAGTTGGCGCGCGCAAAAGTTCGCGGTACCGTATGATATTTGTAACAACTATTTGTTCTGTTATCCAAGCGGTATTCTGAAAGGAAGAAATGGTGTACATCGGTGAAGTTTTCCCCAAATAGTTTGCATTGGGTGGTAGACAAATACTCCACAGGGGTATGCAGACACTACAGACATTCATACATCTTGTCATACACACACGCCGGTTGTGAGTACTACGCACCTAACCTTTTTTGGAGGACCTCACTAATAATATCGGTGTAGGTATGTCATTCTAAGGCGATTTCTCCGGACAATACTGTTGCCAGTTGCCTAATAAATTCCTTTTGATAATCATCTTTCATTCATTCTCTCAACATGCCCAAACCATCTCAGCAATTCCTTTCAAATCGTGTCAATGCATAATCTTTCAGTCCACAACGTTGACTTAGTCGTAGAAATAATCTCTGAATATATCTTAGGCCAAGTAATACATGACATACTATATATCATACAGTGCTATCAAAACTCATGGAATAAAATTTCATAAAAACACTAGAATATATCATCACGCCTGTATTCCCCGAAGGGTTAAGCAGAGGTGTACTTAATGAAAACCCACAGTTCGCCGGTATGTTTGGGTCTCATGTAATAGGGGGCGAGCCTATTGCCATTCACCGGGCACAAATCCAGACTCCGAGCTGCTACTGAGAATTTCATAAAAAAACTCAATAACACATTGCTCGACCTGGGGATCGAACCCAAGACCTCTAGCGTTGCGGTCACGATTGGGACCACTAGACCAACGAGGCAGTCAATTCTATTCAATTCTTTTTTTTTTTTATTCATGATAGGCCTACGCTTGACCGCCAGTTCGCCTGATGTTAAGCGATACTGCGATGGAGCGCGCTTGCCTAGGAGAAACCGATTCACTCGTGATTTAAAGACCCCCAGATTATAGCTATCGGGGAAGACCCACTCAGGAAGCTCATTCCACATTTCAGCGGTACGCCTGATAAAAGTGGACTTAAAGCGTTTCGTTCAGGTTTTTTTCTTTATTAATTAAGTTCAGCGTGCACTGAGCCCCTTCATATGGCGAGATCTTGCATCTTACACGAAAGCACGCGTATGGCAGGCACGCGCCGCCCACTGGTGTCACTGTCTGGTTGAGTAGCATATCCCAAGTAAGCCGCTGACAGGCAACAGTTAATTGAGGGCGGAGATTTGACTGCGGCCACCAACCATAGGAGTAACGTAGCGGTTTGACCTCTAAGAGGATCGCTGACAACCCGTGTATTGAACAGAACTCGTGCTTCAAGAAAGGTCCCTCCACTGATATCAAACTGGTCGAGCAGGCCAGTATCTACTTACGCTATCTATGCCATCAATAAGCAAATTACCTGGGTCTATAGTGCCACAAGCATTAACTTCTTCGTCCTTGTCACCGGATCGGTAGCAGATGTAAGGTCGGGTGCCTGTACAGGAACGGTCAGCCGAATGTCCATTACCATTAAACGTAATACAGCTTTCGTTATCGTTCAAATTGTCTGGCTCATAATCTGCCCAGATTATTGGAATTTCCGAGAGAGGTACACCTGTAAAATAATACACACTTTTTTAAATAGATTGCTGATTTCATTATGTATGTAGATCAGAAACATCAATAATTCTCCAAAGATTTTTTAATATTATAGTTATGTGTACCTACACATACTGCACATAGTGCAGTGATAGCCTAGTGATATGACCATTGGACTGCCGAGTCAAAGGTCTCGAGTTCGAATCCAAGGCACGCACCTCTAACTTTTCGAAGTTATGTGCGCATTAATAATTAATTATCACGCGCTTAAACGGTGAAGGAAAACATCGTGAGGAAACCTGCATGCCTGAGAGATTTTCTTGACCGCATGTGAAGTCTGCCAACCCGCAGTAGGCTAGCGTGGCGGACTATAGCCTAATCCCTCTCGTATTGAGAGGAGACCCGTGCCCAGCAGTGGGATAATGTAATGGGTTGATGATGATGATGATGTACCTACACATAACTATAATATTAAATAATCTAATACTTCCTGATGAAGATACTTAAATGTCTCCTTCTCAAGGCATAAGTCCTTCTCCTCGATGTTCTTCCATCGCGTCGCCTTAACATTATAAAGATTTTGATTTTTTTTGGAGCGTAATTTACTGACTCTTTCGAGGAAGTTTGGGTCGCCAAGTTCCCGCCAGACTTATAGTAATGACTTCATTAATCTTTTTTTTTTAGTTTTCTTATAGGTACTTTGTAGAAGATTCTTATGGAAAGAAAAATTAAGAAAATTACGCTGAAAATGTTCAGAAAACTTAACGACTATTTTAACTTTTTTTTTTTTTTATTATTTATTTCAGTTCAAATTACATATTGATAGCTATAAAAACTTTTGACTGCCTCGTTGGTCTAGTGGTCCCAGTCGCGACTGCTACGCTAGAGGTCTTGGGTTCGATCCCCAGGTCGAGCAAACTGTTACTTGGGTTTTTCTATGAAATTCTCAGTAGCAGCTCGGAGTCTGGATTTGTGCCCGGTTAATGGCAATAGGCTCGCCACCTATTACATGGGACCTAAACATACCGGCGAACTGTGGGTGTACATTAAGTACACCTCTGCCTAACCCTTCAGGGAATACAGGCGTGATGGTATGTAGCTATAAAAACGTCTGTCGGTTCAGCTACACCACATAAATAAACGACTATAGACATTATTGTTAATAGGGCGACGCTGTTGTCGCAGTTTTTATCGCTCACGATACAAACGCGACCCCAGAGGTGAGACTACAACACATTTGCATCAATTTCGCGCGTATTTCTATCCTTTTGATATAGTTATAACGTTGATATTTTTTTAATAAAATGATATTTAATATATTATTATCTGGGGACTTCATGAGTCAAATGGTTCTTCCTTGACACATTATCTTGAAATGCTAGCATAAAATTGGGTCGTTTTAAATCAAAAGTCATCAATCTTTGAGCTCGTGGTACTTTTTAACCGTATTTTGAAATTACGTTTTACGTACACACAGCAACACATGAAATTATACAAAACCAATTTAGACTGAGCTCCCTTGTACTTTTCTTCTTCCCTTCCCTTTTTTTTAAATAAGCTCGGCAACGCATCTGCAACTCCTTTGGTTTTTCAGATGTCCATGGGCGGCAATTACTTTTACCATCAGATAGCTCGCCTGCTCGTTTGCCGAGATATCCAATAAAAAAAAAAACTAAAAAAAATATCCTAAAATGTTAATTAATATTCTCACCTTCAACTGTGTGGTAGTCGCCTTGAGAAAATGTAGCATGGATCCCGGTGAAGATTTCAGATTGCGGTGAGAAGAAATTATTTATGATATGTATCATTTCAGTTTCGATTTCAGGCGTTGTTGGGGAAGCTAGGACAGCACCTTGTAATAGAGAAAATATAAAAATAATTCACTACCTCATTAGTCTAATGGTCCCAAGCGAGATTGCTACGCTAGAAGTCCTGGGATCTATTCCCGGGACGAGTAAATGACAATTGGCGAACTGGTGGTATTCATGTACGCCTCTGCCTAACCCTTCGAATAGACGCGTGTTATTTACCTATTTATTTATAATAAGCCCACCAACAATTGAAGCGGCAGTAGCCTAATGGCTAGGGCGTCGGACTTGCGATCATGTGGTTGCCGGTTCGAAACCCACCCATTGCACTATTGACGTGAACCCACTCGTAACACAAGAATTTTGCTGAGCACGAAGGGTTAACAAGATTACTAGTAATGTGTGACCCACATTGCTAGTAAGCTTTAAAAAAAAAAATACAATCGCTTAAGAAATAGAACAATAATAACTACCAAGTTTGAATTATTAGCAATCATAAAACAAAAAATTACTTTTAACAAAAACGTTAAACCGCCTTCAAAAAATAATAAAATAATTTTGTCTAAAACAGTTTGGGAAGTCGGTGACTTCTATTTGAGTGGGTCTTCTGTTTTTGTCACCGACTTCCCAAACTGTTTTAGACAAAATTATTTTTTGAAGGCAGTTTAACTTTTTTTTTTAAGTAATTTTATTTTGTAATTTTTAGTGGAAAGTTTTGTTTAGAAGTACTTGTTAGCCAACTAAACGCACTGCTCCAATAAGACAGCGATGTTTCAGAGTAAACGATAATATCATCGATGTAAACGATTTTTAGATTTTTGTTGATATTTTCATAGCTGCCTAACCGATTTCGATAAAATTTGAACGGGACCACCTCTGAAGTATGACCTACCAAACAAAAAAACAATAATTAAAATCGGTCCACAATTGGCGGAGATATCGCGTAACAAACACACAAAAAAAAACATACAGACGAATTGAGAACCTCCTCCTTTTTGAAGTCGGTTTAAAATATATAGATTACACATATTATTCAAAGATGAATACAGAATCTATAAAAACCCATAAGAATGCTCCAACAAATTTATCTTCTAGTAGCTTTCCGCCCACGGCTTCGCCAGCGTGGTTTCTCGGCTTTTCTGCATTTCAATTTTCCCGTTTTTGCAACATTTTTAATTTATGCTCCGCTCCTATTGGTCTTAGCATGATAATATATAGCCTATAGCCTTCCTCGATAAATGGGCTATCTAACACGGAAAGAATTTTTCAAATCGGACCCGTAGTTCCTGAGATTAGCGCGTTCAAGCAAACAAACAAACAAACTCTTCAGCTTTATAATATAAAGTATAGAAGTATAGTTATCGACAAATTTTAATGTATGTTATTTATTCATCATCATCATCAATAATCATCAACCCATTGCATTGCCCCACTGCTGGGCACGGGTATCCTCTCAGTACGACAGGGATTAGGTTATAGTCTCTCAAGTCTCTCAAGCATGCAGGTTTGCTCACGATGTTTTCCTTCACCGTTTAAGCGCGTGATAATTAATACATAACTTCGAAAAGTCAGAGGTTTGGATGCAAACTCGAGACCTTTGACCACCTGTATGTTTACGTTATGGAATGCAATAAATATATGAATATGAATATGACTTGGCAGTCCAATGGTCATATAACTAGGCTATCACTGCACTTAACTGCTGCAAGTTATTGTCTTGTTTACATAAATTAAGTGTTTATTGTTGTATGACGCGGGGTGAGGTGTCTTGACTCGAGGAGTGGGGAGTAAGGCACTTTATTACTGTTCCATTGTTTTTTATTCATGTACACTCGGTGCGTAATGCATTAGCTTGGAAAAACATACCATCACGCCTGTATTCCCCGAAGGGTTAGGCAGAGGTGTACTTAATATACACCCACACTTCGCCGGTATGTTTAGGTCCCATGTAATAGGGGGCGAGCCTATTGCCATTCACCAGGCACAAATCCAGACTCCGAGCTGCTACTGAGAATTTCAAAGAAAAACCCAATAACACGTTTCGTTTCGGAGTTTCGGAAGTTAGTGGCTTTAATTTGAGTGGATCTTGTCGCCACCGACTTCTGAAAATAAAATGTGGAACCCGCAGTAGGCTAGCGTCGTAGACTGAACTAGGGTAGCTAGACTAGCCATAACCCCTCTCACTCTGAGAGAAAACCCGTGCCCAACAGTGGGACAAAAATGAGTTGTTAATTGTGTATGGTTTTGTATGTCTACAAGCCAACATGAGTAGGTCGTACCTACCGGGGAAATAACGCCCTCCCACGGAATACCGACGTCAAATAGTATGCACACTTTTGCGGTGAGTGTGGAACGCCGGAGGCCCAATTCCTCCTTCAGTCCCCTTCCTTCTCCTTTGCTTTTTCAACTCTGTTCTGCTTAAATACGCTCGGCAACGTATCTGCAACTCCTTTGGTATTGCAGATGTCCATGGGCGGCCAAGACTATTTACTATCAGGTAGCTCGCCTGCTCGTATCCCAAAAAGTCGAGTAATCACAAAAAAAAAAAAATGCTTACCTTCAAGCGAGCATCGCAGCCGAGCATCAGCCCAAGTTGCTGGTATTATAAAATGCTTGAACCATGCCTTTGCCGCTGTACTATATCTGTAGTCACATCTAAACGATGCATCTTAAAAAAAAGTAAATATTAGGCAGGCGATTGAAACCCTTCAGTCCCGGTTATCATAAGAACACGTATGACAATCAAATTACTTTATAATCTTAGTCATCACAACTGTACTATGGGAGAACAGCCATGGAGTATCCCGGATGAGAACAGGACTACTTATTATAAAATATGGGGGGAAAATATTTTGATTATGGATGTGGGCTTTTGTTCTAAGAAGAACGCTGAAACAAACTCAGAGAATCGCGGTCTCTTTTAAAGTCCACAAAATAGTATTATCAGATATGCGAGTTTTACAATGTAGGTACCTATGGCAAAATCGGAATACCTACCATATACCAATATTTCCAATCGCACGTTTGAATCGACCTGTAGCCTGATTCTCGTAATTAAAACCGTAGCGATGTTGCAGCGACTCAATCGTTGAAACAGTTTTCCAGTGTTTTGTGAATACTGTGAAGCCAACGTTTTGAACGATTCTTGCCCAAAGAACATGTGTGAATACGGTAAAAGGATTTTTCAATAGGACGACTTCTAAATCGGTCCGATCGACGGATTCGTGAATGGGAAAACTTTTTCAACGTAATTTAGGTCGCTGCGACATCGCTACGGTTTTATTACGTGAAGCGTGCTACTGTCCTAACTCACGGCACTCATACATCAGTCATATTCGGAATTGTGTGAGTGTGTGTTGAGTGAGGAATACCACAACTGTGTAAATTTGGAAATAATGTAAGACCCAACTCGTTGCGTTGTCTGTTATTATTGGCCTATTTAATAAGTTACCTAAATACATACATACATACATACATACACTCACGCCTTTTTCCCATAGGGGTAGGCAGAAACTACAGAACGCCATCTGCTACGATTCTTGCATACCTCTTTTGCTTCGTCCACATTCATACATCTTGTCATACACAAATACAAAAATACACAAATGTAATGTTTATGGGACGCGGATGTCGTAAGATATGTTGCCTCAGATTATGAACAGTGTACCTGTCGAAATATACAATATTATTAATGCAAAAAATTGTAAAAAGGTTATAATTCGACATTACCTGGACAAAAATACATGAATATGTAGGTACCGAGCAGTTGTAACTGACATGCCACGGGTTAAACTTAAAATGGTTTGTGTGGCTATGATTATTAACATTTAATTATGTTATGTTCTTTTGTGTTAATCAATAAATAGAAACAAAAATAAAAGCTACTTAACCCTTCATGCGCCGTAGTATAGACACTATGCATAATCTATTGTTTCGGGTACCAGTGACTGGCAGGGGAGTCAGTGACTAAAAAGAAAAAAAAAACTTACCTATTAAACTAAGACAAAATAATAACACTGAATACTTCAAAGCAGACTTCATTCTGACAGAATCAGACGCTTGTGTGAGCATTTACAACTTTTATAAGAGAGTGGGTAATCTCATTGTAATAATAAAAATACAGATAGGTATATGACCTGTGTGGTCAGTGTAATCAGTGGTACTCAAACTGTTATTTATACTTTTACTTTTTTTTTTTTAATATTATAAAGATGAAGAGTTTGTTTGTTTGCTTGAACTCGCTAATCTTAATGAAATGAAATGAAATGATATTTATTTCTGTAAATAGATCTTTTTAAGACACTTTTACAAGTCGATTTTTTTTTTTAACTAGACGGCGTCGACGTTTCCTATTAGGAAGTAAGGGTCCGATTTGAAACATTATTTCAGTGTTAGATAGCCCATTTATCGAGGAAGGCTTGTGGATTGTATATGTCACCGTAAAATTGTAAACATCTTAAGATCATAATCCATCTTGCGAGATTGTAAACTGTCAATAGATTGTGAACTTGTGAAATTGGCAGATCATTTTGTTATATAGTTTTTTTTTAAATAAGCCAGTACTAATTCTAAAAAGCATCAAGAACTGTAGGACGCTGCTATATGCAAAAAGAACTAACATTTATTTTTGATTTGCTGCATAATGAAAGGGCATTTAAAAGTTGTTTGTTTTTGAGAACCGCTGACTTACATGATGTTGATTGTACTGTAATCGTAGTGCATGAACAACTTAACCTTTGAGTTAGTGTGACTTTAGATAAAATTGCGGTAAAAATTTAACTAATTTTTTCGGGTTTTCCAATGACTAATATTCGGGGAATTGTCCAATATAATAAAAATAATATTTCAATAATCTAAGCGCGGAGAAGGCCCAGTGATAACGATGAGTTATTAACGAAATTATTTCATCACCACTTCTCTCAAAACGGTGAAGAAAAACATCTTGAGGAAGCCAGCATGTCCTAGAATAAAAAATTCGAAGACTGGACATCTGGCAACCCGCACTGGGCCCGCGCGGTTGATTTCAGCCCACCTGCGAGCGAACCTATTGCCATTAACCGGACACAAATCCAGACTCCGAGCTGAAGAAGAAAGAAAGAAAGAAACGCTGCGGGTTAGACAACCACATACCTACGTGGTTGAGAAAATCTCTCACCTAATAAGAGTTAGAAATTTTTCAATGATTTCAAACTCACATATAAAACGGACAAGCTCTACTGAGCTCTATATATGTACTTACAACTTAATAATAATAATGATGACGTTACAGTGAAATTGTATCATTATTTGCCAGACTTGACAACATACACTATCGTTACTTTCGAAACCCTAATTTATAAAGCAATATTATTATGTAGTGATGTGGTATATTATATCGATGGACCGAAGATTTTCATTTCCTTTTTTTTACAACAGTTCAAGCAGTCACGGATCCGGCTTAAAGAACGCACGGATGGACAAAAAATACATCGAGACTCGAAAGAAATATACATAGAACACACAAACATTTATCTCAGGTGGGAATTGAATCCATGACACTCAGTCTATATAGCTGCAGGGACATATTTTGTTTCGCTATAACAACATTGCCAACATTGTAATATTATAGCAATTCTAGCTTACAGCTAAACATTACTTTGTTACAATTTCATGGTTAGTGAAACTAAGGCAAATGAGATTGAAGATTGAGAAGAGAACATCTGGGAAATCTCTGATGTACGACAACTTATTTACATTCCAATATTGTACGTCGAATTTTCATCGATACATTGAACAAAACAGCACACAACAATCCCATCACTATTTTTATACGTCGTATTATAGGGTAATGATAAGTGATGTGTCTACAATTTCGAAGTCGATTCGTCGAACCGTATCGACAATTGAACGCACTGTTTTTCGATATTTTGCGCGAGAAACGCCGCGTGTTTTGTATCGAAGTGTTTTCGTCGATATTAAAATAGGATTTTGTTGTTATCGATAAGTGGTTTTGAATAAATTGGTAAGTGTTTTTGTATTTATTGAGATAGATATTTTTATGTTAGTTATAATTACATAGTAAAACTTATATTTGAACGTAAATAGATGTGGAGTAAAGGATTTAAGGTAGAAAATTGATTATGTGCATAAAAGGCATATTATTATATTACATAACATCATTCCAACACGCCTGTGTTCACCGAAGGGTGCGGAGGTGTACCTACTAATGTACCCGCACATTTCGCCGGTATGTTTAGGTCCCATGTAATAGGGGGCGAGCTTATTGCCATTAACCAGGAACAAATCCAAACTCCGAGCTGCTACTGAGAATTTCACAGAAGAACACAACAACACTTTGCACGACCTAATAATCGAACCCAGGATCTGGCGTAGCCGTCGCGTTTGAGACCACTAGACTAATGAGGCAGGTAATTTTTATTATAAGATGAAAGGTTTATGTTATGGGAGTCAAAATCCTACCTCACTAACTGATTGACATACGACGTGAGACGGGTGACGACGAAAGTAAAAAAAAACATGCTGACTTCGGGATTAAGCGTCACCGATCCAAACGCGCTTGTTGTCGAATAAAGCCGAGTACCTATATCCGATACAGTGTCACTGATCCAAGTTTTATGATTGAGTTTCGTTCAGAAACAAGTGTAATTGAATGTAAGTTGTAAAATGAAAACTTTTTTCACTTCAAAAATTTTGAAACCCCGATTCAACCATAAGTAAAATTTGTCGAAGTCGTGTCATATATTTTTTAACCTGTATATTCATAGTATCGTCGGCTCGGTCCAGTGGACCGTATAATATTCCCGTACGACACTCGTACGGCAAGCGGCCGTGACGATGCGGTATGTCATTACAGTTTTTGTGCACAAATGTACTGCATTTGTGGGGAAGAGAGACAAAACAGATACAAATACAAATCATTTATTTTCACCAAAGAGAAATTAAGCATAAAATGGCGTTACATAAAGTTCTACACTGTGGTGGATAATTTGAAAACAAGAATTTTCGAGGTATCCACACTAGGAAAGCCAAACATAGCGTTTTCAGAAAAAAAAGATTTTGATGCTTAGGTACATGTTCCGTATCTAATGATAAAAAATTATATACTGTCACGCCTGTATTCCCCGAAGGGTATGGCAGAGGCGTACTAATCTACACCCACAATTCGCCGGTATGTTTAGGTCCCATGTAATAAGGGGCGAGATTATTGCGATTGAAAACCGAGCACAAATTCTCCTACTGAGAATTTCATAGAATCATCTAATAAAACGTTACTCTTCCTGGGAATCCAACCCAAAACCTCTAGCATAGCATCTTGTATCTTGAAAGGTTAGGCAGAAGTGTATTTTATCGTCATTGTATTGGTCCTATGTAAGATGCAAGGGGACCAAAAATCTGAATCCGTAAAAACTGCCTCTTTGGTCTAGTGGTCCCAATCGCGACTGCTACGCTAGAGGTCTTGGGTTCGATCCCCAGGTCGAGCAAAGTGTTATTGAGTTTTTCTATGAAATTCTCAGTAGCAGCTCGGAGTCTGGATTTGTGCCCGGTGAATGGCAATAGGCTCGCCCCCTATTACATGGGACCCAAACATACCGGCGAACTGTGGGTGTACATTAAGTGCACCTCTGCCTAACCCTTCGGGGAATACAGGCGTGATGGTATGTTATTTTCTCCTGTCTTCTGTCAGCTTACGAGCTGGACTCCAATAAAAATAATCGCCCACAAACATTGAACAATGAAACAGCGAATAGACAATATAAATAGGTATTGGCTTGTATGAATCGACCAACGGTATTTCAGCGGTTTGCATTGAGTTAGGAAACTTTTAGAGTAGATAAGTATTTTCATAAAGGTATACTTTTTTTTTTCAACAGTGATTGCCTTGTGATATGACCATTGGACTGCCAAGTCAAAGGTCTCAAGTTCGAATCCAAGGCATGCACCGCTGACTTTTCGAAGTCATGTGCGTATTAATAATTAATTATCACGAGCTTAAACGGTGAAGGAAAACATCGTTAGGAAACCTGCATGCCTGATAGATTTTCTTGATGGCGTGTGAAGTCTGCCAACCCGCAATAGGCTACCTTGGTGGCCTTTCCTCCCGTTCTGAGAGGAGACCCGTGCCCAGCAGTGGGACAATGTAATGGGTTGATGATGATGATGTTATATTTTTGTGAAGTGTGAAGTTTAACCCCCAAAAGACACAGATCAGCCCGTTTTCTGATGGCAAAGCTCCCATGGTTGTGCCTCATCAGTTTCAAAACAGTCCACTTGATATTAAGCCGAGTATTTGATTCTTGGGATCAATCGCGCAAAATAATAAGGCACTTATGATTCTCTATGAGACTGTCTAGTCTAGTGGTGCTAAGCGCGACATCTATGCTAGAGGTCCTGGGTTCGATCCCTAGGTCGAGCAGTGTGATTGGGTTTTTCTCTGAAATTTTCTGTAGCAGGTTGGAGTCTAAAATTGTGCCCGGTTAATGGCAATAAGCTAGGCCCCTATTACATGGAACCTTAACATAACTTAACAGAGGGGTACATAAGTACACCTCTGTTAAGCCGTTAAGGTATTTCCGTTTGCTATTTCGGAAATGTGTCTAATATGTATAATTTATTTCACACATTTACGTGCGATTATAGGAATTATATACAATGACGGATTACATACATTTCCTTTGATAGAAACATTTTCATTATTAAAGAAAATGTATCTAAACAATGAGGACTAATTGTTTTTTTTTTGTTTTTTTTAAATTAGATATGTTTCCCATTTGCTTTTCTCAGCTCACTAAAGTTTAAATTATCGTGTGAATGATGTGTATAGTTTTAATTGGACTTCAGGTTGAATACTATGATATTTGATTGAATATTGTGTTAAACTTAATCTGTTGTCTGTTACTGTTAAGTATTTGTAAAAAAAAAACAAATCACAAATATTGTGCTAAGCTAACGAGAACGTTATATAACAAACGGTTCATTACTAGCTCCCAGTCACGACGGATGTTCGGTTCAGTTCAAATAAACAGACGGTTTTGTTCAGTCGCTATTTTAGAGAAAATACACTATAAAATTGTGCTTTCCTGTGATTTCATTCCGAATAAAAACATTTATCAAACTAACAACTGTTGAAAAGGGATTATTACGTCACCATTCTCGAGATGAAGACCTTGATAATAGTAAGTTAATCTACGTTTGATGCGATCAGGTTATGGATGGGTAACCATTCTTTGCACATGAAGATTCTTTCATACGTTGAAGAGGAAGACAAAATCTTTGGTCTTGTTTATTTTTTTCAAATAGACATCGAATAGATAATTAATTCGATATAATCGTTATTGATAGTCATATAATGAAAATATAAGACTGTCTGTCTGTGGTCCATTGCCATTGCTACGCTTGAAGGTCTCGGGTACCATTCCCTTGTCGAGTAGTGTTATTGGTTATATGCTATGAAATTCTTAGTAGCAGCTCGTTGTCTGGATTTGTGTCCAATTAATGGCAATAGGCTCGCCCACAATTACATGGGACCTAACTATACCGGCGAAATATGGGTGCACATTAGTACACCTATGTCTAACCCTTCGGGGAATACAGGCGTGATGGTATATTATGGTATGAATTTTAGAAGAAATTGAAAGAAATTGAAAATTAGGTGTTATGACAGCCATTTTACTGCCTGAGGATGTGTGACCATTCTTAACAGTTCGAGACCCCTTGTCATACGATCACCTATGACAATCTTTAGTCGTAGTTGGAAGCTTGAAAATCATCATATCATCATCATCAAACCAGCCAAGTGAAGTCCACTGCTGAACGAAGGCCTCCCCCATAGACATCCACAACGACCAATATATGCCGCCTGCATCGAACGACCTCCACCGACCTTTGCCAGGTCATCTGTCCATCTTGTTGAAGGTCATCCCAAACTGCGTTTTCCGGTGCGTGACAACCAACAACCAAGTTGGATTCTAACTTGGGTCTTCTAGTTAAATAGACCAGACGCTATGACCAAATAAGCCACCGCGAATGTATATGCAACTTGTTAACAGACTTGAAGAAAATACATAACAAAAAAAAAATACTGGAAATCAGCGAAGGTTTCGGTCCGGTTTCTCGCAAAAATTTTAAGTACCTACATAAAGTAAAACTTTGATATCAGTAATTTCTTTTTGGGTGAAGTTTTAAAGGAGGAGGTCATTTGATATTTTCACTGGAAATATTTTGACTGATCATTTTTATATCAGAAAAAACCAGTCATGGATTTCAATGTAGACATAATTATGTATGCAAGACTCTTTGACAGGTTGAGATACTATGATTTTTAATATACGATCACACCAGTATTCCCGAAGGGTTAGGCAGAGGTGTACAGTACACCCACGCTTCGCCGGTATGTTTAGGTCCCATGTAATAGGAGGCGAGCCTATTGCCATTAACCAGGCATCAATCCAGACCCCAAGCTGCTACAGAGATTTTCATAGAAGAACTCAATAACACTTAGCTTGACCTGGGAATCGAGCGTAGCGTAGCAGTCGCGCTTGGGACCACTAGACTAACGAGGCAGTCCAAAAATACATATCCTATTTTTACTAAATCCTTTTGGGACGTTAATAAAAACCTAGGCTACATAATCTTAAAATCCTATTATTGAACCTAGCTTCCTTATTATTGAGCCGATTTAAGTTATTTTTGGCTCTATTAGTGGCCAAGTTTTTCATGAGCCCGTAGAAAATGATCAGTTAAATAGCCTATTGTACAAGTTTGTCTATCAATTATTATCGTCTTTGAAGGCAACGTCCGATTCGAATAACTCGGTATAATCGCTCGAACAATTTTCTCGTGAAACTTTGAAAATTTTTGATTGCAAATTCTGGAATGTCTTCAATTTAAAATCAACCACCGGATTTTGTGTTAAATCAAAATTATTCTGGCTATCATTATTAATGAATTCAAAGAATTTGAAACAAATATATATGGAAATTAAAAAAATGAAAAATGTCTTTATTATTCTAAAAGATACAATTTAGTCGTATACAGCCCTAGACCCCACACTAGGATTCCCTGTGTCATGGGGTCTAGTCTCTTCCATTCTGAGACTATAATATAAAGACAATATACGAGACAATATTATTATTTAGGTTGGTAAGTTACAGTCTTAAAGTAAGTTCTTACTACTGTTATTTGTTAGTGTATAAGAAAGGTTGTATGGAATATGATACAGATATGGAAATATTAAAAAGAAATTATACCTTTTATTTACATACATCCCATGACGCCTGTATTTCCCGAAGGGTTAGACAGAGGTGCACTTACTGTACAACCACAGCTCGTCGGTATGCTTTTGTTTAGTCCTGTGAGATAGGGGGCTAGCCTATTGCCAATCACCTAATATACCCGAGTAGCTACTGAAGATTTCAGTTTTCATAGAAAAACCCAAGAACGCTTTGCTCGCCCTGGGAATCGAGCCCAAGACCTCTAGCGTAACAGTCGCGCTAAGGACCACTAGACTAATGAGGCAGTCTGTCAATATAATGCAGATATGGAAATATTAAAAAGAAATTCTACGTTTTATTTATTCAGAAGATATCACATATTGTCATTTTCTCCAAGAAAGGTACGACCTTGCAAGTAAAAGAACTATTAGTATCTTTTATGCATGGGCTGTTTGAACAATGATCATTGCCCATCCGCCATTTTGACAGGTATGACAGCTGTCACATACGCTAGCCAACCGTAGCGTTTCTAGAGAAAGCTATTGCCTATTTTTTTAGGTTTTAGAACAGTAAGCAAATAAGTAGGCACGTTGGACTTAACACCACACATTGCATGACGTCGCAATAGCCAAGATATATTTTCTACCTTAAGTAGCATTGTCAAGCTAAAATCAACTTTATCTATATGTATTAGAGTATACAATATTTTATTAACAACTTTCACAAGTGATGAATTCTTTTGTTTGTTGTGAACTGTGGCAGAGATAGATTTGCTGTCAATAAAATGATTGTTTGGCATCTAAAACAATGGAATACGTTTGAATTTACTCTGCAGTTTGCATCAATGGAAGGTAAAGTTAAAGTTTGTAGAATTGTAATCAGCGATGCTTTAGTATCAGAAGTATGTATATGAAAGTGAAAACGACTGATTTCGAAGACATTAAAAAAACAGGTCACGAATGTTTACGATCCCATAACAGTAAAGATTATGAAATAAAAGTGAAAACTATTTATTAACATATAATTTCCCTTTTTTATCCCGCTAAGGCAAAGGAATAAGCAATCAACATAATGTGTCATGTTAATTAATTTCTTTCACTTGTGTTATTTTCAATAAATTCAACATCAGTCAGGCCTATTGTAAAATCAAATAAAAATAATAACATATATACCATCACGCCTGTATTCCCCGAAGGGTTAGGCAGAGGTGTACTAATGTACACCCACAGTTCGCCGGTATGTTTAGGTCCCATGTAATAGGGGGCAAGCCTATTGCCATTAACCGGACACAAATCCAGACTCCGAGCAGCTGCTACTGAGAATTTCATAGAAAAATCTAATAATGCTTTGCTCGACCTGGGGATCGAACCCAGGACCTCTAGCGTAGCAGTTGCGCTTAGGACAATTAGGCTAACGAGGCAGTCAAATAAAAATAATATAAGACATATATTGAAAAAATAATTTAAATCGGCCAACTCGATGTCTAATATTAATATCCTAAAAAGAAATTTCATCAAAGTAATCGCTATCCTCGAAATCGATGCTTCTAAATCACATCGCTCTTGCTCTGAAAGCAACCGTGATGGATACAAATTGTCGAATGTCCGTCATGACTGAATGAGTTATCGAACAATACTGATATTGGAAACCTTCTCAAGCTAGATTCCTTTTGAGATTTAGATGTTCGATGAAATATAAGAGATATTGAACTTGTTTAAGCCTAAGGGTCAGTACACACCGAGACGTGACGAGACGTGCGCGCATACAAAATATAACTTTATTTATTACACAAATATATACACATTTAATTGGCCTCTCGGCAACGCGCTGCACTGCGAGGGTTCTGACGCAGAATGCCAAGTTCTCAAAATGTCAACACGTCGCAATCCGCCAAATTCGCTAAATGAATCGCTTATCAACTCCCTACCTGGAGCATTTTGACTTTTTGAAAAAAAAAACATTTTGCAAAGTGAGTTGTCATTTTGAGAAGAGGACGTTCTGCGAAGTTGGCTTTTGAGAAGTTGTCATTATGCGTTGGGAAGGTTGTCATTAGGCAACATTTCTTGCAATCCTAGCAAGAAATAGTGGTATAGCATAACTTTCTTACCCATATTACCTATGTAAATCCATAACTGTTTTGGTGAACTGTGAATTATATGATTCATTAAAATTCTTCTGTCATACCAATTCAGGCGCACGCTCTCCGCTGCACCGACTGGTCGACACATATAATAAAAGGTTTGGATCTATTGATATTATATTTCTGAACAAGAATAGGTTCAAAAATCAAGTTATTTCCACTTTAAAGGAACAGCCATAAGTTTCGATGTTACTCAATTTTGATTAATATACCTAATGTATTTAAATAGCTTTAGGTTCCTCCTTCCTTTTTTGATATTTTCTATTATTTTTTTTTTGCCGATTTTATCGGTCCGATAAAATCCGATTTATATTTGTCCCCAGTATTTAAGACGCAGATATTATTAGATATTTCCCCTTCATTTTATGCTCTCCGAGATACATTTTAATAACAAACCGAGTATTAATTTTAATTTTAACCTTGTAATGTTTATCTTTAAGTTTGCCCTTATTGTTATTATTAACAGTAGGTACTTATGCTAATTATTTATATGGTAATCTGTGGATAACATCGTGAGTAGTGTATTTGTTAATTATATTAGTTAATACTCCTATCATGTGTAATATTTAATATACTGCTGTTTGTTGTACGTTAAGACTGCCTCGTTGGTCTAGTGGTCCCATTAGTGACTGCTACGCTAGAGGTCTTGGGTTCGATCCCCAGGTCGAGCAAAGTGTTATTGGGTTTTTCTATGAAATTCTCAGTAGCAGCTCGAAGTCTGGATTTGTGCCCGGTGAATGGCAATAGGCTCGCCCCCTATTACATGGAACCTAAACATACCGGCGAACTGTGGGTGTACATTAAGTACACCTCTGCCTAACCCTTCGTGGAATACAGGCGTGATGGTATGTTATGTTTGTTATGTTAATGCTGTTTGTTGTTCCTAATAAATAATAAATAAATAAATAAATAAATAAATAAATAAATAAATAAATAAATAAATAAATAAATAAATAAATAAATAAATAAATAAATAAATAAATAAATAAATAAATAAATAAATAAATAAATAAATAAATAAATAAATAAATAAATAAATAAATAAATAAATAAATAAATAAATAAATAAATAAATAAATAAATAAATAAATAAATAAATAAATAAATAAATAAATAAATAAATAAATAAATAAATTAATAAATAAATAAATAAATAAATTAATAAATAAATTAAAAACAGCTCTTTTTAACCCCTTAGCCTTCTGAAAAGAAAATCAAATCGAGCCATTTTCGAGTTTTAGCGAGAATATCACATAGCTATTTATTTCTATGTACGGTGGCCAGCACATCAAGTTACCACAAAATGTCAAATTTTCTCAGTTGATTTTGAACTTTATCTTCAACAATTTAAGGTTTAAAATCATTTTGATCTGCTGGCGACTGTACGCACGGCTACACGTCAAGCTACACAAATCCAGTGTACGCTGGATTCTTATTGTATAGAAAGGCTTTAGAATGCGAGATCAGCTTAAACTGGAATTGTATAGGTTGACCTGTAGCCATGTGTACCTATATATACATACAGGTATTATTTATTATATTAGCGCTGGCAGAGATATATGTATAAAATAGTACTTAACATACATTCACGCCGTTTTCCATAGGGTAGGTAGAAACTACAGAACGCCATTTGCATCGATTCTTGCATACCTCTTTTGCCTCGTCCACTTTCACACATCTTGTCATACACACGCGCCGGTTGCAGGTACTACGCACCTGACCTTTCTGAAGGATCTCACGAGTAAGGTATGTTTTTCTCGGGCGAACCCCTCCTGGCGGTTCAAGTTAAATTCGTTTGTTAAATCCCTTTCGTTAGTCGCCTTTCATCCATTCTCTCGACATGCCCAAACCATCTGAGCATACTTCTTTCCAATTCATGACACTATATCATTTTTAGTCTGCAACATAATACCTTGTCAGGCATCCTTAAAAGTATATTTTAAAACTGCATTCGTTTTGAGGAGAAAGCTTTCGAACCGGTTGGTACCTTGGAGTTCGATTCAATTATGCGTGAAAGTGCAGCTTTTTGCGAATTTTTAGTGGTATATTACTTTTTATAGGCGCGTGATAAGAAGGGATGAAACGGATGTGATGATAAGAATGGTAAATATGAATTTAGAGGGATGGAGGAGAAGAGAGAGACCAAAGAAAAGATGGATGAATTGTGTGAACTTCAATATAATTGGAAAAGGGATAGAAGAATGAGATGACGGCTAACAGGCATGAATGGAAGAAGGATGGAGTGGACTTCTTAGTGTCATAAGCTCTGTGATGCGTCTAATTGTCACAGGGATGTTGAGCCAGAGGTCCTAAGTTCGATGTGCCAGTAGGGCTAAGTGTTACGTGTTATAGCACAATGTGATAAATATGAAGCCTTATTGTTTTATCATATTTGGCATTACCGCTAAAGATTGTAAACATATTATTCAATCTTAATCAGGATTCGACTTTTTCTTTCGCTCCAATTTGTTTTTGTTACTAAGAAATTAAATCTGTAGCTCACTAAACCACCTCCTATTTGACTTCGAATAATAAGAACATGCAACGAGTAGTAGGAAGAAGTCAATCAAATACCGACAGTTTCATTTCCCTTCAATTAGTCGTAAAACAGAACCCAATTATCAAGATACGGGTATCAGTAATTGTCTATAGATAAAAAGAATACTTATGCCCAGAAAGAAAATTAGTACGACTACTGGATATCTAGTATGGATGGAGGGAGGATATATTTGTTTAAGGTGGTAAACTTGCTTATAGCTCATACTTATACATACATACACTCACGCCTTTTTCCCACAAGGGTAGGCAGAAACTATAGACCACTTGCTACGGCTCTTGCATATCTCTTTCGCTTCTTCCACATTCATACATCTCTTCATACACACGCGCCGGTTGCGAAGTACTATGCACCTGACCTTTTTGGAGAGTGCCGCGGATGAGATTGGTGTACGTTCTTCTAGGGCGACGTCTTCCAACGCTGCCGCTGACATTCATAATTTTATTATAATCGCTATCCATTGGTGAAAACTGCATGAAAATCGGTGCAGTATTTTTCGAGTTAGTCGCGAACAGACAGACAGACAGATGCGGTGAAGAACTTTGTTTTATATAATATGTAGTTAGTGGCGATGAATGTACCTTAAATAATTATATGCAAGTAAAAATAACTTTGAATTTAATACTGATAAAATAAAATACAATAACACTCGGCGGTTGTACTGGAGAAATGTTGTTTTCAACCGCAAGCAACTGGTGCCCCAATTTATTTATTCAGAACCGTTTTAATTGAATTCAAAAACTATTAATTAAAATTAGGTGGGAGAAGAGGGTTGAAAACAAACGTACTCTAAACGTCAGGATTAATTTGTTTTAGAGAGAACAAAACAATAGTCAGTATTATTTTGTTTGATGTTGATTATTTTGTTTGCATCAGACGTATGGTGGGTTAAAAATAAGTCGCTTTTCATTTAGCTGAATCTCAGCAGTGAGTTGAATAAATTATATTTATATTTTACACACTTTTTCATATAAATAAGAATTTTCTATTGAAAGAAAATTTCATGGTTAAAGAAAACTTTGTTTCAATAGAAAATTTGTGAACATTTTCGCATTATTTAATGCTAAAATATAATAAAAAATAAACACTTTCATATTTTTTTATACAGGTTTGTTGTTTTTTTTTTTTCAACTATAATCGTTCCGTGCAGTCAATCGTGCCTAGTGATTAATTGATAAACATTGGACTGCCAAGTCAAAGATGTCGAGTTCGAATCCAAGGCTCAGAGAGCTCAAGAGTCAGAGGTCGCACCTCTGACTTTACGAAGTCATGTGCGTATTAATATTTAAATATCACGCACTTAAACGATGAAGGGAAACATCGTGAGGAAACCTGCATGCCAGATAGATATTTTTGACGGCATGTGAAATCCGCCAACCCGCAGTAGGCTAGCGTGGTGGACTACAGCCTAATCCCTCTCATTCTGAGAGGAGACCCGTGTCTAGCAGTGGGACATTGTAATGGGTTGATGATGATGATTGTCTCACTGTAGGGCAAAGGGATTCCTATGCCCTAAAGCCTATGCCCTAAAGTGTTAAAAGTTCTCCACCGGGAAAAGAGAAGGAGATATCTGTATCTTCTTCCCAGTTGAGAATTTTTGCATCCACCCTTTGCAGTAGTAGGTTAACTCATCCCGCCATCGGGAGTACAGCTTTTTTTTTAACCTATACTGTCCCACTGCTGGGCAAAGGTCTCTCCCATACCATTCCACGTGCTATCTGTCTATCGTTTTCTGAGAGAATTATCAACCAAAAACTATTAAAAGATTTTGAACAACAAAACACATTTAGCTATTCGTTTTAGCTTGTTCACACACGCAACTCTATTGTCAAGTAATATTTTTCACGGTTCATAAAGACAATCTTTTACTTTCATGTCCGTTAAATTCTTGAAACTGGTTTCTAATATTTTGTCTCCGACGAAGTTTAGTTTTTGTAGCCTATGCTCTTAATAAGTAACGTGTTTTGGGGTTGATGAAATATAAGGTATAAATTATACATAATTATACGTATAATTATGTGTTCTATGTTAAGGATAATAACGCCTATATTCAGTTTGCTATATACCAGTAGATAGCATATTTTATAACGTCATCTTTACAATGATAGTATTATTTTTATGGGATTACTCGGCAAACGATCAGGCGAGCTACCTGATGATAAGTAGTCATCGTTGCCCATGGACATCTGCAATACCAAAGGAGTTGCGAATGCGTTACCGAACCAAGGAAACGGGAGGAGTAAAGAAGAAGGAAGGAACGGGACTGAGGGAGGAATTGGCCCTCCGGAACTCTACACTCAACGTACGAAACGCAAGAGTATGCATACTGCTACGTCACGTCAATATTATATTTTCCTTTTAATAGGCTCTGCAACGCATCTGCAAGACCTTTGGTATTGCAGAAGTCCATGGGCTGCGATGACTACTTACCATGATCTGGTTTGCCTGCTCGTTTGCCGAGTAAACCCTTTTAAAAACATACATACAAACATCTATATTCTAGTACACTGCCTCGTTGGTCTAGTGGTCCCTATCGCGACTGCTACGCTAGAGGTCTTGGGTTCGATCCCCAGGTCGAGCAAAGTGTTATTGGGTTTTTCTGTGAAATTCCCAGTAGCAGCTCGGAGTCTGGATTTGTGCCCGGTTAATGGCAATAGGCTCGCCTATTACATGGGACTTAAACATACCGGCGAAATGTGGGTGTACTTACATTAGTACACCTCTGCCTAACCCTTCGGGGAATACAGGCGTGATGGTATGCTATATTGTAGTAACAGGTGTCTACCTGTGTATGTCTTTGTAACCATTGTGGTCACGCTCAATTTGCTTTACTGTTAGGTTTTGTTTGCGGTTTTGCGGTTCTATACGGCTGTTATGGTGTCACAGGCCTTATTTTACATTTACATTACATTTGAAATGATATTTATTTCTGTAAATAGATCTTTTAAGACACTTTTACAAGTCGCATTTTTACATATTTTTTTCGACGACCTCTGAGAAGAAACGTCGAAACAAACTCAGAGAATCATGGTCTCTTTTAAAGTCCAGACAATAGTTATATTATATGCGAGTTCAATGTATGGCAAAATCTGAACAGGCCTTTTGAAGAAAGAACCATACCAGCTTTGAGTTGACCTGTCCTAACTGACGGAACGCATACATCAGTCATCGTGTAGCTCAACCATTTTTTAGGGAGCCCAACGACCCGACGCACAACGATACCAGATCAGCAAGACATTAGCGTAGGTCATGGGAAATACTCAAAACTTTCAGAAATCTTTAATATGTAAATAATAATTTATCAAGCTAGTGCAGTGGTAGCCTAGTGATATGACCGTAGGACTGTCTAAAGTTAAAGAAGTCTAAGTTCTCGAGCTAAATTTAAGGCACCTCTCGAAGTTATATGCAAAGGAAAACATCGTGAGGAAACCTGCATGCCTGAGAGATATTTTCGATTGCGTGTGAAGTCTGCCAACCCGCAGTAGGCTAGCGTGGCGGACTATAGCCTATTCCCTCTCGTACTGAGAGGAGACCGTGCCCAGTAGTGGGACAATGTAATGGGTTGATGCTTATCAAGCTATACAAATCCACAATAAACTTACCTCAATGTAAAGACAGATATTTTTTTATTAAAGATGGGTTTGCTCTTGATTTCAATCTTGCCGCCGAGGCAAAGATGAGGTCGATTTTGGAGTGAACACCTCTAGAATATACCTGAAATATTCTAGAACTTTATCATTGTCTAACCTAATATCATAAAGAGGAAAGATTTGATCATTTGTTTGTTTGCATAGATCAGGGTCTGACAGTACTGGACCAATTTGAAAAATTCTTTCACCAATAGAAAGCTACATTATTCTTGAGTAACATAAAAATCTGAAAAATGAAAAAAAGTATGGGTAGTCCACGCGGGCGAAGCCGCTGGCGGAAAGCTAGTATGCCTATTATAAAACCGAATTGATTCCTAAACCTATTTTTTCACCATCGTTTTTATGTAACTACCTCTGTCCCCAGTTTAATATAAAAGTACCATGACGCCTGTAATGTACGCACGGCTACACATCAAGCTATACAAATCCAGTTTACGCTGACCTCTTATTGTATGGGAAGCCTATACAGTGCGAGATCAGCTTAAAATGGAATTGTATATGTTGACCTGTAGCCCTTTGTACTACGCACAGTCCTTCATTTTAAATTGGGGCGGGACCTTTTGTAACCATATTTGCAAGCAAATACATAAATCGACATTATTGGTGAGGTCCTTCAAAAGGTCAGGTGCGTAGTACCCACAAACGGCGCTTGTGTATGACAAGATGTATGAATTATGACGAAGCAAAAGAAGTATGCAAGAATCGTAGCAAATGGTGCTCTTAGTTTCCCCCTACAGACATGGAAAAAAGGCGTGAGTGTATGTATGTACGTAAACCAAATTTTGCTGTAACAAAAAAAAGTTAAGATATGTATACAAAATGGAATGTAATAATAATGTTTAAATCAGCCTTGTCACTTGACGCAAATTAGCGTTTTCCTACTAATTTGTCAAAATATGCCTACCAGCTACGTTTTCTCTAAAATAAGTAGAAACTATGACAAATCACTAAGGAGGTAAAGTAGCATTAGGTACTTTTTTTAAAACATGGTAGCCATTGTAATTTTATTTGGGGAAAACGAAATCCGGTTTGAAGTTTGTGGTGTCAGTACCGAGATTCTCTAGACAGTCTCATTTAATTACAAGCACGATAATATAATATTTATTTATTACAATTATGTCTTTCTCTCTCGGTAGTAATTAAGTGTCATGGATTTTTTAAGTTACAGAATTGATTTAAAAATTCTAAATGATGTGAAAATTGAAATGAATGAATCAAGCCGACGTCCGATTGACGACTGGATTCAATTTTTTTTCTAGACATCACATTAAATTCAAAATTATTTTACTTACTATTTTTTGTTCGCCTATTTCTAAACAGCAAATGCGTGAGCAATAAAAACGTATACCCGAACCTCTTACAGTACTTAGGTATCTTATCTTTAAAACTTACAGCAGTGGTAGTTAGCAAGATTAAAGCTTGAAGAAAGAGTTTGTTTGTTGAAACGCGCTAATCTCAGGAACTACCAGTCAGATGTAAATAATATTTTTGTAGATGATAGACACGGTCATGAGGAAGGCTGTTGTAGGCGTCACGCTATGATGCTTAAGAGCGGGGTAAAGCGGTTAAAACCGTGGGGAACAGCTAATAACTTTATAAAATACTTCACTATCTTACTAGTACAAGACAAGAAAGAAAAAATAACAGATAACATAAAAACATACCATCACGCCTGTTTTACCCGAAGGATTAGGCAGAGGTGTACTTAATGTACACCCACAGTTCGCCGGTATGTTTAGGTCCCATGTAATAGGGGGCGAGCCTATTGCCATTCACCGGATACACCGGGCATCCGGCACGGAGCTGCTACTGAGAATTTCATGGAAAAACCCAATAACACTTTGTTCGAACCCAAGACAGTAGCAGTTTCAATTGGGACCACTAAACTAACGAGGCAGTCAAAAAATAACAGATGTACGCAAGAATCGTAATAAGTACTTAAGTTTCTGCCTACCACTGTGGAAATAAGGCGTGAGTTTATGAGTGAATGAACTTTCAAAGTGCCTCATTAGTCTAGTGGACTCAAGCGCGACTGCTACGCTAGACTTCCTTGGTTGGATTTCCAGATCGAGCAGTCTTTTTGGGTTTTCTGTGAATCTCTCAGTAGCAGCTCGGAGTTTGGATTTGTGCCCAGTTAATGCCAATAGGCTCGCCCCCTATTACATGGGACCTAAACATGACGGCGGACTGTGAGTTTACATAATATATTACACCTCTGCATAACCCTTCTGGGAATACTGGCGTGATGATATGTACTCACCATCTTTGTTTATTTAGGTATCTATAGCTTATGATAACAGCAATGATCACGTAATACAACTTGCATATCAAAAGCAATGCAGCGTGAAGATAAATCGATTTTCATCCAACTTACACAATCAGATGAAAGTGAAGAAAGTTAACCAAACTTGAATAATATTGTGTGAATTGAGATATTGTAGGTAAAAGCTTATCAACACATAGTTACTCACAGAAGGTTCACTCATGTAAATGTTCAGATAATTCACAACTTTTCGTTCGTCGGTATCGCAATTTCAAATTTTTCAAACTGATTTTCTATCAAACATTTTTGCGAATCTGTTCTAGAATCTCTCAGGCATGTAGGTTTCCTCACGATGTTTTCCTTCATGCCTGAGAGATTTTCTTGAGGGCGTGTGAAGTCTGCCAACCCGCAGTAGGCTAGCGTGGCGGATTATAGCCTAATCCCTCTCGTAATGAGAGGAGACCCGTGCCCAGCAGTGGGACAATGCAATGGGTTGATGATGATGTTCTAGAATGTAGACCGCGACTCGGCAAACGTAGTGTTAAACGCCCTCCGGCAATATGAAGTGATGCGAAATGCCGAGGACAGGGTGAAATGCCGCACATTAGGGGAGGTCTACGTCCTGCAGTGATCTAATAATATGCAAATTATCATGATTTTCGCGAATTATAGACACATTTCTTCCCCGGTTCATCTGTTTTGCACTCCATTTCTTAGAGGCGTAGCGCTGTACTCAATAGCTCCTTACTTAAGAATTGGGCAAAAATAACGTTTCAAATCCGACTTTTAGCTCAGAAGTTTTTTTTTTTTTTATTCATGATAGGCGTACGCTTGACCGCCAGTTCGCCTGATGTTAAGCGATACTGCGATCTACGATGGAGCGCGCTTGCCTAGGAGAAACCGATTCACTCGTGATTTAAAGACCCCCAGATTATAGCTATCGGGGAAGACCCACTCGGGAAGCTCATTCCACACTTCAGCGGTACGCAGGATAAAAGTGGACTTAAAGCGTTTCGTTCGGGTTTTTTGGATGTCCACCATGAACCGATGTCGCTTTTTTGTGCTTCTGGTCGTCCGATAGAAGAACGGGCAAGGGGGAATAAGATCGTGGAGATCTGATGATAAGATAAGCGCGTTCTAACCAACGAACTCTTGCCGAGGAATACTTTGACGCCTAGTCGCGGCCCACTGTTATTTTGGCTTGTTGGTTTTTTATTTTATTTTTCTTTGTTTCTTTTCTTTTGGAATGTAAAATATGTAAATAGTGTAAATACCTCTAAATAAATGATAAGACTCCTTAGAAAATAAACGAACTCTTTGGCTTTATTATCACTTTCACTACATATTATAAAAACATAGTCCTCCGCGCGTCTTTCTGTCTGTCTGTTCACGATAAACTCAAAAACTACTGCACCGATTTTCATGTTGTTTTCACCAATGGATAGCGTGGTTTTCAAGGTAGGTTTATAAGTATAATATACCGTATGTATTATAAATATACCGAGAAACGACGCGGTCGAAGCTGTGGGTGTTAAGCTAGTATTATATAAAAATTAATCCCTATTTCTCTTGATCTTTCTTGGTCGCTATAACTTAAGAACGACTACCGATTTCATTTATAATTTTCGTTTAGTTTTCTAAACGTCAGCGGATGAGGTGAGGCAGTTTCAAGATTTAAAAAAAAATTGTATGCTATACTGCCTGATTAGCTTAGTGGTTCTCAGCGCGACTGCTACGCTAGAGGTCTTCGAGTCTATTCCCAGGTCCAGCAAAATGTTGTTGGGTTTTTCTACGAAATCCAGTAGCAGCTCGAAGTTTGGATATGTGCCCGTTGAATGGCAGTCGGCTCACCACCTATTACATGGGACTTAAAATACTGGTGAACTGTGGGTGTAGGTACATTAAGTACACTGCTGCCTTACCCTTTGGGGAATACAGTCGTGATGGTATGTAAAGTACTATACATAGAATATTTAGATTGGTACTTCTGCAGCTTTCTATTTGGCGTCGTCACGGTGACCAGTTTGCGCCAATCGGTCAAGAGCGTTCACCTGCTGTGACCTAGCAGGGATACTAGGGATACTCGATAAAAAATCATTATAAAGTCGATCGAAAAATAATTTGAGTAACTTGATGAAATTTTTGTGCGGGGCGAAATTATTTTTTTAATATTGATGAATTTTTTGCTACTTCGTTATATTACATTAATATTATTTACAAAAATAGGCATCATTAATTAAACCTTTCAGTATCCAAATATTATCTTATAATCTTTGATTTCTAAACATAATATTATTCTAGGAAATTAAAATGTAAATTATTCATATAAAAAATAACAAATGATAACCAGACCTGTCACTGACAAAGTCATAATATCAATTCTATATTAAAATCATTAGACTGACTTGAAATATCTCGTATATATTCCCAATTACGGTTTAAAAAGCAGAAATAGGCAATAAACATGACAAGTTTCTTGAAAGTGAAATAGCTAGATTATTAATCTAGGTAACATATTCTCAGAATCATATCGTCAAATTGAGCATATCACACAAATGTCACCAAAATAACTTTCGAATAAATCTCGCTGTCACTTAGCGAAACAATGGTACCGCTTCAGCGCCGGCGCAAGAAAGGGACAAAACATCCGAGAAAGATCCATTCACCATCGCAAACTCGAACAGAAAACGCGTTGCCGCTCGAAAATATTGAAAAAAATAATAAAATTGCTCATGTGTATTGAAAGTTGACTGTAACATTGACCTACGGTTTTGACCAGGTGTGCAAGAGTAGGGGGACCTACTCCGATACATCGGCCAGTGGCGAATGAGACGTAATACACGTCGTCACGCCCCGAAAATTCACATCAAGTGTTTTTGTGATACAGTGGAACTTAAGTGTGTATGTGATCAAAATTAACAGGTTCTAGTGAAACAAGTGCAAAAACTGCTGGCGAAATTTCACTTTTTCATGATTGGATTCTTTTTGTTGATAGTTCCGATATGTAACTACGGAGTTTCTTCATTGTGAGTAACTTATTATTTTTATTTAGTCTGTATTGTTATTTATTCCGCTTCTCCTTTTCTCCTCGCAGGTTTCGAAATTGACTTTGAATCTAGCTTTTACTTATTCGGCGCGAACGAAATTACTTTCTTTTGGATGTATCTGAGGAGCTACTTCGTCTGTCAGTATCAAACCTTCTTTGCTGGGATCTGTTGAAAAATCTACATATACGACAACTATGAGATCATTTACTTTACATCACATTACATCTTACTTCATTATCATTCTTATTTACACTTCTATGACAAGTTATCAACCAGTTCATTCAACTCTTAGGATGACAATCACCTGTTTTCCAAGCTTTCAACTAGAAATTCAGGTTTTTATAGCCGATAACAGATATAAGTAAACCGATCGGCGATTGGTTAAGAAAGTGCGCATGTATTGTGATACTTTCCCTTGTTGAATGTAGAAGGTAAATCAGGCGTGTTGATGCCACGATATAAAACGTATTTGGAAGAAAATTCTAGATTGCAGGAGACGTTGGGATCGGTGAACTGTATCATGACCCAAAAATATAACTATATTTAGATATAGTTGTAAATTTAACATCATGTCAGCACAAAAAGGAAAACAGTTTTGGAACGAAAGTTAATTTTATGATAGGTTCTACGTATTTTTATTCCTATTGACATACCACGTAACATCACGTCTGTATTTCCCAAAGGATTAGGCAGAGGAGTACTAATGTACAGCCACAGTTTGTCGGTATAGGTCCCATGTAACAGGGGGCGAGTCTATTGCGATTAACCGGGCACAAATCCAGTTTCCGAAATGCTACTGAGAATTTCATAGAAAATCCCAATAACACTTTACTCGACCTGGGGATCCCAGGACCTCTAGCGTAGCAGTCGAGCTTAGGACCACTAGAATAATTAACATTGATTTTTAAATTAATCTTAACTAAACCTTTTTATCTTGAGCCTTATGAACCCATGAGGCTCTCTTACGCATTCTAAATATGAGATGTATCTGGGGAATTATTCAATGTGACCATAGGTATTATCCCCCCTGTTTTTTGTTCCATTGTCAGTCTTTACTTCAGTTCTGACTACACATAGATCAATCTAGAACTATAAAAAACTATCTTCACTTTATACATTAGCATTAATCACTTGCTTAAACTAATCCGGAATTTACAATTCTGTCCATTCATGAGGAGAAAACGAATTAAGTCAAAACGCAACGTTAATTGCATCAACAACATTCTTCAAACCAGTATTATGAACTCTCGAGACACGAGTTTCACACTATCTTACACATCCAACGCTAGTTTTATCAACAAAATTTTAACTTCTTGTAAAGAAATGTAGCATTGTATTGTATACAATTCAATATCTACTTCCGAGATATTTTTCTGCATGCAATATTTTTCACGGTGATACGGCAATGAAAGAGAAACTATCAGCTGTTTATGAATCCATTAAAATAAAAGGTGTCAGCAGAAGAGCCGGTTCAGTCGAGGTCGCGAATTAGGGACAAGTTAATATTATCAAGGTTTCTTTATAAGTAGTAGGATGTTAATTAGTATATTTCTTTATAATGAGTAGGTATATAGGCTTTCTTTTGAGGGTCTCGTGGCTATTCCATAATTTCGCTTATTAAAGTATCTGGAAGGTTAAGCTTCGCCTACCACGGTCATTCTGTGGATGGGTGATCACTATTAACACATCGAGAATCCTCCGTACCTCGGAGAGCACGAAAAGCCGTCGGATCCGGTTGTCGTACGAACATCTGTGACAATCGTAAGAGGCAGTCAGAAGACCAAAAAGTCAGAAAACAAGTCAAACCCTTGAATTTCGTTGTTTCCCAGAAATTGGGTTGCAGAGATGTGATGTGATGATGATGATGATGATGTGTACGCTTCGTGTAAAATACTGATATTATAATCGTATCTGGTTCTACTGTAAGCGGACCCCATTACAGAATACAGGGTTGAAAGATGATATATGATGTATTCTTTTGCGTAAAAGAATAAATATATGTTTTTGTTTTGAAAAACAGTTTAATTAAAAATAAATACCTAAAAATACCATCACGCATGTGTAAGGGCTGGGCGAAGATTTACATCAGTATATTTAAAAATCATTTCGGCAAAATTACGTAGGTAAACAGTTCGCCTGTTTGTTTTTAATTTCCGTGTTAAAATGGGCAAGCATGTACGCTGAGGTATATTTATGTATACTCACAATAAGTTAGTTGAATTTATTGATAATAACAGGCCTATTATAAAATAACATTAAATATAAAACGTTAACTGAAAAAGTGAAGTCAGATATGATTGAAAAGGGATTGAATGATGAGATGACGACTAACAGGGATGAATGGAAGAAAAGGATAGGCTGCGCTGAAGCCAAATAAATTGGGAAAAGGTAAAAAAGATGATTCTGAAAAAAAATGAAAATTCTGAGATATAAGCATTTGAAGTTTTGGGGGATTAAGAGGGTTGAGATGCTCTGTCTCCTTCGCACAAAAGAGTGTTAGTATAGAAATTGTAGGTATGACATACTTTTCAACAGATAATCGACGTCAACTAGGAGTATCTATGCTGTTGCATTTCGTACGGTGAGTGTAGAGCGCGGCAGGCCCAATTTCTGCCTCAGTCCCCCTTATCCTTCTCGGTTTCTCCTTCAACTCCCTTTTCTTTAAATAGACTCGGCAACGCATCTGCAACTCCTTTGGTTTTGCAGATGTCTATGGGAGGCGATGACTACTTACCATCAGGTAGATCGCCTGCTCGTTTGCCGAGTTATCCCATAAAATATATAATATAATATAATATATACTTTTATAAATTAGTATGGCTATGACTGCCTCATTAGTCTAGTGGTCCTAAGCGCGACTGCTACGCTAGAGGTCCTGGATTCGATCCCCAGGTCGAGCAAAGTGTTATTGGGTTTTTCTATGAAATTCTCAATAGCAGCTCGAAGTCTGGATTTGTGCCCGGTGAATGGCAATAGGCTCGCCCCCTATTACATGGGACCTTAAACATACCGGCGAACTGTGGGTGTACATTAAGTACACCTCTGCCTAACCCTTCGGGGAATATAGGCGTGATGGTATGTTATGTTATGTTATAAATTAGTATGGATTATAACTACAACAGTGAGCCAGAAATTTATTATGTAGTAACTTTGCTCTCTTTACCAACCAAGTGGTCGTTTACCACATTCATAAATTTGTCTGTATTGTCGCAAAACTACATAACGATAAGACCATCTTGATTTATCCTTATTCAGTCAATACCAACCTTCCGTTTATCTCTGAAGAAAATATCTGTATATTTTTCCTACATTCTGACACTTATGCGAATAGTAGACATTGAAATGAAACAACTTTTACGAAACCGAAATGTTGTTAGTTAAAGATTTGGTACAAAAATAGACTAGACCTTGGGAAAGGATATAAGCTGCGTTTATATTTCGGTAAATAATGAAGTTTTGGTAAATAAATTTTGTTGTCTACCCAAGCAAGGAAGCGGACGGAAAGATATGTAAAGATAATTTGTAATTTCCCGCCAGAATTGGAAAAAACTGACTGTTTAGTCAAAATTGTGCTGTCGACGCGGGCGAAGCTGCGGGCGGAAAGCTAGTACCTAATATAATTAAACCTAAATCGATGAAATCCGTTAAAAGTAGTTGCATCTTAATGTACCAATTTTTCAAAATAACTAACCATTACACCTATATACCCTAAATGGTTAGGCAGAGGTCTACTAATGTAGACCCACACTTCGCCGGTATGTTTAGGTCCCATGTAATAGGGGGCAATGCCATTAACCGGGAACAAATCCAGACTTCTAGCTGCTACTGAGAATTTTATAGAAAAACCCAATAACACTTTGCTCGACCTGGGGATCGCACCCAGGACCTCTAGCGTAGCAGTCGTGCTTAGGACCACTAGACTAATGAGGCAGTCAAACTTAGATTTAAAATATTACCTGAATATTTTTAATCTAATCTTAATCTGGCTAAGCCTTCTCAGAAACCTTAATCAGTCTAAAATTTGTTAGTTTTATAAAAGCGTAAACGATTAACATTAATCAGCTGTTTTCAATTCGGTTCGAGTTTTCTCCATTACCTAAGAGACTGTTGATTACTTTCCCCTTGGGAAAATTAAGATTTGTGTATAAATTAAGATATTTTTACTTTGTAGAATATCTGAGATACTTTCGGGACAAAATAGAAGCCCGGTTAATGGCAATCAGCTCGCCGCATGGGACCTAAATATAAGTAGGTAGCGGCGAAGTGTGCGTGTACATTATTACACCTTTTTCAATTCAATTCATTTATTTCCATAAATATGGGTACAATTACAGATGTTGTAGTAAAGGCATTTTAAGTTCGCCATATTTTAACCTAAAAGTGTGCAAAATTATTTAAATTATTACAAAATTATTAAAACATTAGTATCCATGTCAACATTATTAGATTATTAAAGATGTCAAACAAATACCTAATAGATTAAAAATAGCGCCTATTGGTCTTAGCGTGCTGATATATAGCCTTCCTCGATAAATGTGCTTTCTACCACAGAAATAGTTTTTCATCAATCGGACCCGTAGTTCCTGAGGTTAGCGCGTTCAAGCAAACAAACAAAGAAACTCTTCAGCTTAGTATACCATGTAGCTGCGATGGAGTTTTAAGCATAGGTTTAATTCAAATATTTTTTTACCATTATGCCTAGATTCCTTAAGTGCTAAGGGGTGGTGTACTTAATGTGCTTATGAGTGTTGTCTAAAGAATAAAATAAAATGCAAAAACTGTAGAAAATCCATTGGTATCAGGTAAAAATAATCTGATTCTCATTTCAAATTATTTTAAACCGAAATTAGTGGTTCTGCTAGGAATTCTCAAAGAGTTCTTCGTCTTTTTAACGCCCTGGTAAAGTATAAGACAGAATGTTAGATTGATAAATAATGTGATAGCACAACATTGCGGTTTAAACGACGATATAGCGACACGAATTGAAAGGAATATGCTGAGATGGTTTAGATATAGGTATCGAAAAAAGGATGAAAGGCAGTCGCCTTTCATCTACTAACGAAAGGGATTTGTAAAGTGAATGTTAATGGAGCCGCTAGGAGAGGACGCCTTAGAAAGATATACACCGACCTTATTGATAAGGTCCTTCAAAAATTACAGATGCGTAGTACCCACAACCCACGCGTGTGTATGACAAGATGTATGAATATGGATGAAGCAAAAGAAGTAAGAATGCAAATGTAATTCCGTACTTTCTTGCTACCTCTATAGAAAAAGTCATTAGTGTTACCACCATCACGCCTGTATTCCCCGAAGGGTTAGGCAGAGGTGTACCTTATGTACACTCACAGTTCGCCGATATGTTTAGGTCTCATGTAATAGGGGATACCAAACTCCGCGCTGCTACTGAGAATATCATAAAAAACCCAATGACACTTTGCTCGACCTGGGAATCGACCCAAAACCTCTAGCATAACAGTCGCGCTTGGGACCACAAGACTAATGAGACAGTAACTTAAAGTTATTATAAAAAAATAATTATATCCTATTATAAAAACTTGATGAAAGTTTGTACGAGCATTTTTTTTTCTACAAAGCCTTAATAAATTTACTTATTCAGGCTTTGATGTGATGATAATAATACAATTAACACACATACACATACGAACATTTTAAACCTTTTTTACAGCTTTAGAAAGTACTGACTGTGATTAATCTTCCTTTTAAAAATTAATCTTCAATTATTTCTTTAAATTTACCGTTTAAAAAGGTCTCTGACATACCGTTTTTTTTTCTATTAGGGTATGTATGTGTAAAAACGCCACTAAATATATTATAATTATGATTCACATTAGAGTAGCCACGAATTCAATTCCAACTCGGACTTGCGATCTTGTGGTTGCCGGTTCGAAATCTATCCATTGCACTACCGTCGTGAACCCCATCTTAACACAAGCATTTAGCTTAGCACGAGGGGTTAACAAGATTACGAGTACTTAATGTGCGAACCACATTGAAAACACACACACATAAAAAAAAATACTAGATGGCACCGACATTAACAATCTGACGAGCTCTAAGAAGAACGCCGAAAAAAACTCAGAGAATCGTGGCCTGCTTTAAAGTTCTATCAGATACGCGAGTTTTACAATTTAGGCCAATTCAATATCTGAATAGGCCTTTTGAAGAAACAGCCACTGTAGCTTTGAGTTGACCTGTACTCTCTGAGGGCACGCATACATCATCGTGTAGCATTCATTGATTGACAAGTTTCATTCAAGTATCCAAAATTTTTTAAACCTCGGCTCCATACGACAAATCCTTTTTACATTTAGCTTTATTTATTCGAAGTATTCCACATATTTTTTTTATATATTTCCACATATTTGTCGAGCCAGACAGACGCAAACAAGCGTCTGCATCTCTAAATTTCAAAAAACTTTCGATCAGCAACTTGAACTCATTCTTAACACACTTTGTATGGTAAACTCTATATCTACACGACCTCAAAATGTCACAGCTCGATAATAAATGCCATATTCTGTGTAATTAAGATTTCTTTTTTATGAAAAACTATGTAGTTCTGTGTATTTATCAAATTTATAGCTACTATGTCAGTTTGTAGGTGGAAAAAGTAAGTGCGATTTTTTTGTAACAATATAATATTTTAAATTATTAATTATGTACCCATTACCCTTGTTTCGCTGCTGGGCACAGACCTCCTCTCAGAATGGGTGTTTTATTTTTCAATTTAAAACAAAATAGATATCAACAATGCAGGTATACATAAACATTGTTAAATAACAACATTGAAAGATATAGGCTAGTGTTTACATCAATAAGTCTGTTATGACTTTAAACGTATCTAAAATAAAATTCGGACAAACATTCACAAGTCACATCGAATCTGATATATTCGCGTGATCTGCCATTACGTCTGTTTTCACCCTAATTATGTATTCGAACTAGTCAAAACTATGTTATGCAAATAATCACCTAAACAAAACATTCATAGCAATTAACACACTTATTATTTAGACTACGGTCTACGAGATAACAGCGCTAAAATATTCAAGAAATGTTTTGATTTCAATATATTATTCAAATGACAGAATTCAATTATAGATAGGAAGGATAATGTGATGAGAAATCCGGTATTGTCAATGTGAGTATAAAGACTGAAGTAGAAATGGGTAGGTCATATAAATTTGCCTAATCAAGAATGGTAGGTAGAATGTTACATGGTGAGTGCCTGGGTTAAGATGGCGGTGTCAATGCTGCCAGATAAAATACTGACACGTTGTTTTTAAATAAATTACTGAATCTCTACTCTGAGTAAGTCTATGCTAGTCGGGAATCGATGCAGAAATTCCAGAGTTTATCGATTACAAACAAACAAATCTTTCCTCTTCATAATATCAGTACAGATTGGAATATCCATTGCAGAGTTCAAGACTATATCGATAAAACTTAATTCATATAAGTTTGCTTGAATCCCTGGCTAGCCGTCACTCGATACTCGGATGTGTTCGTTACTTGGTAACCACAACGCCACCAGTCGGCGATGGTGCCAACACACGAGAGTGATTTACAGCGAGGGTTGCAAGGGAGAATTTGTTTCCATTGTATTTTTACGCATGATATAAATTAACAAGTCCAAACTTTTGATACACCCGTCCCTCACAGTTAGGTACTGTTTTTTATTCAATTGCTACCAAACTTTTTTTTATCACAGATAGGCATGTGCTTGACCACAACTTGCCTGATGTTAAGCAATGAAGTGGTCTACGATGGTACCTATTCACTCTAGTCTTGTAGACACCCAAATTGTAGGTCTCGGGGAACAAAGATTCCAGCAGCGAGTTCCACAATGGAGCAGTACGTCACAGTACTTCATAATATCTCTCGCATAGCTCATCTTAGCAAGAATTCAAGGATCGCCAACCGTTGAAGAGTACTCGTATATAACATATTGAAGACGTAAGTAAGCATGTCTAAGTCACTTTCTATTTGTCGGTTTGTAATGTTTTCATTATTAAACCGCTGCTCTAATTTTAATGAACGTTGTTGTAGAGATAGATTTGACCTAGGACTAGGACATAGGCTACGTTTTACTTAAAATTCTCTTTTGGTGCGAGTGAAACCGCGACTATCATCTAGTTTATCAAAAAAAGTAAGGAATTTCTGATGTCATCTTCACTTTTTTATGAGTTCTACTAACACGTAGCGTCTGCTCAATTTATAGCCTGGCTCAAATTCACTGCGCTAGCTACAGGTTAATGACCGGCTTCAAAACTAGCTCAACTTCTCAGAATTATATGATTGACATTAAAGTATAGAGCACCACATAGCCTATCAAAGGAACCAACGGAGGGAATCGAGCGTGGCTTGTGTTTATGCGTTTTGAATACCCGTTCACATTGATTGTAAATAATTTTGTTTAAATTTATTTATTTATTTATTTATTTATTTATACTTTATGCACCGTCGGTACAAAGGCGGTCTTAATGCCATTAGGCATTTTCTGCCAGACAACCTTAGGGTGATGCAGAGAAATATAAAATAACAGTAGTGCACTCGAAATATAAAGCGAAATAAGCGTAGACTAAAATAATTATATTAATAAACTATACATAAACAAGTACATTCGATACATAAAACAATTATATATATAACTTATACATAAATATATATATAAATACATATTTATAAAACTATACAGATAGGGCAAATTCAAGATGATGAAATCGCGAGGGTACAATCTTGGAGGTATTTACGCAATTTGTGTTTAAAAGATAGTCGAGTGTTTGTCATCCTGATTTCGGTTGGGAGAGCATTCCATAGTAAAATAGCCTGGACAAAGAAGGTAGAGTGGACAAAGTCAGAGCGGTGAGAGGGACATTGAAGAAGACGATTATTTGTAGATCGCAAATATTTCGTATGGTTAGTACATAGATATTTGAAGTGAGAAGTTAAGTACGAAGGAGAATTGGAAGAAAAAAGAACAGAGTACAGCATGGTCAGTGCTCTCATGTGCCGACGTTGCCGAATAGGCATCCATTTAAGGAACGTACGAGATGCAGAAACATGATCATATTTGCGAAGGTTAAAGACGAAACGAATGCAATTATTGAGAAGGCGGTCGAGTTTGTTGAGCAGATCTGCATTCAGGTCATAGTAGCACATTTAGCAATTAAATCTTTTATTCCAATCCATGTTCAATTCAAAATTCACCTCAAGTCATGTGGTGAATGTCTTTTTTTATAATAGGTTTTCTGGTTATTTTGTGCATCGCAATGGTAGCAACAATTAAAACAACATTGAATAATGTCAATAAATGGTAATGAATAGCATTGTTAGTGTTAATCTGACGGATTGCTTGGTGAAGAAGAGTTATGGGATCTGAGGAATTGCTGTTTTAAATTTAATAAATTAATGTCGTCTGGCCTACATTATGTATGTGTATATAAATATTTTTATTGCAAAAGTAGCAACTAAACACGATAAAACAAAATGCGGGGCAACGCCATTGAAAAAAGTATCACTAAAATATATTTAATAGGTAAAAAAATATGTAGTCCAACCACTTATAAATTTAATGCAGCTATATCGTCTAAATATGGAAACGCGCACTACCCACAAACACAGTAGCCTGCACATCGATCCCCATACAGGAACTGGCAGACATCTATAATTAATACGAGATATCAGATACTGTCGACCTGTTCTGATACGGATTTTTAGCGAACTTATAGTATGTATAGATAGTATGAATTATAATTAAAGTTTGACTTTTCAAAAGGATATTACCAGCTTCGATTGTATAGGAGGATCATTTATTGAAGTTGATTTTTAACATTCGCTTAAATTTTATGCAAAACATGCATATTTTCATCATTATGCAGTGTAATCAAAGTACATTTTGATAGATGTGTAATTAACATAAATAATCTTGTTAAGATAATTTAATATTTTATGTGGATGAATTATTCTGAAATAATATCTAATTTATTACAGTACATAAATTAAGCAGACTCGATTAAAATTAGATCTAATCTAATATAATTAACAATGTTACACGGCGGTAGCCTAATAGCTAGGGTGTCGGACTTGCGATCATGTGGTTGCCGGTTCGATACCCACCCTAGCACTACCGACGTGAACCTACTCGTCATACAACCATTTAGCTTAGTACGAGAAGTTAACAAGAATACTATTAATGTGCGACCCACATTGCTTGTAAGCTTTAAAAAAAAGCAACTAGCATAAATGTTTAGTTTATTTCAATGAATTCTTAGTAATATTTTGATGGAATTTATTACCTTAGTGTTTACCTTAACTTTAATTTAGCAAAGTCCATAAGGACTCCCAGTGTAAACGATAGTAGATTTTACATTGTGTCTGTAGGTAATACTTGAAGGGTCAAAGAAAGATTTTCCCTTAAAATCAATAAAAAATCATAGAATAACGCTCAGAACTTTAAACCTTTTCGATGAAGTAAAAAGTCAAAATGATAAACAGAATACAGCTTAAATAACTTCTCAAAGATTAAATCATTAATCATGATTATTTATTATCTTAAACAAAGACTCTTCAGCGAAAAGATAACGGCCCGCGCGTTACTTTCTCTAAAAGCATTTTACATTTAAAATATTATTTGCTATCTTGCAAGTACTGAATAAATTATGTATCACCAATTTGTTTCAAGGATTTATTACTGCTGGATCAATTACGATAGTATTAGTCGAATCGTTATTAACTTAACTTACTCTTACATAAATCACTTGACTGAGCTTGTAAATTAGCAAGTGATTGCGAAAATAACTATTAGAATCTAACTAATTTGTTACAATTTGTTCCAGTTATTTAGTTACGAATTTGAACTTAAGTTAATTTATAAGTAACTGCGGTACTGTAATCAAGATTAACTTTGATCAAAGTAATTCTGTTTCAGTTAACTTACACACACACATTTACATAATAAAGTGAAATTACCCAAAATGCAAAATAACGTAGTTTGGCAATGGTCTCATCCCCCAATGGGGAATGCCAAAAAGCGCTCATAAGGTACGAACTACAAACTACTTGATCAAAAGTGTGCCAGTTCTCTTATCCAATACATTTACAATGCTCTTAACCGAGTTTGGGCTAAGATTGAGGATACTGCAAGATAAAATTGAGAAAATAAGGTTAATACTAAAAAAATATTAATATTTTTACAAAATTATAATAGGGTCCAACGAGGTATAACTATTTTAACGATGTAAGTAGGTGACAGCAACAAAACTAGCAAGTTTATTTTTGTTCAGCAACAATAATTTATTGTTTTTTTTTAAAGAGAAATATTTGAAAACACGTCATAACATCTTCAAAGCTATTATGTTTACCTTAATTTCTAAAGAGCTTTACATTCTTATTCGACCCATTGACCGCATTTATAATCTACAGACTAGGCTTAACAGAATTGATGACTGAGCCATGACCTTACTGAAAGACGCTTCTTTAGTCATATCACTTTCCTTGTTATAGACGTTAAAAGAAATTTCACCGGATGTTTTCTCCATCTTGAATGTCATATGAAATCGATTCTGGTATGCATTTACATCATTATGACTAAGCAGATTGTCGTAGTTAACGCATTAACACAGTTAAGTAGAATTTTGGAACGGATGAAGAACAGACATATGCGTAGACAATTTATTAACAAAAACTAGTTTAAGATTTGATAGCGGGAACAATATACTGCTTTCGTTTCTATTGTAATAGTCTCCGTGCAAAGTTTCATCGAAATTGTTAATTAATCTAGTCATGAACAATTAGAAGTAGGTTAAAATTGATTTCCAAGATTTTGTTTTATTGTTAGGTTACAAGTGAAGGTAATAAAAGCGTGTCAAAAATAGCAACACACTTATTAACCAAAATATTCCTACAAACTCAGGTAAGCATTCATAATTAAAAATAAATAATATAAACTTTGATAGTTTCTTTAAGACGCACTTCAGAGTTGAACGCCATTGATATGATGGAATTCAGGAAATTGTTAAAAGACCCATGCGGGTATTCTGGGGCATGCTGATAGTATATCTGCTATTAAACAATACTTTTAACAATTCTAGAATGAATATCAAAATATGATTCAATATCAAGCGAATCCATTACTCGTGCCGCCTCTCTCTCTGCTCGCCTCGCTTATCCGTCAGTGTAGCTAGTTATTCGTCCGGCCCACTTGGCACCGGTTTTCTTACGTTACTACTGTCTCGTCCTTTGTATGTACTTTTGTAGCTTTCTATAATAAATATTAACTTTTGTTAGTATACTCTTGTAAAGTGGGGTTATTATTTTAATTTTTTTATATTTATTATGTTGGGTACTGAATTCATATTTTGAACCCATATTAGTTCTTAAGAAATTTTGTTATATGAATCATATTATGATTCAACAAAAGTGGCTATTTTAGTCCCCTGATCTTAAGCGACCAAGTTAATGATGGGGAATTATTCGAATCTAATATCAACGTAATAAATGTCCACAATCGATCATCTCTCTGTGTTTAAGTTTTTTGATTTCATTACAATGTATTAAATTCATCACGTTAGACGTATTGGTAATTTAGAAGATTACCATTGAACTATTATAATAGACTGGTTCTGGATTGGATTTATATTTTGTACGCACGCAAACGCATTTATGTACCACAATTCCCCGTCTATAATCACTACTTAGTAATTCAATAGTGAGGTACTGGTCCTTTATCCAAAATAAACCTGGCGTAAAATGACCATCTCTAATACGATCTTAGGATAGTACCATCCACATAGATACCTAGAAGATAAGAGGCCTCTAAACTATTTCAAGCAGATTAATATGTTTGTACCGAATTAAAACCAATACCACAAGAATTCGGTGGAGAATTTTAACAATGCGATCGTTTGTTTTATTTTCATGTTTTCTCGCCTAAATTAATTGAAAATCAATTTTGGCATACAAAAAGGTTCGAGCTTGGTAGAGAACATAATATTATTTGTCTCAAAAAGTCTTTTAAAATGAAATTGAAACGACGGGTAACAGTTAATATTGTAAATATTACAGATAATACTGTACACTCGGCTACTCATCATGCTATACAAAACCAGTTTAGGTTGACCTCCCACTTTAAAGGTTTTCCGTACAATTATTTGCCAGCCTATACTGGTTTTATATAGTTTGATGTGTAGCCGTGCGGACTTACCTAAATATTTTTGCCCACAGCAAGAAATAGCTCTTAGCGATGAGACCGCCATTCGTTTTTGGTATGCCATAAAGGATAGTGTTACGGGACGCTTTGGCGTTGACTCCTTCGTGTTTTACCCTCATGTCTATGATTATATATACCAGGGTTTTAACTAGTGAGGATTTCCAATGGTTGTTTGGCTTTATTGCCATATAGATAGACAGGCCACCAAGGAGTCAACAAAAAAGAACTTGCCGTTATAAAAGTCTATATTACAATATTTTTAATAGAACGCCATCTAGTTACATATTTTGAACTAGAGCTAATATACGAGGGTTTCCAAACTCATTAAATAAATTACGGTTAAAACAACTAATATATGTACTACCATTTATGGAACCAATTAGGTTAATCGTATCCCTAGGTTTATCTAACGATACAAATTACCCAAATTCTGAACTACCTATTTGTATTATCCAGTAATCCGGAAGTCTTAGTTCTAGATTAAACTTGTAGCGTATATTCCCATTTACGAAGATGATCATACTAATTTAATATGTTTGTAACTGGCCGATATCTAATACAATATGATAAATCTAATATAATATGGGTTCTCTTTTTATGAGAAATAGAAATAAAAACTATATAATTTTTTTCGCGGGTAGGTGTCGAAAACGTAAACACAGAGCTCTGATAATAATTTTTATTTAAAATAGTTTAACACGTTTTTTTTGTTACAAGTCCTTTCTACTTTTAGTATTTATCTTCTATAGAGTTGGTACTTACGTTTGCAACACGTCTATGTGATACAAGAAGCTATTATACACCACCTGCCAGCTCATCATTCACTACACTGACACTTAGCACTATAACATTAAGCATCATGTCTCAAGTTGCTGAGATTCTGTCTATACAGAAAAATCTGGAGGCAAGTTTTACAAGAAGGATGGAGGAGCTTGAAACACAAATCCAGTCGGCGGGGCCTGCAAAGGATACGGTGGCCAAGGTGGCTGAAGAATTCCGTACGTTCAGGGAGCTCATCTTCAGCATGTTCCAGCTACTCAGACAGCAGATTAGTGAGTGTATCCAGCAGGTTGACAGTATGGAGTCCAGACACCGTCGTAAGGCATTAATCATCCAAGGGCTGACTGAGGCTGATGGTGAAGATAGCAGAGCTGTCACTCTTAATATTATAAATAATAAGATGTCCCTAAAGAATCTGTCTTCATCTGATTTAAAGGTTTGCCACAGAATTGGTACCCCCAACAAGGATCATCACAGGCCCATACTAGTGTGGTTTTTCAGCACCGATGTCAGATCTGCAGTTTGGCGCGCCAAGACAGGGTTGAAGGGTTCAGCAGTGTCTGTTAAGGAATTTTTAACAAAATCCAGGCAGTCTCTCTTCAGCCAAGCGCGGTTGCACTTTGGTATGCGGTCGTGTTGGACTCAGGATGGGGTTATAGTTATTAAAACAACTGATGGAAGTCGCCACAAGATAACCACTGGCGACCAGCTCAACCCCTTGTTGTTAAAGTATCCCAGGGTGCAACCTCCTCAAGCGACCAGGAGTGGGGTGGACAGCACAGGTGGGAACCTGAAAAATAAACGCAAATGAAAGTACATGGATCCTGTTTACTAATATCTAAAGTCGTAATGTATCCACCTTTCCACTATACGATACTATAATTAGTTCAACTCTTACCGTATAAATTTGTGTGTATTTTGCAGTCACAGGTACTAGCGATGGGTTTATAGACGCATATATCTATCCACTTTTAACTCTGGTCACTGATACCCACTTTTACTTCATACTTTCAGTTACATTTATTTTATAACATTTCTGTCTTCCTGTGGTAACCTTCTTTAATTCGATTATTTTTGTGTAAAACTTAATGTATTGTCAAACACACAGAATAAATTATGTCAAATTGTCAAGTGTCATGTGAATGACATTTTTAAATGATTCGTTCGGATACATTCTTAAAATGTATTGTATTTAAGGTATGTAGCTGTTCCTATTATTGCATTTCTTTTCTGGTGAACGTTTTATGTCTTGTTTTGTAAACTTGCAACTTCATTATTATTTGTTTTAATATGTTGGATTGTTTTGAAGAACATCGTTCTAGACTTTATGTGATGTTAGCTGGCGGGTGGTGCAGAGATGCATACACACGCACATACGTTTTTATAGATTATTAGATTTTTAAATATTTATTTAGTTTACGTAATTATTTATTTTATTTTATTATTTATTTATGGACTCAGATAATGAGTCTTTTTATTCTGCCAATGAATCTGCTAGTTCTGGAGATGAAAGTTTCGGTTCAGTAACAAACACTCTTGGAGAGCTTTTGCGTAGTGAGTTTGATCGTCAACCTGGTCGGCTGTTGAATGTGTGTCATATTAACGCTCAGAGTGTTGCGAGTCATTATAGTGAACTGTATGATACGTTTATTAACTGTAATATTCATGCCATCCTGATTTCCGAGAGTTGGCTCAAACCTAATCTCTTATCAACAACTTACCCTCTACCTGGTTTTATACTTATCCGTAATGACAGGGTTGGTAAAAGGGGGGGTGGTGTGGCTATATATCTGCGCAGTGATATCCCTTTTAAAATTCTAATTTCTTCATCTTCTAACATTGCTTCAGAGTTCCTCTTTCTTGAAGTTAAGGTAAGGGGAGTCAAAACCATTGTTGGTGTTATTTATTGTCCCCCCACTGTTGATTATTTCACAGAATTCGAATCTGTATTAGATTCCTTGGGGTCTGAGTATGAACACCATATCATCATGGGTGATTTCAATACGAACCTCCTTGCCCATACCTCTCCCAGATCCCGTAAACTCCGCCAGTTAATCGAGTCAGCGAGCTTACACCTTCTACCCCTTCAAGCCACTCACCATAATACTGTTGGTGATGACACCTGGCTTGATTTAATACTCACCTCGAATCCTTCCCTCGTTTCTTCTTACGGCCAACATGTTGCTCCTGGTTTCTCTCACCACGATCTTATTTTCCTCTCCTATATACTCAAACCACCCAAACCTAATCCTAGGGTTCTGTACAGGCGTTGTTTTGCGCGTCTGGATGTTGAAACCTTACGTAAAGATGCCTCTGATTTAGACTGGGACCAATTGGTTAAGGCTTCTAGAGTGGACGATAAAGTGTGTATTTTCAACGACTCGGTACTGAAATTGTACGATCAGCATGCGCCGGTCAGGAAAATTAAACTTAAGCGTCTACCTGCGCCATGGATGACCAGAGGCATTCGTATGGCCATGAGGCGTAGGGACCGTGCCTTTCGCAAATTCAAAAAAGATCGTATTGATGAAAATTGGGTTGCTTTCAAATCTGCTAGAAATCGGTGCAATCAGATGATACGTAACGCCAAGCGCCGCCATATTCTAGAAAATATAACCTCCTCTTCTTCTGCTGATGTTTGGAAATTCCTTGGAACGCTGGGCATTGGCAAGTCGCGGCATTTAGATCTGCCTAGCTCCATTGGATTAAACGATCTCAATCGTCATTTCTCTACTGTACCTACTATGGACCGTTTAACTCAAGCACAGACTCTCAGGCATATATCTGATCTAACGCATCCTAATATTGACCCTTTTCACTTCTCACCAGTTGACCCCATTGAGATCAAAAAGGTAATTGTCTCCATTAAATCAAATGCGGTGGGGTGCGATCGTATTACCCGCCGCATGATTATAACAATCCTAGATCAACTTCTATCCCCAATCTCGCACATCATTAACTACTCTCTAACTTCAGGAGTATTCCCTTCCCAGTGGCGTAAGGCATATGTATGTGCTTTACCAAAAATATCTAACCCTTCTCTTCCCAGCCATTTTCGCCCTATTTCCATCCTGCCTTTTCTATCCAAAGTACTTGAAGCATGTGTTCACAAGCAATTATCCCACTTTATTCATAATAACACCCTCATTAGCCCATTACAATCTGGGTTTAGACCTGGGCACAGTACTACTTCCGCTCTCCTTAAAGTGACTGGCGATATTAGGGCTGGCATGGAGGACACCAAAGTCACTGTTCTAGTGTTGGTAGATTTCTCAAATGCTTTTAATACTGTCAGTCACGATATCCTTCTTTCAATTCTTTCTTATCTTATGATCTCGGATGAGGCGCTGGAATGGTTCTCTTCATATCTTCGGGGACGTCAGCAGTCAGTTCAAGCTGGTGAAGCATCATCAAGCTGGTATGACTTAGAAACTGGCGTTCCACAAGGCGGTATTCTTTCTCCTCTCCTTTTCTCAGTTTTTATAAACTTCTTAACCCGTGAACTTCATTGTGCGTATCATCTGTATGCCGATGACTTACAGTTATACTGTCAAGCAAGAGTTGAAGGTATATCCGGTGTAGTCGACGAACTGAACCGAGACTTGGCAGCTATCAAGAATTGGTCTGATAGATTCGGTGTTGCAGTGAATCCTACAAAGTGCCAAACAATCGTTGTTGGGAGTAATCGCATTGTGAGCAAATTGGACAGGACAACTTTGCCTCCTGTAATTTTTAATGGAACCATTATTCCCTATAGTAGTGATGTTAAAGACCTTGGCTTGCATATAGACACTACCTTAGACTGGCGAGCTCAAGTCACCAATGTAAGCCAAAAAGTAACTGGAACATTGCGGTCTCTCTATCGATTAAGGAATTTGCTCCCATCCAACATTAAAGCAATGCTTGTACAGACCTTAATATTTCCTATGATCGACTATGGTGATGTGTGTTACTATGACCTGAATGCAGATCTACTCAACAAACTTGACCGCCTTCTGAATAACTGCATTCGATTCGTTTTCAATCTGCGCAAGTACGATCATGTTACAGCATATAGAAAGCTTCTAAATTGGTTGCCCATCCGTCAACGTAGGGCGCAAAGAGCATTGACAACTTTGTTCGCCATACTAGATTCTCCTTCTTCTCCTACTTATCTCTCTTCTTACTTTCAATATATATGCTCTAACCACGACAAAGAACTCCGTTCCTCATACAATCGTCTTCTGCAATGTCCCTCTCACCGCTATGATTTCTTGCACTCTTCCTTTTTCGTCCAAGCTATTCTTCTGTGGAATGCGCTACCTCGGGATATCAGAATGGCTACCAGTCGCTACGGCTTTAAATGTAAGGTTAAGAAATACCTCCTCAGATCTTTGGCAGCTTCTTAAGGTTAACCTCATCTTTGTAGTCTTATTTATTATAGTTTATGTATTATATTTATATATATATATATATTTTATATATAAAGTAGGAAAATTATATATTTATAGTCATTAGATTTTTCTTCTTGTATATTTAGTTACATTATTTTTCGTTTTTAATCTCACTATAAGTGCACCTACCGATTTCTGTCTCTGCATCACCCTAAGGTCGACTGTTAGAGAATGCCTAAGGCATTAAGTCCGCCTCTGTACTCTGTGTGCATAAAGTATTAAATAAATAAATAAATAAATAAATAAATAAATTTAAGGGAAAGAAAACAAAAATTGTCTGCGAGTTATACTATAAAACATTAAACCTGTACTCCCCGAAGGATTGAGCAAAGGTGTGCTAATGTACACCACAGTTTGCGAGTATGCTTAGGTCCCACGGGGAACAATACCCAACTTCAACCTATTATAATTATCCGAATTTCATACAACAACCTAATTACAGTTTGTTTGACTTGGAAATGGAATCCAAGCCCTCTGGCGTACTAGTAGTTTAGGACTAGACTAAGAAAGCAGTTTGATTTTCCTCTGTTTTTAATAACACCACCTTCTCTTCGTCCGACAACAGCTTCTTAAGCGAGTAAATTCTCAACCACACATACTACATTCTATAGCATTATCATCATGGTATCGTTTATTTTTAAAACAACAACCACATCAGTCATTACTGATCCAGTTCTAAAGCCTCAATTCTTCGGTGACGTTGCACGAGAAAGTTTAACGACATTTGAAACTGTATCATTTCCTTATACTTATGTGTCGGAAGTTGTTTTTGGTTTAATATTAAAATGGTATTGTCTTTGTAGAAATCTTTTTGGATCATCTTAATAGAAATCTTCATCAGAATAATGCATTGTGATCATCAACAGCATTTGTGGTGTCAATAATTGAACTATCCACCCAACCTAAAATTTATAGTTGAACTACACGTAGGTACTTGATAAAATAAATATATTCCTCAAATATTAGAGGACAGGGACCTTTCCTGATCAGATAACATAACATACCATCACGCGAGGATTCTCCGAAGACTTAGGCAGAGGTGTAGGTACTAATGTGCACCCAAACTTCGCCGGTGTTTACGTCCCATGTAATAGGGGGCGAGCCTATTGCCATTAACCGGGCACAAATCCAGATTCCGAGATACTACTGAAAGTTTTATAGAAAGACCCAATAATACTTTTCTCGACCTTGAATAGATAATTAAATATATTTCAGTATTTTCATTGCCTTACTTACATACATAATTATATTTATGAGAGACTTAGTTATTTCGGTGTATATAATCAGAGATCAGAAGTTAGGAAATATGAGCTAAACCAAGATTTTTTTTAAGTTTCTAGGAGATCGAGTGACAGAAACATAGTATGTATGTTTCTGTCACTTGATCTCCTGGAATACACTCAAACGTTTTTCTTTATAGCGCTAAGCAAAAACTATAGACCGCCACTAATTGCTACGACTCTTGTATACTCTTTAGCTTTTTCCACATTTATACACTAATACAAAAATAAATAACACATCAAAATTGAGCTCAATCTTAAGATACTTTTAGTATCAAAATTGCAAATAAATAATTCAATAATGGAGCTTCGATACTTCGATTGGAAAATACTTCGACGTAAACACTATTATAATTCAGAACACGAAAATATTAAATGGCGCTTACTACATTACACAAACGACTGCCCCATTTCTTTTGTGCGAATTTTCGAATAGTTCCTCGGAACCTTTTCGTCTTAGGCACGTCGTAGGCATTCCAGTCGATAGCATCACGTATATTCCACGCAGCTCGGCGCCAATACATCTGTTTTACACACGGATGGACTCTGAGCTGAGACCAAAATACGTGTCAATTGCTTCTGGGAATTTTTCGGTTTAGGAAATCAAGTGTTAGGCAGGTTGAGAAGGGTAAGAAATTATTATGGTAAAAAAACTAGGCAATACTTAACTCTGCTAATATATAATAAAATAGACTTCCTAAGAGATGCATCCAAAGATATAAGCACTGTAACATTAAAGAAAAGACTGAAAAATATACTCTTAAGATTATGTATGATAAAATGTAACATGGTATATTATATAATATGGTATTGTTACCTATCTATATCTATATATATAAAAATCAATGCCACTTTTCGTTGTAATTTTATAACTCAAGAACGGGCTCACATATCCAAACCAAATGTTTAGGCTTTGTTTGGACTATTTAGTAGATGGTTTATGTGAAGTTTGCACAAAATTGGTCGAGCGGTTCTTCATTTATCACATTTTTTTACATACATATTATTGTACCGAAAAGTCAAGAAAACACGGGGGCGAAGCCGTGGGCGGAAAGCTAGTTTTGTATAATTGTGTAGTGTATTAAAAAAAAGAGAGCGTCACTATCGCCAACAAACTGTTGCACAGATTGGCGATGCTTAGTGTAAGTTTAAAATTCATGTATGTTTTATTAATAAACTATTAAAAAGAAAAGTGTTAGGTACGTTTTGTAGTTAGATCTATGATTAAATAGGATTGTCTATAAAAGATAACACTGATTTTTAATAACAAGACATCTTATACTAACGCCGCAGTTATTTTTATTTTTAGAAGTCTTATTCTTAGTTTTTTGCATATCATCATCACCATCATTACAATATCCCACTGATGGGCACAAGTCTCTTCTCGGAATGAGAGAGATTAGGATATTACAATGCATTCATCATCATCGACCCATTACACTGGTCCACTGCTGGCCACGGGTCTCCTCTCCAAACAAGAGGGATTAGGATATAGTCCACCACGCTAGCCTAATGTGGGTTGAAAAACTTATGCCGTCAAGAAAATCACTCTAAAAAGACATGCAGATTTCCTCACGATGTGTGATAATTTATTATTAATACGCACATGACTTCGAAAAGACAGAGGTGCGTGCCTTGGATTGGAACTCAAGACCTTTGACTTGGCAGTCCAATGGTCATATCACAGGCTATCACTGTAATTATTGTAAAATTCATCGTCAACAAGGTATCATAAAAATATCATGCAGAAATATTAATTGTTTACTTTGTGTGTGCAACTACTACGCAGTTTCAATCAAACCGTTATAAAAGTATAAAAATAATAGTTTTTTCATACGCATTGTTTTTTTTTGTGACGGCCCTTCAAGTCTCCTTTATTTTTTGCTGTTGCTATAACTCTCAGACAAGACCGTATACTCTAAAAAAGTATTAGCACAGATATCAAAGTAACACAAAGATCTATTGTATCACAATGGCTAAAGAAAACAAGTTGGCGTTTCGTCTAGACTGGGTCTTAATAAGATAGCATTGATGTATTATGCCCCGCAGTCTTAACCATAGCGATGGGTGGCGTGATAGGGACAGCGAAGGAGTCGGCATCGTAACTAATAATAACAATTGTCCAGTTATAACCGGTCTTTAACAAATTTCTCCATTTAATCCTTCCGTTTTTAGAGCTTTCTGCACACGCCTTGTTGTGTGAGTCAAACTACTCCCGCCAACGCATTTTGGGTCTGTGACGTCTTTTAAAGTTTTGTGGCCGTTTTGAAGCTTTGTGGCTTCCAAATTGTTGCGGTTTTTCCTCTCCATTCAGCAGACATGCGTTTAAGAGGGCAGCTTTTCGACATCCCTCAGAATTACACTACAAAGTTTGATATGTCGTGCCCTTTACTTTGTTGTGGTCAGAATAAACAACTCAAAAGATCAGTCAAGCTTTACTCCAAAATTCATGGCTCGGTCTAAGGTGATCTCTAGTGAAATAATAACTCAATATGTTGGTGATTAGAGGGGCGTAGACTTGGCTGAAAAGTTCACGAACAATACAAAAAATAGTTGGTGTAAGTTGCTCGAAAAAGTTACACTACAATTACTCTTTGTGCGAAATTGCACAAAGTACAGTCCAAAATGTCTCTGATAATTTTGATTTAAAAAGACAGCACTCGCATACGGCTACAAGCTGTATCGTAGAGGTGTAGGTACCAATATACTCACAGTTCGCCGGTCTGGTTAAATTAACCCTACTAGTAATAACTATAACTTATTCACAACTGAGTACTCCCTAAAACTTTTGCGTAAAAACCTTTACCGTAGCAGAAAGTAGTACAAATTGCAAATTTTGGCCGTATACTCTATTTTTGTTTATGGAATAACTCGGACAACAAGCAGGCGAGCTATCTAATGGTAATAAGTCATCGCCGCCCATGGACATCAACAAAACCAAAAAAGTTGCGTTGCCGAGCCTATTTAAGGAAAAGGAAGGGAAGGGAGAAAAGGAAGGGAAGGGAGAAAAGGAACGGGACTGAGGGAGGAATTGGGAATTGGCTCCTCTATTTTACACAACAATTTTCTACAGTAACGATTGTTAGCTTGTTAGTTTTTAGTTGTGAATACACTTAACTAGATGTCTCAATTCCTACTGCCATGAACCAAGAATTAGTTTTAAAGGTGAACAATTTGAGATAAAAATAAATCATTTGGAACCCAAAGACAGACGATCCGCCTGAAACCATAATTCAGAAGAGTAAAAGAATAAAATAAATAAACAAACAATTTATTAGGTACTTACTTTTTAATCTAAAGCAGTTTATAAACGAGAAGAAATATTATCCTACGGACAAATTAAGGAACTTCCTATTTTTTTAAGGCGGTTGTTAACATGGTTTTTATTAATTATTTGCTAATATATTTTATTTGGGTCTTTGCTTCGAGGCTCTTGTTACTTTATTAAGAGGGAAATAAATTAAGGTAGCTTCAAGGAACCCTCTTCATTATTTGTTAAGAAAATGTTGCCCATTTTTATTCCTTGCAACTTCCTAATTCGCCGATGTTTTTTTTTAGAATAAGATTTGTGTTTGAACATTATCTCGAGTCTCGCTTGTGTTAATCGATGGTCTTAAATCACTTCTATAAGTTTCTTTATTCTATTTACACTATTATTCTAGGCCCAATTTCTCAGTCCCCGTCTTTCTCCTTTTCTTCTTCCCCTCCCTTTTACTGGGCGGGGCAACGCATCTACAACTCCTTTGGTATTGCAGATGTCTATGGACGGCGATGACTACTTACCATTAGGTGGCTCGCCGGAACGTTTGCCGAGTTATGACATTAAAAAGTTCATAAGCCTGAAGCCCTACTAGGTACTTAGTCTTTTTAAATCAATTTAAGACTTCATACAGGATAGTTAAGTCTCTAGGATTTTCCTTATATGTGTCTCTGAGTATACGACCAAAGTCTCACATAGCATCCCAAGCCAGAACAACTCCCTGTAGGCCATACAAATATTGTTTCTATACGAGGAGCAAACGTCACTAAGCCAAACGTGTCGTCAAATGAAAAGTGTCTTAAGCTCCTTAACTATAGAAACTATTATTCTTTAACTAGCATTTATTTAAATTTTAGCGGTCGTAGTGAAAGTATGTACGTCACATGCATTGGACGGCTCACGAGCATTCATCGCGAACTTATTTATTTTTATTTTGCAGTACATTGCACTTTCGCGTTCATGTAATTGTGTAGTCTGCTGTTTTTTCTTTCGATGGACTACGTTATGCGGTTTTTGTCGCCACGAGATACTCGCGTTAGTAATTGTTACTATTGGTCACTAACCAGCACGCCTGTCCCAAACGGTTTGGCAAAGGCATGAAGGTGATGGTTGCTATGCGCCCACTGTTCGCTGGTATATCTTAGACCGTCCCATTTAATAAGAACTCAAATCCAAACTCGAAGGTAATACAGAGAATTTCTTAGAAGCAATACTGTTCAATCTCTCTTCGTTTGACCTGGGAATAGGACCCACGACTTCGCGTTCAGCAGTCGCACTTACGACCACTGGACACCCACGCATTGCCGCAAGAAGATCCCAAACTCATCTCCGAAGATAACTCTAGCGAGTGCTACGCCATTTTAAAGCAGTCCATACATAACAACTGGGTGTTAACTCCCGGAGTATGCGACTCAGGTACTTCCCAGCCATGTCCCAAACGCACCAGCATCAGAGGAAAACCAAAGACCGTGACTCCTCTCCAGCCACTCCTCCATGACGGGCCTTACTGCTATTGTTGTGACTTGCCCAACTTACCAAGTGTACATACAAAACGGTATATAATAATGGTATCGAGACAGCTGTTGACTTAACCAGCGATTACACGAGTATACCAAGTCACGGTCCACCGAAACTATGTGTGACATATCTTGTCGTCCATGACTGCGACCCGAATCCGCCCTCTATAATGGCCTCTGCTTGAAGAAACACCATATTTTCTTGTTAGAAAGTGTCCATATTGTGTGAGCTGTTGGGAGAATCTTCCTGGAACAGAGTCTAGAATACGGAGAATTGTAAGAACCGACATCACCAAGGTGTATCCAAGAAATGGAAGTGGATGGAGTCCGTGAATTGAGCGCAGAAATAGTACGATTATCATATTAAGGTGATGGATTAGATGCGGAAGGCCTAAGATCGAACTAAATGACCTGCTTATGAAGAGAATCCGGCATTGAAAGGCAGCAGGTTAAAGGAAAAGATATCTATTTCTATTATTATTAAGTTATATACTATGAACCTCCAATAAAAGTCATACAAATTCGTTTTTCACTCTATTATCACATCTGTAGCAATATGGAGTAATTGCATTCAATTAAAGGAGACAACAACATCCAATTAAAATGTCTCCCTTAAAATTATAGACACAAAATGGGCTAAGGGACTGTAATGAATGCCGCTCTACACATTAAATAAAGCTATCCCTTTCTCACACTCTAAAGATGATCACGTTAACACGATATGGCTGGCTCTTACCGATGGGAAAAACCTTTATATTGACAACATAGGGGAGACATCGTTTACATCGTCAACATAAAACTTTGTCCGGCCTTAGCTGATTCTTAGTAGATAATGGCAAAAGTTTGTCAATAAAACACTTTTGGTACCAGGATAGCATAAACACAGAAGGGTACCATCGCAATTACTGTAATAGGTACGTAACTCAATTTGGCCGGTCATTTCACCATTCATTACTTCCGCCCGTGTCAGCGGTCAGCAAATGATCCTTGATAAACAAGTAATTGTGCTCTATATTACGCCTAGTTGGTTTTGATGATGTTTCATTAATTTTGGATAAAACTACCTTCTGCTCGTGACATTTTTCCGCATGAAAACCTCTCGAAAAACCCATACTTATACTTTTTTACAGTGTAGTGATAATGATATTATTATGATTATTGGACTGCCAAAACAAAGGTATCGAGTTCAACCTCTGACTTTTCGAAGTCATGTTTTTATTAATACTTTATTATCACGCAAACGGTTAAGGATAACATCGTGAAGTACCAGTATTCCTGAGAGTCTTTCTCGATTAGGCAATCGTGGTATAATACGTGGTACTAAAATATGTAATTCCTATAATTCTAAGAGGAGACCCGTGCTCAGCTGTGGCACAATATATTGGGTTGATGATGATACTTTTTTAAACTATCTCATTAGCATTCCTAGTGAGCGTTACTTCTAGGGAAGGTCTTGTTTCTTTCTATGATATTTGCAGTACCTGCTCAAAGTTTTGCATCCGCATCTGACCATGCAAATATATATATTACACCATGAAAGTTTATCTCATAGCATGGTGAAAGCTGATGGGAATGCAGTGAGGATTTAATGTTGCGGAAAATAATAGCTCCGTTTTGAACGTGTGCAATTCTGAGCAATCGCAAAATGGCGGAAAAAAATATTTCTTTGATTATTGCTGTGTTAAACGACGACGAGATTTTTTAAAAAATAAATTAGTCTAAATAATTTATAGCTAGTTATTTCCTAAATAGTCAATTTTGTGTTTGCATAACCAAAACCAAAGTGCAGTGATAGCCAAATAAGATCATTAGACTCCTTAGTCATAGGTATCCAGTTCAAATCAAAGCTATGCACTGACTTTTCGAAGTCCTTAAACGGTGAAGGAAAACATCGTGAAGAAACCTACATGCCTGAGAGATTTTCTTGACGGCGGGCGTGTGAAATCTGCCAACCCACAGTAGGCTAGCGTGGTGGACTATAGCCTAATCCCTCTCTCCCTCCATGCCTAGCAGTGGGACGATGAAATGGGTTGATAATAACAAAGCAGAAAATCCATAAACGCTTAATAATCTAACAAAGAAACTGACACTACTCACTTTCCAAGCCACTGCGCTCTGACAGAATATAAAAACAAACAAACATATGTACATTCCTGTATTTGACATATCATCGAACTATTGTGTACGTACCGTGAAGCACGTCCATACGTATTGAAAAAAAAGCATCGGGTACTTACCCTCTCGCTGTCAGATCCGACTACCGAACGAATATGACAGTAGTGATGGACATTTGGGAATTCTGAGATCGGTATTAAAAATGCCGGTGGACGAATTGGCTTTTATATGGAAACTGACTTCGGACGTTTTCGGCTTTTATTTTTACATTGACGTATTACGTATTTGCCATGATCCCCACACTAAGCAATTCTTGTATAGTGCAATCTTGCATATTCCTATATAAAATAGCTTTTTTAGTTACCATTAATAATTTTTTTTTTACATACCATATCATACCATCACGCCTATATTTCCCGAAGAGTTAGACAGAGGCGTACTAAATGTAACCCCACGCTTCGCCGCTTAGATTATTGCCATTAACCGGACACAAATCCAGACTCCGAGCTGCTACTGAGAATTTCATAGAAAAACCCAATAACACTTTGCTCGACTTGGGGATCGAACCCAGGACTTCTACCGTAGCAGTCGCGCTTAGGAGCACTAGACTAATGAGGCAGTCAAATAAATTAGTAATCATTCCATGTTTTTTGTTTACATGCCCTCGCTAGTATTGCTTACAAAAATGGCCAATAATATCGAGAAACAGTTTCGCTATGTTCGCGTGAGAACTGATACATTATAAGAGTCAACAATGCTTATCTTTTACGGGAAATCTGCGTAGAAATTACAAACATTCCAACATGTCTCATTTAACGCTAAGAGAGGAAAAGTTTTTCTTTTATTCATAAAACATTTTAATAACTTAAATGTAAATTGGTAGATGGAGACTGCCTCATTAGTCTAGTGGTCCTAAGCGCGACTGCTACGCTAGCGGTCCTGGGTTCGATCCCCAGGTCGAGCAATGTGTTATTGGGTTTTTCTATGAAATTCTCAGTAGCATCTCGGAGTCTGGATTTGTGCCCGGTTAATGGCAATAGGCTCGCTTCCTATTACATGGGACTTAAACATACCGGCGAAATGTGGGTATATCTCAGCCTTACCCTTCGGGGAATACCTACAGGCGAGATGATATGTAATGTGTGTTATGACTCGCGCATGAAGGGTTTCGTATCATTATCTATAAAAACGGCAAAACAATCATGTCTGTTGTATGGGAGCCCCACATAAACATTATTTTTTTCTATTTTTAGTATTTGTTGTTATAGCGGCAACAGAAATACGTCATCTGTGAAAATTTCAACTGCTTAACTATCACGGTTTATGAGATACAACATGGTGACAGACGGACAGACAGACAGACAGACGGACAGTAGTCTCTTAGTAATAGGGTCCCGTTTTTACCCTTTGGGTACGGAACCCTAAAAATAAGTTAATTGTAGGTTAGTAATTAACGTGTGACAGTTGCATTTTGCACATAAATATACTGTTAAGGATTCGGTCAGTATGTTTAATTTGAGAGGAATATATTATGTTGTGTTAAATAAAAACCCAATCCAACAGCTTATCGAAGCTAGTCTTGACTTTCATAGGAGCTCCGGCATTCACTTTCACTGACGTTCGTGATCAATAATCAGAACACCCACAACGTCTGGTATTCCGCGTGTTACCTAAACTAATTATGTGGGGTACGGAAGGAAACACAAACAGTATTGTTACATCAACGTTGGTAGGAAAATGGGTGGTTACTTTTATGCCTAAATATACAACGTTATCTTTTTATATTTTTTAGGCATTTTCCATGCAAAGATTATTAAGTTATTTTAGTGAAGGAAAAATACGACCGCGGGCAGGATTCGAACCTGCGTCTTCTGGTTAAGTACACCAGACGCTATGACCGCTAAGCCACCGCGACTCCCACCCGCCGTGACGTCGCCTCAAAGACGTAAATTAAAAATGTGAAGGCAAATTTCGACATGGCGGGTGGGGGTCGCGGTGGCTTAGCGGTCATAGCGTCTGGTGTACTTAACCAGAAGACGCAGGTTCGAATCCTGCCCGTGGTCGTATTTTTCCTTCACTAAAATAACTATACAACTTTAGTTTTGGTTTACCGTAAAGCCGAAAGTAGTTTGTTCAGAATCAGTAAAAAAATCGATTGCAATAGTTTTTAGCTTATGTTATTTTTGTTCCAAAACATGTTCAAATTTATTCAAGTTGGACAACCATTATTATTACGGAAATCGGCGCAAGAAACACCGAACGGGGAGGTCAATCACTCGCCTGCGCCGGCCGACACCCTTAGCTTACTTTGTACCTACCCGCGAAAATTAGGTAGATTGGTAAATTAGAAGAAACTTTTGAGCTCGTCACAACGTAAATTTTAATAAAAATTAAATAATAATAAAAATAATATGCTATATTGACTGCCTCGTTGGTCTAGTGGTCCCAATCGCGACTGCTACGCTAGAGGTCTTGGGTTCGATCCCCAGGTCGAGCAAAGTGTTATTGGGTTTTTCTATGAAATTCTCAGTAGCACCTCGGAATCTGGATTTGTGCCCGGTGAATGGCAATAGGCTCGCCCCCTATTACATGGGACCTAAACATACCGGCGAACTGTGGGTGTACATTAAGTACACTTCTACCTAAGCTATAGTCCACCACGCTAGCCTACTGCGGGTTGGCAGACTACACGCGCCGTCGAGAAAATCTCTTCACGATGTTTTCCTTCACCGTTTTAAGCAAGTGATAATTAATATCCACATGATTATGAAAAGTCAGAGGTTCGTGCTTGGATTCGAACTCGAGACGTACGGACTTGGCAGTCCAATGGTCATATCACTTAGCTATTTCACTCCTCAGCTTCGTAACTGGCTGTGGTTTCACTTTCACTTTAGGGCCTATCTGAAAATCAGCGCTGCGGCATTTTGTTATGTCGTAGGAATATGCTGAGATAGGGCCTGTTCGGTTCTCATGAAGGTCTTTTTTTTCTGTTTTCTCAAACTGTTTTTTCTTTTGGTCTCCTGCGTGTGGCCAAATAAATCTTTTTCTTTCTTTCTTTCTTTCTATTACTTTTTACCATCATCAATACCGCACTTTATTTCCCGAAGAGTTAGAAGAAGGTTTACTAACATACATGCACGTTGTAAAAGCTTAAGGTCCCATGTAATAGGGTCTCGGGACTAGAAATGGGTTTACGCCCGGACATTCATTTTTTATGTCCATAATTCCTGGGCAAAAACCCAAATAAGACGGGCACTTATTTTTTTTGCCTAAAACACCTTGGCATAAACCCATATCGAATCGGGACACAAATTCAAACTGCAAGTTGTTATGGAGAACTTCGTAGAAAATCCAATAACACTTTGCTCGATCCGGAAATCAAACCCAGGAGTCATGTTTACGGCCACTAGAATTTAAAGGCAGTTATTGTTGTTATTTTGTTTTTTTTTTTTCTTTTTTCTTTCATCTGTGCTTAACCTTTCAAGAATATAGACGTGATTTTATTTACCCAAATGACAAATAGTACCACATTTTCGAAGCGTAAAGTACCACTCTCAGAAAATTTGCCATTATTAGTAACAACCAACAGTTTCAATCCAACTTGGTTGCCCGACCAGTTGCCAACATAATGGGCTCCAAGATTGCATTGTAACAGAGAAGGGTTGAGCAAATAGCCGTGGGGTGTTGATGTTAAAGTATAAATAGGATATAGAGCGCGTTAAAAGTTTAAAATTCGATTAAAAACAGCAACTTTAAGCTAGTTTCTCAAGATAATGTTTCAATACAGAACCACCAAGATTATCGACGTAATAACTATACTAAATGAGTTATCTTCTAATTTCGAATATTAAGAACTACGCGCGGAAATGTTGCAAATGTGTAGTTGTTTCAACTATGGGGCTCGAGCGTAACGCGAGCGTTAGAGACAGCGATAACTATATCAAATACCTAAAGCGCTCGGGCGCTCACGAGGGATACTTTAACTTACTTTCCGAAGCACAAAATGGTTTTTATTTGCTAAGAATAGATATCTATCTGTAGAATGACCGCAACAAAGTCAACTTTACTGTGTGGATCAATCGATCCTCGACCAAGAAGTTTATAATTAATTTTATTAATTATTAGCTAAACCCGGTCACGCTTCGCTGTGATATACACATCAATCAACCTGTCACAGTGACACTTCTTTGACGTTTATTTTGAATAATTAATTAAAAAAAAAAAGAAAACAAAAAAGTGGCATTATAACAAAAGCCGCTCACTCGTGACGGTTATGAGGCGGAGAGCTAACTGTCAAAAAAATGTGTATTTCAGCCAAAGAGATTTATAATAGGAACATTTTCATGTAAAAAATGTGATCCTATTATTGTCTATACATATATCTGGTTGGCATATCACAGACGGAACGACTTAGATCAATTTGTTTCATACAGGAAAAGTTATAGGATAACCTTTTGTTCGTGGTGTCACTTAGCCTCTAGTAATATTTACAGGAGGATTAAAAATAAATGATAATGAGCAAAGGGCTATCATTTATTTTTCATCCTCGTGATATCTTGAACAATCTATACATATAAAATGAATCCTTATAGTCCTTGGTGACACCATAACTTGAGAATGACTTTATCGATTTCATACATCTTTTAAAAAAAATCTAGCACTTTGTAGAAGATTCTTAAGAAAAGAAAAATTAATATTATTTAAATTAAGAAAATATCAGAAAACTTAACGACTATTTTGGCTTCGCGCGTTTTTTTATTTCATTTCGAATCGCATTTTTAAAACTATCATATTCTGAAAACATTTTATAAAATGTAATTTCGTGTGGCGAATCCATGCGCTATTTTTAAATATTGACTGGCTACCAACATAACAATGCTTTTCTTATACATACTCTTTGGTGTGGACCGCGTTCAGGAGCGAGTCTTTGACTTACCTCATTACATTACCTCATGGCTAGGGGTGTCAGTAATGGTGTTTGGTTAAGTAAAATATTTGGTTTTTCCTTCCTTCACTATCAATAATGGAATTCTCGAAAAGCCGATTTTGGGTAAGAGAAGTAAAAATTCTGTGGTTTTCTGCAGTGTGGTGCTTTTTTTCTTGTTTCTTTTTCCTATTCTGATGAGAAAATTTTTTGGTATCGCCACTCGGAATATTTTACTTATTTTATTATAGTATAGATATAATGCTATATAGGTACATCTTACTGTTTATTCCAAATAGGAAGTCCCCAAACACAGAAGCAGGTGTAAGTTATGTAATAATGATTTTTCTGTATAGTATAATTTAGAATATTTACATATACTCACGCTTTATTGCCACTGGGGTAGGCAGAAACTATAGACCGCCACATGCTACGACTCTTGCATACATACATCTTTTGCTTCTTCGACATTCATACATCTTTTCATACACCCGCGCCGTTTGTGAGTACTACGCACCAGAATATTTTTATTTTAAACTTACGTATGATAAAAAGTTTCTAAAGTTGTATTGTCCCATCCTCCGGTCTTTACAGGCCGTTTACAAAATTTATTTATTCAATTTTTAAGGTAAAATATAATGACAATACTTTTAGTGTCAACCCTGTCGCAAAAAGCGGAAATAATAAGAATGGCAACATCTGGGCCGAGTTATATGAAGTCCTGATTTTTTATACAAAGCTATGTTTTGATAGGTCTGTCTTATTGGTGGCTTTAAGCGCTATTTCCTACGAGTTCGATTTCCATGTTGTGTAGAATTTTATTGGATCCGATGAACTTTTCAGTAGTTGGATATAGAATCGATTCTCGGCTATATAATATAGCCTATATATATAGCCTATAGATGTTATTGCTTGCGGTAGCGTCATTGGTCGGGTCACCCCCTTCCCTCTAAAATGGCGAGGGAGGTGATGGCTGATCCGTGCGTTATACTCGTGAACGGGTGCTGCTTGTGGTGACTGGTCGACTTGCTGGCTATCGTGTCTCAAATATTCCATTTACGAGTTGACTGAGTTGCCTTTACAATTCCATTTACGAGTTGACTGAGTTGCCTTGTAGGTCATAGTTATCATGCATAGTATTATTATTAATGTACACTGTACCATACAAAATGTAAATGTGAGTACAATGTCGGTTTTAACTCGTATAACATTTATTTATATTAAAGTATTCTGAAAGTTTTGAGTACTTCCCATGACCTACGCAAATGTCTTGCTGATCTGGTATCGTTGTGCGTCGGGTCGTTGGGCTCCCTAAAAAATGGTTGAGCTACACGATGACTGATGTATGCGTTCCGTCAGTTAGGACAGGCCAACTCAAAGCTGGTATGGTTCTTTCTTCAAAAGGCCTGTTCAGATTTTGCCCTACATTGAACTCGCATATAATATAACTATTGTCTGGACTTTAAAAGAGACCATGATTCTCTGAGTTTGTTTCGACGTTTCTTCTCAGAGGTCGTCAGATAGGAAACGTCGACGCCATCTAGTTAAAAAAAATATGTAAAAAAAACGACTTGTAAAAGTGTCTTAAAAGATCTATTTACAGAAATAAATATCATTTCATTTCATTTCATTTCATTTCATTTCATTTCATGTCATAGCTAATAGATTAGCTAATAAGCTATAGACTATATCTATTAGCTATTAGCTATAGGCTTCTAGCCTCCTAGGCTATTAGATATAGGCTATATCTATTAGATATAGGCTATATCTATTAGATATAGGCTATATCTATTAGATATAGGCTATATCTATTAGCTATAGGCTCCTAGCCTCCTAGGCTATTAGCTATAGGCTCCTAGCCTTCTAGGCTATTTCGCCGGTATGTTTTAGGTCCCATGTAATAGGGGGCGAGCCTATTGCCATTAACCGGGCACAAATCCAGACTCCGAGCTGCTACTGGGAATTTCATAGAAAAACCCAATAACACTTTGCTCGACCTGGGGATCGAACCCAGGACCTCTAGCGTAGCAGTCGCGATTGGGACCACTAGACCAACGAGGCTTTCTTTTTGAAGTAGGCAGCACCAATCAAATTTAAATACATTCATGGGAAGAAATCTTACGGGACCGTTTCCCATATATCCAAAAGATCGAATCTGACAGAGTTCACTCTTAACATTTGCATAGGTTTTACTGTTTCACCATTGTTTGCCTTTTCCTGGATCGTATCAGGAAACTCGCAATTTATTCCTGTAACCAGATACGTCAGCTAGGCATTTCTGAACTCTTGAACACGGTAGCATTTTCTCAAAACGTTTCCCATCACTATTCGGCTAGAATGCTTTCAAGCTACAGACTAACAAATATTGAACGCTTGTGAAATAAACACGTTTTGAAGCTTTGCTGTGTTCCATAATTGTTACACTAATTTCCTGTTTCCTGTTTACATTTACATTATGGAATGCATTAAACTATTGAGTATTGAACTTGAACTTCAGACGTGAAATCGCGGGTCAGTTACTGATAAAATTACAAAACAAAGCTCTACGTCATATGAAAGCAACTTCACAGATACGCACACGTATATAAAATGGTTTCCGACCCATTTGCCGTCAACTACAATGGCAATATATAATATTGGTACTAGAATGTAAGTACTTCACGTTTCTGCTCGACCGAGCTGATCGCAGCCGAGCGATACTTAGTGACATAGCCATAGACTGGCAGTAAATAGTTATCTTTCTCTCTCTCTCTCATTTGAGAGCTCAGCTCTTGTCGCTGGAGCAATCACCACTGTTCTCTAATCTCGGCCTTCTGTTTGACCTCTTGATACGTCACTATTCCTTTTTCCTTCACTTGTTCAACATACCATCACTCCTGTATTCTCCAAAGGATTTAAACAGGGGCGTATTGTTGTACACCCAGATGTCAAAAGTGAGCCAGAGACATTTTCTCGACGGCATGTTTCGTCTGCCAACCCGCACTGAGCCCGCGTGGTGGATGAGGACCCACTTCCTCTTACCGAGAGCAGGCCTGTGTCCCAGCAGTGGGCAAATTATAGGCTGATCATGCATCAAGCTATGGAGAGAACTATACTTGGTAACTTCTTTCTACTTTGGTACTCATTTCAATTTTATTTTTAATGGGATAACTCGACAAACGAGCAGGCCACCTGATGGTAAAAAGTCATCGCCGCGAGTTACAGATGCGTTGCCGAGCTAAGGAAAAGGGAGGATAAGGAGAAAAGCAGAAGGAAGGGGGCTGAGGGAGGAAATGGGCCTCCGGCGCTTAATAATAGTATTTTTACGCCGATCCATAAAAACCCAACGTAAATAAAAACTTGTACCCTGTTTTTCTTACATATACGAGAGGTAAAATTCACAAGGCGGTGACCTCTAAATCTATGTGCAAATGATTTACAATACCATTACTTATCTTAGCTATGGTAGCCATAAAAAAGGAAAAAGGTAGATATTTATACTTATTCTGTTTTTTTTTATTTGGCAGTTTCTTTATTTTTTTTTGTTGCAAATTAAAGAACTACGAAATAAATTTTGACTCTTCTTTAGAGTTGCTTAAATGGAGAGAACCCGATGAGTATTAAATCGGACGTTAATCTATAAACCCACTGAAGTAACGAAGCTTAACATTGGAACATAAAAAAAAAATATAGTCGATTCTCTTTTTCTAAATTGTCATACAATATTGGACCTTTACTTAGTGTTCTTTCAAGGAGTTTTTGCGTAAAATCCTTTGTAACGAAACCTTGAACAACACGGTCCTTATTTTGCAGAAATATTAAAATCATTTCTCAACAACATTTTAATTATTACTGGAACAATCGCGATCTTAACCAGGTAAGCCTATTTTAAGCTTTGATATAAAATAAATATTGTTTTAACAAAAGAGAATTTTGAATATTGAGGCTTTTCAGTACCGATAGTATTTTAAGTAAGATTTTATCAAAACATTTGTATTTTGGTATTTCAAACTTGTGGTTAGGTAATAATAACTCTAAGAATTTGATATGCAATGTTAAGCTACACTTGCTGCGGTCAGTCAGTCGAGGGAGATCATCTTTAACATATCAAAATCTCTTAATTCTTGATTGTCATAAGAACACTTATTACAGTCGTTAGTGGTAGTGAGACACTTAAAAACCTTCGTAACCACATTATAATTATTTAATTAAGCGGCGGTAGCCTAATGGCTAGGGCGTCGGACTTGCAATCATGTGGTTGCCGGTTCAAAACCCACCCATTGTATTACCGACGCGGTCTTACTCGTAATACAAAGCATTTATCTTAGTACGAGGGGTTAACAAGAATACTAGTAAGTGCGACCAACATTGGTAGTTATCTGGATTAAAACAAAATATTTAGAATGTCGAAATCGTCCAAAATTTGGGCTGCAGTGCAGCTGTGGTCTGATGGTTCGGATATAATTGTGATTGGATGTTATTTGGTTTTCTTTAAAAAAATATTCTATAGCAAATTGCTGAACTAAAATTCTTGTAGTAATTTTTTCATTTATATAAAGATATACATATTATCAATTAAAAGAAAAATAAAATGTGAGGCACGATTACCTCTCTTCACTCTCTACTTCACTAGATGTCACTGACGTCATCTTAAGACGTAGAATATAGAAAGAAAATTTGGTATCATAGGCAGTGGTCTCGGTCGCTTACTAGCTAAAGTGTCCGGTATACTTAGCTAAATTTATCTTCTCTAATCTTATTCCTTCCAATTTTAAATCTAGCAACGTTGTCCTAAACAAAAACAAAATGTTGGTCTCCCTACATTTTTATACTCGCCCATAGTAATGAATAGTAAATACCGTGAAAAGGAAAAACCTATTTGTACGAACAAGTTGCTGTAACCGAATCTGTAACACCGCTTTAATATTTATAAGAACGTTGCGAGTAACGACACTGCTACGGTAGACGACCTGAGTTGTATTCCCAGGTCAAGCAAAGTGCTATTTTGTTTTTTTTTTTAAAGCATACTAGCAATGTTGGGTCGCACATTAGTACTAGTATTCTTGTTAACCCCTCGTACTGAGCAAAATGAGTGGGTCTACGTCGGCAGTGAATTGGGTGGGGTTCGAACTGGCAATCACATGATCGCAAGTCCGGCGTCCTAGCCATTAAGCTATCGCTGCTTTATGAAATTACGAGTATTTTGGGTGTACATTAGCGCCTCTGGCTAACCTTTTGGGGAATACAGGCGTCATGGTGCATTGCGATATTATATTTACCGATACTTAAGTGAATGATTTAGTCGAGTGAATTCCTCATTACACTAGTGGTCCCTAGTGCGAATGATACGCGAGAGGTTGTGGTTTGGATTCCCAGCTCGAGCAAAGTGTTATTGAATTTTTCTATGATATTCTCAGTAGCAGTTTGGAGTCTAGATCCGGTTATTGGTTCGCCCCCTATTACATCCGACCGAAACATACCGGCATAATCTGTGGGTGCACCATAAGTACCCCTGCCTAACCCTTCTTGTATCTTTTTTACACGTACCTATCACGCAAAAACAACTGCATGGAATTAAAAATCCAGTTTTCTGGAGTTGTATTGCTGAAAGTCTAACCTAGAATTTGGTGCATATTTCATCTTGTTAATCCGCCTAGAAGCCGAGTTATAGAAAGTCAATCCTTTTGCAACACAAGTAAAACTGGGGGCAACGCTTAGGGTAAAACCCGGAATTAAATTAAACACATGTTATTTTATTTATCTATCGAGAGACTCTGCAACAACAACTAAGTTGACCGTGTTGCCTCAGATCAAATAAAAAGTTAAGATGGAACTTTGTGTATAGTCACTTGTTAGACTACACAGTTCTTTATGATGAATTATAGAAATAAAATACGATAGTTCATAAGAGAAATGGTGTATTGTCCAAAATTATACTAAAGATTAATGAATTGAATGACTGTGAAATGTGAGTGAAAATGTTACGGAACACACGCGGCTCTTGTTAGCTTAACGTGAGCTTTGAGAACGCACGGCTTTCTTGCTAGCTGAACTCGAACTGGTTTAATTAGTATAAGAAGCGCATGTGTCGCGTAAAGTGCTGACTTAACAAATGTAGGGTTGCACCGTACAATTTGCGAACAAAGAAGGGAGGCTAAACGCCTAGTCTTGTCAGTTGAGCTTTCGATAGCTCGTTAGCTCGACTGACGAGATAAGGCATAGTTACGGTATAATGTGGGTGCGTGTAATTGTGTGATGTACACGGCAAGGCGTAGTTTTAGCCGGCCTCACTTCTTTGTTCGCAAAGTTCCATCTTAACTTATTATTTGATCTGAGCGTGTTGCATGTCTCTGTGCGATTTCAATGGACGGCTAGGTGCAATCAAAGTTTTTGCGGGATAAATGTCCTCTTTCTCAACGGGGCATCTAATCCTAAACGTAATTTACATGGAGTAGGCAACTATCCCCTACCTATATGGAATATTTGCCAAAATGTAGAGGTCCGCAAAATTCGCCAATCCTCTGGAAATATCAAAAATAATGTTTATTCCTGTCATAAATTTGAAGATAATAAACCAAAGTAACTACCAGTTTTACAGATAAAGAAGCTTGCTTTTTGTACGAAGAGATATATAGTAATTTAAAAGAGTGGGGCACCTATCCTGGTTTTACCCTAAGCTTTAAAAAATAAATAAAGTAAAAAGATATAAAAATCCAAAAGTGCCGCATATTAATCAATATTTTTCATTTCACATTAAAAGGCCAAGATCCAATGTATCTTTGAAAAGAGAACACGTATTCAGTAAAAAGTTTTTCAAATAAACAACCTTTTCTTGCTTTGAAAATCATGCATAAAAGATTACTTACAAAATGCTTTCAAAGTGAACATCCTACGCGGCTTGATATAGGGGGGTGGCATAATGACTTTTGGCTTAAGGTTTACTTCGTAATCTTCCAGTGAATTAAGTTTGCAGATGAAGATAAAATGGAGTGTTAATAATGTCTTGACAGATAAGATGACCGCTTTGGTAATATCCAGGGCTAATCGTAATATTACAATGCTTGGAATTGTTTCGCTAAGCAAATATGATAATAGAATTTGTGTTCAAATTAAAAGAGGTCACGTAGCCAGTAAATAATGAAATTTAATGTGATAGCGTTGTGATATGACCATTTGACTGCCAACTCATAGAATTCGAATCCAAAGCATTTCCGATTTTTGGTAATCATGTGTGTATCAATTAATTATTAATTAATCCTTGCTTAAAACGATGAGGAAACCTGCATGCCCGAGGGATTTTTATGAAGAGTTTTTCAACCTGCAGTTGTAGGCTAATATGGTAAACTATAGCCTAACCTCTCCCACTATGAAAGAAGAAAGATTACTCTGCAGCGGGACTGAGTGTGGTTAAAGTGCAACATCGGAGCTTCCATGGACCCAAATATCGTGAGTTCGAGTCGTGCCTGAAACGAAAATGTGTGCTCCTCAGATATCTATTTCTTTCGAGTCTCTATGAACTTTGTACGCGTTAATTGAATGTTTGTAAAGTAATCCACGATACAGGGCTGAACTTGTTTTTTTTTTAATTCAGAATTTGAGTTCCAGCCATGGCAATCGTGATTGTAATGGTAAGTTATATCATCTGTAAATTCGTACAAGTAAACCTCCATTTGCTTTACATCTTGGTTACGTCATAATATAAGGCTACGAACACATGATAGCTAACATAATACATGGTTAATTGTCCCTGCGCCACATTGTGGCACAATGCCAAGATGCCACAAGTATGTCAATTGTGTTTATAGGGTAGAATGGCTGATAAAAGTAAAAAAAATTACTATTACCATCTTACAATTTTCTTAGTAGCGCGTGAGGTACCTATTGAGATATTTGACTACTACCTTTTCACGCCTTTTGGTTAAGATATAATAAGATAGCTTTCCGCCCACGGCTGCGCCCGCGTGGTTTCTCTGCTTTTCTGCATTTAAAAGGAATATATTTTCCCGTTCTTGCAACATTTTTCAACTATGCTCCGCTCCTATTGGTCTTAGCGTGATGATATATAGTCTATAACCTTCCTCGATAAATGGGTTATCTAACACTGAAAGAATAATTCAAATCGGACCCGTAGTTCCTGAGATTAGCGCATTCAAGTAAACAAAGAAACAAACTAGAACTAGAAGCGTCGGTAGCCTAATGGCTAGGGCGTCGGACTTGCGATCATATGGTTGCCGGTGCGAACCCCACCCATTGCACTACCGACGTGAACCCACTCGTAATACAAGCATTAAGCTTAGCTTAGCTTTAAAAAAAAACTCTTGAGTTTTATAATATTAAAGTATAGATAAGTATTTTGCAGCCAAGTGACGGGCATGGGCTACCTTATTCGTCTTAAAAATATAGTAGTTGTTCTTGGACCAGTTTTAGCCAAGAGTTTGTACATATTCGATAAACACATTATTGTTGAACGATTAGGTACATCTCATCGGAAGACATAGTGTATGAAGAAAAAACAATACATTGTTCCCGTGTGATCGTACAAAAGTTTCTAATGAAACTCGTCTACACATAATGTATTTTTTTTTCCTAAATTTATTGTCGTTGTGGCGCTAAGCAATAATGCGCTAACAATAAACTCCAGTTCATCAGTTCACAATGCCTCATTAGTGGTCGAAATTCTCAGTAGCAGCTCGGAGTTTGGATTTGTGCCCGGTTAATGACACTAGGCTCGCCCCCTATTACATGGGCCTAAACATACCGGCGAACTGTGGGTGTACATAGTACATCTCTGCCTTACCCTTCGGTGAATACCTACCACCGATCTGTGAAAAATAATGCAACGCGTTTTCCGTGAATATGCCGTTCATGAGCCTGAACAAAAAAAAAATAGAAATGGAATGGACTGGAAGATCTATAGGACCGTTACAGTTTCACGCTTGAAAAAATTTTGTATAATTCCCTATGAAACTTACCTACATCACACATATTGTATTGGATCTAAAAAGGAATAAATGATCTAAAATTAGTCCTACACTTATCGTTAAATAAGTGCCGAACTAAACGCACCATCATGCCTGTATTCCTCAAAGGGTTAAGCAGAGGTGCTCTGGTTTATTGTGAATTGTTTTGTGAGTCAATTCTTGAAATAAAATTTTTTCGTCTTTCACAGTGCGAGTCAGTTAATTAATAGCCGTAATAGTATAATATGTAGTACTAGTAGTGTCTCGCTGGCATGTCTAGTCTATGTGCCAGGATGAATGGGCACGACCGAGGAAGTACTACCCTCCCACAGAATATCGACGTCAAGTACCAGTATGCATACTGTTGCGTTTCGTACGGTAAGTGTGGAGCGCCGGAGGCCCAATTTCTCCCTCAGTCCCCTTCCTACTCTTCTTCTAGGTTACGGTTACCACTTCCCATTAGGCGGGCGTATGCTTGTTTGCTTTGTGTTATATAAAAAAACACATTGGTAATACTAGATGGCGTTAATGACCAATTTTATAATGAATGGATAATTTCTTTCGCCTTTACGCGAGTAACATCTTCTTTGCAAGTCATTTTACTTTCACTTTAGACCTAACGAGTAGTCATTAGTCGACAAAGGTCATGGCTAGTGTTTTTTTTTCTTTGCTAATGAAATAGAAGGCGTTTTTTTTTTGTCTTATGATAAATGAACTTCACACTTTTACTAGTTATCTTTTTAAATAGAATAATACTCCGTCCGGCTTAAAGGACCATGTAACTGGTCCTTCGAGCCGGATGAATAGAGATGAAGTTTGACAGTGGCACCAGAGACAGAAAAGTTAGAAGGAAATCGTTGTTCTTGGTATGGGCACGTAGTGAGGAGGGATGAAACGCACGTGACTAAAAGAGTTATGAATATGAATGTGGAGGGATGGAGGGGTAGAGACCAAAAGAAATATGATTTAACTGTGTTAAGTCAGATATGATGGATGGAAAAGGGATTGAATGATGAGATGAAGACTAACATTGAGAAAGGGAAGGGAAGGTTATACTACGCCGTCCACAAATAACTTTGGAAGAGGGCAGGAAGAATAAGAAGAAGAAAAAGGCGAGGACTTCAACAAATATGTATTAAAAAAACAATAATAATTATAACCGAATCGGTCCAATCGTTCTCGAGTTTTACGCTAAGCAACACATTTACCTATTTATTTTTATTTACATAGAATTCGATAAGAGTACCAAGTACTTATACTTATACTTAGTCTCACACCTACGTATTGCGAATACAAAAGCTTATTGTATTTCACAAGGCTTACCTCCCACACTGTCCTAATTTTATGTCACAATAAGGATAAATCCTATAAATAGAACATATCAAATATCAAGATATTATTAACTTCCGTCGTCGTGCGTATTCATTAGAATATGAAACGTCCAAACATTTTTATGAATATAACGGTTAGTATTTTGTATGAGAGCTTAACGAACTCATTTTATAGGCTGATTGCTTCGTACCAAGTCGTCCAAATACGTAAATAGGTATGTTGGCGCCAAATATTAGCACGACTATACATAAAACTATGAATTACCAGTTCAAGCTGACCTCCCTTTGTACGGAATAACTATACAAAGTTAGGTCTTACAGGTCTTAAACTTATAATGGAAGTTTATAACTTCACCTTAAGCCGTGTGTACTTAATTTGTCACAGAATAACTAGATAAAGAGATTCTTTGCAATCATCCTAGAAATTTAAGACAGATTTTCGTAATTCCCCGTTATTTTTAGGATCTTTACAAAAACCCTGCTGCTAAAATATGTAGTGAATAGCGTTTTATATTACGAGCGCTGATTGGCTATCAGCTGTCTCGTTCCAACTCATCATCAAATCGACTGTAAGATAAGCCGTCATACGAGTATCATCATCATCATAATAATCAGCCTATCGCCGTCCACTGCGGAACATAGGCCTCCCCCAAAGAGCGCCAACCATCCCGGTTTTGGGCAGCTCGCATTCATCCGCTGCCAGCCACCTTCTTCAAATTGTCGGTATATCGCATCGCAGATAAGCCAATCAGCGTTCAAATTTCCAATTGTCCTAAACAATGAAAACGTGTTCATCTTTATTCTTTTCGCAGTCTTTTTGATCCTGAGTTGGGAGAATTCCGATTAATAACTTCAATATTTTTTAAATAACAAAAGAAACTGACTGGTTAAGCATTTCAGGAAAATTCTTTGTTGTGGTAGGGCCACGCTGTTCGCAGCATGAATGGGCCGGCTTGACCAGGGAAGTACCACACTCTCGCAGAAGACCGACGTCCGAGTAGTAGCGTTTAGCTACTGCGCTTCGTTCGGTGAGCGAGAGGGCCGGAGGCCCAATTTCTCCCTCAATCCCCTTCCTTCTCCTTTTCTCCTTCCCCTCCCTTTCCCTAAATAGGCTCGGCAACGCATCTGCAACTTCTCTGGTTTTGCAGATGTCCATGGGCGGCGATGACTACTTACCATCAGGTAGCTCGCCTGCTCGTTTGCCGAGTTATACCATAAAAAAAAATAAAAAAAAATCACATGACTTTGAAACAAGGAGGTCGTCATAGAAATAGCTGTGAACATTTTAAAGTTTTTTGCTCAAATTAGAAATTATGCTAACCACACAAGAAAGAACAGATACTTAGCACATAGTCAACCACACGATGGTACGGTCGGCAACGAAAGTCGCTAAATACAAACTAAAAATTTTCATTTTAAAATTTGTCTAATGTTTCTTTGTCTAATAAATATATAGTGTGCGTAGATTTTTGAGTTACTCAAATGATTAAAACACCTATTATTGTATCACCGAAATTACACGAATAAATACTTTGACTTTGGCTAAAATTATGATTGCCACATGCATTTTAAGACTGTAAGATAATAATTTCCTAAAACAGGTGTTGTTATCCACGTAAACACAAAACCAATAAATAATGTAATACATACTATAACGATTTATTACACAATCTGTTCACATTTTATTACAAATACAAAAGTAACTCAATCTCTTAATTTGATACCCTGTCTACAGTTGTCGATAAAATTTGGCTAGGAGATAAATTAAATTCTGGCGAAGGAAATTAGGCTATTTTTTCAATAAATCCTTTGGGATAAACCACGGCCAACCTAGTTATTGTCGTTGTATATATATACTCGTATATGTAGGACTATAATCCAAGAAGATTAAATCTACCACTATGTGTGTCCTTCGCTTTAACAAATTACAGACAAACTTCGTTTATTGTGCGTTAAGTAGAAATCTAAATGTTTGTGTAAACAATATGATTTTGTTCCTTTTACTACAAGTATGTTTTGGGCCAGAACCTGTTTTAGTAAATAGGCAATACTCATTAATTAAAGATTACGAATAATTAAGTTAATCACAATATCTTGTGTTGTTCATATTCTTGGTAGCTGTACTTGTATGATGTTCACAGATACTTTTTAGTATTACTCTTTAAGCATGGATACTTGTAATTGGTTGTCAGTTTAAGATACTATTTTTATTTTGTAATTTAATCCCTCTCATTCTAAGCATAGATCATTAACACAGTAAATACGTTGATGATCAAAATGATAACTGTCATAGTATAGTATTTAGTGTGACAACACTATGGTCGAAGGGACAACTCTAGCGCTATCCATCGCCATCTTGATTATTGTGTGTAATGATCGGCATTTGTTTTGTGTAATCCTACTTCCTACTATCCTACTTCCTACTTCCTACTAATATTATAAATGTGAAAGTTTGTGAGGATGGATGGATGGATGGATGGATGGATGGATGTTTGCTACTCTTTCACGCAAAGACTACTGAACGGATTTTGATGAAACTTTACAGTATTATTGTTTATACATCAGAATAACATATAGGCTTTAAATTATAACGATATTTTGGGAAATTCCCACGGGATTGGGGAAAAACTATTCCACGCGGACGAAGTCGTGGGCAAAAGCTAGTATTTTATAAATAAGGATAATAGTGTTATATATAGATAATAGGTAATTAATTAAGTAACTATTAATAAAATATAACAATAACAATATAATATGTCGAGACGCAGATATCATACGCTACCTTATCTATTTTGCTGACGGTACAAGAATTTACAGCCAAGGGCTTTCGGTTGGACAAACAGAGAGCTTCTATGTAAATGTATTAACATTAAACTCGGAAAACGTACGGAGAAACCTTAGAAGACATCAACTGTGAATATAGCTAAACATATATTATGCTAAATATACTGGTTAGTGGTTACATTGATTTAGCGGCTTTAGGCCTAACCCAGCGTTCCCACAGACGACAAAACATGTTGGAAACAGCTATCTGTCCCTCTCACTCTAGTATCTATATTAGGATAATACTCGTATAATGACAGATTCCTTTAATGCTGTTAACCTAGATACAAATGCGGCTAGATATAATTGTGGTCAGGATCTTGATACGTTTGTTACACAATTGTGTGTTAATTAAAACCCGTGGTGCGCACAGATGCGACTTATTATAGCTTCCGTTCCAATAATGTTAGCTACTTGGTTCATATCAGTAATATTCATTTGATATCTGTACATTTATATACTAAACTACTTAAACTGTTAAAAATTTACACTATTTACATATTTAACCATTAAAAAAAAGGCTTACTATTAATGTGGGTCGCACATTACTACTATTCTTGTTCACTCCTTGTACTAAGCTAAATACATGTATTACGAGTGGGTTCACGTCGGTAGTGCAATGGGTGGGGTTCGAACCGGCAACCACACCATCGCAAGTCCAACGCCCTAGCCATTAGGCTACCGCCGCGCATTACAAATCCATAAGCTATCATTCCATGATATCTTCACATATCTCGTCTATTTTGACTATGAAACCTTGGAAAGGTTTATACAAAACAGACTGACGAGGATTAGTTACGAGTATAAATAGGTATTGTGATGATTACACTTTTGCCAGTAAAGATGCACCAATAATAACAAGTGATACATATAGAAGACCGTAGAAAGCAGTGACTGGCGCACGCGACGACAAATAATTTGCATTCATTGGTGACGCGTGCTCGTGCAAGGTTTCACTGGTTGTCCAAGTTGTGGAATAAAAACTAACTTCAAATAGAAATAGGAGGTTTTTAAATCATCTTTAAATATTATAATAGACTAATTTTCATTAGTATGGACTGGCATTATACTGATCATTAGTTTCGAAAATACAGCACTGATAAGCTTGGAATGGGTTTTTTCTGTTTTTTTTTGATCTGCTCTTATATCTGACTGTCAATTGACCACTATTTTTATAGTATGCATCAATATAAAAAAGAGGTACATCTTTAGTTTCTGAGTTTGTATGAAAAAAATCCGATTCACTGATTTATAGCTATATTATCATAAAAAATATAAATAACCGTTTTATTTATTAAGACTGTAAGAAACATTTTTATATATTTATGAAGAATCCGATGAACGAGGTTAATAAGATATAATAAAGAGTTAAAGAAAGTGTCATCGATTGACCTTAAATCAGCTTTGCAAATAAAATCCCATAAAATACCCTCCACTCGACCAAAACAAACAGATAAAAACATTCCAAGTGTACAACTTGCAAAACAAAGTTTCACTTCATTAGTTTACTTAGTTCCTCTTTAAGTGTATTTTGACGAGCTCGTAAGTTTTGGGGTAAAACACTCTGTTGTTTTAGACGCAAACTTTTTATTGGTCTCTCTTGTAGAGCTAATGATCAGTAAGAGGTCAAACTTTTTGGCAAATGGAACTGTCTGTTCTAGATTTCATTCGTCCCTAGTTCAAGTAAATACATACAATGTTGTATTCCTTTTAAAGATTTTATTATTAATAAAATTAGAGAAAAAATTAATATCACTAGTAGGTCTATCATAAATTTAAATAATAGACCTCATTAATAGCTTGCGTAAATCGATGATTTTTATAATAATCTTTTGAAGACCAAGACCTCGGCGAACGTACAAAAACCAAATTCTAGACTTTCTCAAAAAAGGTTAGTATAAGATCACCATACCTGACGATCCTGCATAAGCTGCAATGTGTTTAAAAATACATGCTAATAACGCTTACGAGTACTATTACTATGCTTGCTCGTATGCTGGTTTATTAGAATAAAAAAGTGGCTATCTATCAAGCGTAAGCCCTTTGTCCCTCAAGCGTAAACTATATATACTGTATCGTATCAACTCGTATAGTATCAACTAACATAGTGTCACCACAAAGAAAAAAGTACCTTTATCTTTCCCAACCCTTATCAATCTTTTCATACATGCTTGTTAGTTCCGGGTAGATTTTTTATAAAATCATCTTTAGAACATTTCACACTTCAAAAGCTTCACAGCTGGAAGAAAAAAAAATGCTTTGCGAACTTTGCTGAAATACTGCCATGCCAAAGTCTTGTTTCGAGTTTAGTGATCTAGTCTCTAAACCAAGAACTACGATAATTTATTTCCTATTTCGATAAGTTTTGTATTTTTGATAGAATACCTCTAAAAGCCTAACCTATTGATAGCCTAGTAATGTGATCATTGGACTGCTAAATCTTAGGTTTCAAGCTCAAATTCAACTACTGACTCTTCACAATTCACAATTCATTAAGATTTATGGTGAAGAAAAACATCGAACGGAAGCACCTAACATTCTGATAGGAGACCCATACCCAGCAGTGGGACAGTATGATATATTGATGAATCGGTTAAGGTTTAATAGAGATACACCTGAAAATTATTATAGATAAAATGGATACCTACTGTGGAAACCAAAACCTTTACTAAAAACATTGCTAATCCAATAACAAAACTCAACTAAGAAGCTGCTCAGGCAATTGTTAATATAATAACGAAATTTTATTCTACTACATTGTAACGTTAATAAAATAAATTGTAAACGAGACGATATTAATTTAATCGATCCTAAAACTTCTTTGAAACACAATCGCAAAACCTTCAAAAGCATTAAAGCAAATCAGAACCAAATTTATATCGTTTACAATGGTATTAATTGCGTTAATCTCAGAAACATTCCAACGATTATCAAAACAGTTATAAAATTCGAAATATTCAAGCAATTTGCTTCCGACAAAGACATAATAATAATAATAATCTAGAGTATTGCTATGTGGTTATTTTTTTATAGCAAAGAGAATCCTAATGTCTGTATCATCAACAAGAATCGCTAATGGTTCCACGATAGGCTCAACTCCATTAAAACTCTTGCTAATTCGATGATTAAAATAAAAAACATTGTCAACACTAAAGTTAAGTTTGAATGGAGATTCTTTGAGCTATTTATTTGAAATCATTTTTCTTTTATTATGGTAGGAAGGCCTTTGCCATACTTTGGGGCAATAATGGCTGAATAATAAATAAATCGAATGCGGCAACGCAAATAACATCGTTATCGGTATAAAGATTACCTTTGGTCAAAAGTTGGATGGTATTGAGATAAATTTCAATAACGATGTTTTTTAGCACTTGCTTTATATTGTTAAATTTATTTATGTTTGCTTATGAGATTTCCTTTTTTGTTCATACTGCTGTTGGTTATAGGTAAGGGTGGTCTTGGCTTAGTATCTTTTGACCTGCAAGTTTTAAGCTTAAGTTTTAGTTTTACGTTTTTTGTGTTTTACGTCTTTAGATGGGTGACCATTCTACATCAATGCCCTGCCAATAATTGTTCTGTTTGTTATATTGAATATATTATTGTTAGACTGCCTCATTTATCTAGTGGTCCCAATCCCGACTCTATGTTAGAAGTTATTTACGATTTTCAGGTCAAGCGAAGTGTTATTGGGTTTTTCTATGAAATTCTCAGTAGCAGCTCGGAGTTTGGACATGTGCTCGGTGAATGGCAATAGGCTCGCCTTCTATTAAATGGGACATAAATATACCTGCAAACTGTGGGTGTACATTAGTACACCTCTGTCTAGCCCTGGGGAATACAAACGTGATGGTATGTTAATGTAATACATTTTATCTATATTCTATCGTTGACATTGTTACTTCTCCGGACTTCTTGTTAGCTAAACAAATTGTACTTCGTCTACGCGTCACGTAGCAAAAACGGTTAACTACAAAACCACATATCCTAGTCCCGCATGACACTACAAAGGACAACTCCATTCCTCAATTTTCCGGATTCAGTAGATACACTGGTGAACTAGTAACACAGAATAGGGCTGCCGACCGCATCATAAAAACAAGTCATTACAAAATGTGGTAAAACAAAACCTATATATACGACACAGCCCTGTCGCGAATAATCTCACAGAAGTAGACTATGAGGGTTATAGAGCGGGCATAGGAATCTTTTTTTTTTGTTTGTTTTCTTTCTTTGTTGCTGATGTTTACGCTGGCCTCTTATTGTATGGGAAGTCTATACAATGCGAGATCCGTTTAAACTGGTTTTGTATAGGCTGACCTGTAGCCGTGTGTACATTAAAAAGAGTGATAACATAATTATAGGTAATAAAAGATTCCTGTTTTTTTATAGATGTCCTATCGCTTGTTAATTGTCTTGTTATACAGGGTGTTTGGTGCATCGTTTGCCAAATGGAAATAGCCGATAGAAGAGATACCAATCGCTTTAAGTTATTTTTTACAACAATTTTAAGTTGAGCTTTAATAAAATTTATCTTTTTCAAAAAACTTTGTGATGCTTTTAAAAAGGAAGTATGTGTTATTAGCAAATAATTTTGAATATCATAGAACCATACAAGAGTAGACATCAAAATTAAACTGAAATTTAAACGCTACACTAATTAGATTTTTTTAATTTAAAGGTTTAATGCTGAGTTCTGGAATTTTTCCAAATACATTTTCAAAAGTTGTTATAAAAAAACTGGTGTGACAAGGAATGAGTTACTAGGCCTGAAGACATAGCTAATGACCTCTTCTATCGGCAATTTCCATTTGGCAAACGATGCACCAAACTTCGAAACTCTCTATGACCTAAGTTGGCAACCCTACGGTGGAGTCCTTTATTACACAACTTAGTTCACAGTATTTCAATTTGACTCTTAAAAGATTAAAACTTTTATACAATACCGCAAGCCTTTTCAGTAGTATATAGACATTGAGATAACAAAAAGTGTCGTACTAAAGCAGCCACGCTTTTTTTTGTCTTTGTCGGAATATGAATAATTTTAAGGTCACGTTTTACATTTTTTCTCACGGAAGAAACCCTTAATCTCATACAATTATAAAATATAAATAAGTTATTTGACTTTATTAAAATTTTATTACTTCATATTGATAATATCACTATTATAGTGTAAGTAAAAAAAAGGGCATCAAAAAACGGTTTCGCATCGCTATCAACTGGGAGATTACCCAGGAGGCTGGCTGTATTGCCACGTTTTATGGCAATGCTGATTATCTGACCAAATTATAGACCAGTTGTTTCAGTTAATTATTACTCTGACTACTAAGCAAATAGCAATTCAATTTTCTTTCTCTTTGTTCTTTAAACTCATTTATTTGAATTAAACCATCCATGAAATAATAGGCTGATGAGGATCATGAAGAGTGAAGTATTTTTCATTTACAATAAAATAATCAAATGTCAAAAATTGGAGTCATAATACCTCAATGTATGAAAATTAAATTATTCTACTGTAGTATACGGGCGCATTTAAGTTTGTGAGGGTTGATAAGGTTGGTTGTTTGTCATCCTACGCAAGTTGGAACGTTTGTTGTGAATTGTACAATTAACCTTCTCCAACCTGACGGCGACATTATCTATTTTATATGTGCACAAGTATATATTTTGTCATTTTTTATGGGATAAGAGGCAAACGAGCAGATGGATCGCCTGATGGGACAACACCAGAGGAGTCACAAGTGCGTCCTTATATGTACTTATGCGCATATATATATATTAAAGCTTACTAGCAATGTGGGTCGCATATTACTAGTATTCTTGTTAACCCCTCGTACTAAGCTAAATGCTTATATTACGAGTGGGCTCACGTCGGTAGTGCAATGGGCGGGTTTCGAACCGCCAACCACATGATCCCAAGTCCGACGACCTAGCCATTAGGCTACCGCTGCTTCAATATATGTATAATAGATAATAGAATAATGGATAACTTTTTGGAGATAAGGTAAAGGGATCATAGGTCAATATTTTATTTTTAGTTTTGTGGTGGAAAATAAATGTATTTTTATTTTATTTATTTTTTTATTTATTTTACAAAATCACTTCGTTTGGGCTCTGTTCCTCATTGCCATTAAGATATTTATGATCAGTAATAGGACCTCTTAGAGTCTCACTGGCTAGCGACCTCTTGCTAGCTCTTATTATAGTGTAGTGTAGTGTTAAAGATTATTATTTTTATTATTATACCAAAGTTACCGACATAGCGCAGCGGATTAGCAAGCTGAAGTGGTAATGGACTGGCCATATCTGTAACAGAACCGACAACCGTTGGGGTGACGTACCCGAGTGGAGACCGCGCCTCGGCCAACGTAGTGTAGGACGCCCACCGGCAAGATGAAATGATGATTTGCGAAAGGTTGCTGGCAGAAGCTGGATGCGAAAAGCGGAGGACGGGGTGAAATGGCGCACACTAGGGGAGACCTACGTCCAAAAGGCCAAAATAACCAATCTTCGTCTACCGAAATGAATACGGATGCAGTAAACACGTTTTAGTTGGAACTTTCTTTTTTATTCTCGTTTTTTTGTGCGGCTACGCTCACGTAGGCCGGAGGATCATTTGGGTCATCAACTTCATAAGGATAACTCTAGTGAAAGTACGAATGAATGGAATTTTAATTTACTTCTTTGTAGTTCCTCATTTGAAATAATATACAACGATCGTTTTTGTTTACCCGAAAGCCAAAAGTAGTTTGTTCAGAATCATTAAGAAAATCGATTGCAATGGTCTCTAGCCTATGTTATAAATTAGCTTTAGCTTTAGCCTAAATTCTACAAGTTGGCCACCCATTTTTATTACGAAAATCGGTGCAAAACACCGAACGGGGAGGTCAATCACTTGCCTGCGCTGCCCGGCGCCCTTAGGTACTTCGTACCCACCTGCGCAAATTAAGTAAGTTAGGTACATTGCAAAATTTGGGCAAACTTATGGGCTCGTCACCACGTGAGTTTTCATCCTAATTTTTAATCTAATACTTTTCAAATCAAATTAACGTTGGAGTGTTTTGACTTTAGGGTTAACAAAAATTAAGGTTGCATAATTTTCGTTGCAGATCCATTTTTTTCTGTATCTTGATACAAATTCTGATTGTATACACAAGTAATCAGACCTGAAATATCTAACTGAAGGTCATGTAAATATTTGCTACAAGCGGAAATCGATCCTCATGGGACAGGGCACGGTAATGATATCTTACGTTATATAATATTACTGAGTCCAGGGTAAATGGCAATGGTATGACTTATGGCTTTTGGAATATTTACAATAGACATTTATCTGAACCCTTTAATTCTGAGAAAGGAAATTCAGAAAAACCAAATCAAAAATATCTATAATCGAAAAACTTTATAATGCAATTGAGATGAAATGAAAAATAAAAACTTATTTAATTTTAAATGAAACTTTCTTAGAAAAAAAACACGAAATCCAAATCTAACTTCAGTCAGAACAAATAAATTACACGACAAATTCAAACCCAATTTAACTTTGCAAATAGATTGGTACAACGCGTATTAACAGAACATGTGTATCTAATATAAATAAATTCGGACCAAGAATGAACCCTGAGGAACCCCACTTAATTGAAAAGGATCTTAATCACATACATTAGAAGTCAGTACTTTGTGATTAGAAGTCGTGGCCAGATTAACTTACGAAGTTATAGCGTGGTCCAAGTTAAAGGATTAGGTTAGACTCAGTTTTTTTTTATAAAATAAATAAATAAAAAGTATTTATTGTTACAAAAATTGTTTGAATTCACATTTGGTATAAATATTAAGAGACATATTAATTATTACATACATATTATTATTAATACAGTATATAAAAGATACTGATTTCTAAACTAAGCTAAAGCTTGTATTTTGCGAGACATTGTTCAGTCGTAGAATATTACTTAAAATTACATTTTACATACATACCTTCACGCCTGTATTCCCCGAAGGGTAAGGCAGAGGTATACCACATTTCGCCAGTATGTTAAGGTCCCATGTAATAGGGGGCGAGCCTATTGTCATTAACCGCACATTAATTGCACAATTATATTTTATACAATTAGAATTTCCTATAACATGGTTAAGCTACCCGATGACTGATTTAAACTTGTCATCATTTGATAAACGGCGACACAAAGATGCTGATTGCTTTAGTCATTCCTCGAAAGGAAATTCAAGACTTCGACTTCGAAGTCTGGACTTTAAAACTGACTATGATTCTGCGATTATTATTATTCCATTTATTTGAAGTTTACCCATATTGTTTACATTTTTAAATTATTTTTATAAAAAACAGAAGATAAATAAAAAACGTTTGAATATTATTATTATTAGACTGCCTCGTTAGTCTAGTGGTCCCAAGCGCAACTGCTACGCAAGAGGTCCTGGGTTCGATTCCCAGGTCGAGCAAAGTATTATTTCTATGAAATTCCCAGTAGCAGCTCGGAGTCTGGATTTGTGCCCGGATAATGGCATGTAATAGTCTCGCCCCCTATTACATGGGACCTAAACATACCGGCGAAATGTGGGTGTACATATTAGTACACCTCTGCCTAACCCTTCGGGTAATACAGGCGTGATGGTATGTGATTCTGCGATTATTAGTGCGCTTAGAGAGCAATAGTTGTATTACACACTCAAACATTGCTTGTAAAACTGTATTTCAAATCAAATCACTTATTTGCTAAAATATGATACAATAGATATTACAGGTGCATTTGTTTCACATATTCTGCCATAGAACATGGCGTGCAAATATAATTACAATGTCAATAGAATAAAATAAACTATTAAACTATTAGAAATAAATTATAAGGTTATTATTTTGTCATTTAAAAATAATCCTTAATATCATAATATTTTTTTGTCAGGTATTTTTTTGTTTCAAAGCCTTACTGTCGTATTGAAGTATTATGAGCCTCTTAGAATTATAATATTGTGTTTCGTCTTGTTTTGATACGTAATACTTTAAGGCAGGGGAAAAAAGACAACACATTATAGCTACAGGAAATTTGTTCGATGGTTTATATTTTTATGAGCATGATGGAACAGAAAAGATTTATTCTGAAGCTTCTGATTCTGATATCAGAATTAGGCACCGCTGAAATTTAATTGTCTATTTAATATTTTTTTAATGAATCGGCATAGGCTTACCAGCTTCAGCAATATTTACACATTTTTTAAATATGTTCTACGATGCCATCTGATCGAATAAAAAATACTATTACTTATGTATACTTTAACAACAAAAATATTAATATCTTTGTATTTTATTTGTTACAGGTAAGTTGGGATCTGCATCTAAAGAATTGAAGTAGAAATTATTATAGGTAATTTATAACTCAATTATCATAAGTAAAAGAAGATCAAATATATTTAGGTATTCAATTATTAACTCATCTTAGTCATTGGATATCATAACATTAATCAATTATTAGGTAGTATTTTTATCAATAAAAAGTGTAATCACTTAGGTATCTACTAAGTAAACATGTTTCATTAATCTGTTGAAAAAATTATCAATACCACTTACCGATAAATTGTATTGGTACTATGAGCCGGTTGATGTCAGTAAATCACGCGATGTCATTTTATATCATAATAGCCTTGACCGTTGACCTTTTGCTGCTCGATACCTTTATTAAATTACCTAGCTACAGTTTCAATTCAAAGTTTTCGCCAAAACTATAACTTCTCAAATAGTTTATAAGCATTCGTTGCACATCACGTTACGAAACGAATTAAAGTTTAAATTAAAACGATCCAACAATGTGCAGACAACACTATACAAACGCTAACTAAAACTAAAAGGTAACTTCTAAATTAATTAGTGAATGTGAAATAACACTTTGATAACATGCAACTATTCACTAAAGTTTATGGGGCTTTGAACTTTTGGATGCTGGTCTCAAAGGTAATTAATTTCTATTTTAATTGAAGTTTATTATTGTTAATGGACCAAAAACCGATTGCTAGGATAACTACCTATCTACAAACAAAATATTCTACACATTTTTGCTGTAGAGGGCTTTAAAAGTTTTTTTTTTTAACATTATGTATGTTCTCTACCACTCATTTAAGAGCTCAGCTCTTGTCGGTGGAGTAATCGCCACTGTTCTCTATTCTCTGCCTTCTGTCTGACCTCTTGATAGACTCTACTCGTACTCCCACTTTTTCCTTCACTTGTTCCATAAAACTTCTTCTAGTATTCTTCTCTTTCTAGTTTTCATCCAATGTATGTCTGTTACATATATGCTTTTAGATGACAGAAATAGGTTAACTTACTAAGTACTATTTTAATGATTATATCAAGGTGAGCAAGAAGATCTTCAACTCTCCTATACCTTCCAATGCTAGCCACTATTCACCAGTCTGGTCATGGCTGGTCACAGGCTAGACTTTACGGATCCACCGTTTCTGAGTAACCATTCAAAAACTCCCTTTCCACAATAATTGTCGATTATTCGGGTGTTGGGTCGGGTACAGTGTTCTAATCCTTTAAGTTATGCATGTAACTGTGGTTTTTATAGATCTGATTCATCACTTTACTCGCCGTGAATCATTCATAAAACAATCAAAGAATTAATAGGTACTTCTGCTGTCTAATAAAGCCCTGTGGTGCAGGGTCGTAAACGGATAGGATATTATTATCATATTTTAATATGAGCCAGGTTAACAACATGGTGATTGGTACCCCTTGCTGCGCGCAGAAAGTTCATGATAATATTGCGTTCTTTACAAACAGGAATTTTAATACATTTTCAAAGGCTTTATTTAAAGGATTGTGTTAGAAAAATAAACACATAGTCACCGATTGATGTTAAACAACAGCAATGCTTTTGGTTTTAAGATCTTTATTTCGCATTAAGACAATTAGCCACTTACATGATACTAATTGTGTTATAATAATACATTACTATGTAGATAAATATTTAAAATTATCAGTAATGATGCTACCCATCTCGAACAAATTCCATTACTCTAGTTATCTTAACTTATCCAATAATAATTTAACCTAAGTTCTTAGATTACCTAATATAATCGTTATTAACGCACCATTAAGAATTATAACCGTGAAAATCTTCGCTAACTTTGAAAACTTTAATAAATGTACAACCGTTTTAGTTAATAACTTCCATAATACGCAAGTTACGCTAGTTAATTAAGTCACGAAGAAAACTCATATAAATTATTTTCTTCTGTTGCTACTAAAACAACCTATGATTAAACTGAAAAGACATGAAAAAGTACAATCGTTAGCACATCAAGTTATACAAAACTGTAAATTTTCCCCAAATGATTTTAAACCTTAATCTGTTGATGATTAAGTTCAAAATCAACTGAGAAAATTTAACATTTTATGGTAACTTTATGTGCTGGCGATCGTACATCTCTTTTAGATGCACCTTCAACAAAGTTTAAATTAATGTTGGACCCTTCTTTGTAAACGTGAGCACTAAAACTCTTTAATTAAGTCGCCTTTGCATAATTCTGGTCCCACAATGTTACCCTGCAGTAAACCCAGACTTTTCATTGGAATATAAGTTGTTTAATTAGAAACTTAATAGCAGTTAGGTACAAATACTTATTGTTCTTTAAACTGTTCTTAAGATTTTATTAATTTAGAAGGCACCGGCTAATGAAATTTTGTGTTAACTTAATAGAAGACTTGTCAAAAGGCTTATCAAAGTGATAGAGGTTGATTTATTTATTTTCGGTGCTGCAATTACAAAGGCCTATTATATTATGAGTAAAGTTTAAAACAAAAGAAAAACAGAAACAAAAACAAAGTTCAGTGTTGTCTGACGTCTGTACCTATAGTCATTTAAATTGAGGAACATGAAGTATATGACTGCCTCATTAGTCTAGTGGTCTCCCTCCCTCATTAGTCCTAAGCGCGACTGCTAGGCTAGAAGTCCTGGGTTCGATCCCCGGGTTCGAGCAGTGTTATTGGGTTTTTCTATGAAATTCCCAGTAGCAGCTCGGAGTCTTGCGGCGAAATGTGGGGGTACATTAGTACACCTCTGCCTAACTCTTAGGGGAATACAGGCGTGATGGTATGTATGTATTATTGAAAATAAATTTAGCAGAGATTTACTAAATGTATACCTACAGTTTACCAGTACGTTTGGTGCCTTTGGGCTCCTACTGAAATATGTCAGAAAATTCCAATGAAATTTTGCTTTACCTAGAAATCGAAACAAAGATCCCAAGCGCAGTAGTCGCACTCACGGGCACTGAACACAAACAAATTTAAAAAAAAATACTAGGATAAAATCACAGTTATATAGTTTCTATTCTTCTATCAACTAAATAAAAAAAGAGAAATACCACTCACTCTCGCACTCAATACTCGACTACAAGGAAGCGTCGAAGGCCCAATTTCTCACGCAGTCCCCTACCTTCTCCTTTCTCCTTCGCTTCTCTTTCTTTACAGGGTCGGCAACACACGAGCGATACCCCTGGTGTTGCAAGCGCCTATAAGCTCCGGTAACCACTTACTATTAGGTGGACCGTTTCTGTTTGTCACCTTAGTAGTATTATAAATAAAAAAAAACCGACCAAGTGCGAGTCGGACTCGCGCACTGAGGGTTCCGTACCATTACAATTAATAACGTATAAAAAAAAACTACTTACTAGATCTCTTTCAAACCATATTTCGATGGAAGTTTACATGGTAGTGTACATCATATTATGTTTTTTTTTTAGTTAAAACTAATTAAACAACTAAACTAGTGAAACATTCTCTTATTTTAGAAGTTAAAGGGGGGGGACACACATTTTACCACTTTGGAAGTATTTCTCGCGCAAACTATTCAGTTTAGAAAAAAATGATATTAGAAACCACAATATCATTTTTGAAGACCTATCCATAGATACACACGTATGGGATTGATGAAAAAATATTTAATTTATTGTTTCTTTTCGTGTGAAAAACAATGCGGTTCACAGAATACATCTACTTGCCAAGTTTCAACAACATAGTTCTTATAGTTTCGGAAAATAGTGGCTGTGAAACCATCGGACAGACAGACAGATATGACGAATCTGTAAGGGTTCGGTTTTTGCCATTTGGCTATGACCTAAAAACACTTAAAATTTGGCCCGTAGATTGCTTATAAAGTGCAGACATCGGGTAAAAAAGGAATTAGAGAAATTCCCACGGAATGGCAAAGATCAGAAGCATCGATAGCAATATGGGTAACAACGCAGGGTTAAATAATATTTTTATTATATCACAAGTATTGAATAAATAAGTATTAATACAGTCTGGTCGTGTAACGACGATTATCGTAAAATTTTACACACCCATTTGATTCTAACCCACGTTAGAATATGACATTTTCTATTTTAAATGTTCATTTTATTGGAAATAACTTTTAGTGTGCTTGTTCAGAAATGTCTTTATTGTTTACTTGGCGTCCATTGAGTTTCTTGGCGGATTCTTCTGATAGGATCATTTTTATAGAATAGTGCGACTAGACTTGTAACGGATTCTTTTAGAAGTATTATGTTGTTCACAAAGATAAGAATTTTCTAATTAAAGAAAATTTCTAGTGAAAGAAAAATTCGATCACAGACAAGGTTTGAACCTGCGTCTCTCTGGTTAAGTACACCAGACGCTTTACAAACTAAATTACCGAGACCACTGCCTGTGATGTCGAATTTCTCTTTCACTAGAAATTTTCTATCATTAGAAAAGTCATATCTTTATGAACATTTCGCAATATTTAATGCTAAAATATAATAAAAAATAAGCATTATGTTGTTGTTTGTGTTATTAGAAATATATTTTTATACCACGACAAACAAGCATTCGGCCCGCCTGATGGTAAGCGCTCACCGTAATCTATTGACGCTTGCAACACCAGGCGTATCACTCGCGTGTAGCGATCAAATATTTTGAACAGTACAGGGGGCCTAGACAATGTCACATCGTTATCATCAATAACGAAGTTAGATATCAGAAATGTATGGAATTGCAGGGCCCCTAGACAATGTCACATCTTCACTATCGATAACGAAGTTAGATATCAGAAATCTATGGATTTGACGTAATTTCATCACGTGACATATCGAAAGGTTATGCCAATTCCACACATTTCTGGGGGCCTAGACAACGTTACTTTTCAATATCGCTAAACGAAGTTAGATTAATCTGAAATATATGGAATTGGCATAATCTTTCGATATGTCACGTGATGAAATTATGTCAAATCCATATATTTTTGACATCGAACGTCGTCTTCGATAATGAAGATGTGACATTGTCGAGACCCCCTGATATATAACTTCGTTATTGATGATAACGATGTGACATTGTCTAGGCCCCCAGATGTTTTAACGTACGAATACAAATTACAAAATAACCAAACGAACAATTAACTTGACAAGCTGTGAATGTCTTCGTCACAACAACACAAAATTGTTCCCATGTCTAATTGATAAATCAATAAATGATTGACGTAAACGGTGAGACTAATTTAATAACCGTGGTTTATGTTCAAATAAAAAGTATCTAGCTGTATAGTATAATAGACAATACACATACGCCTGATATTGTACGACGGGTACTGACTAATAACCATTATGCCATCAGTCGGCCACGGGATCCAAACTCCGAACTAAACTGATATTCAGAATTTCGTTGACTGAAGTCATGATTGCGTGCTGTCAGCTTAGACTAGGCCTCTCAAAGCCGCTATAGCTCTTTCTTTAAAAGGTGATGTCAAATATTGCCCTGCATAGTTACAGTCATATACTGCTATAACTGTGTCTGGATTTTAAATGAGACCATGATTCTCTTCGAGTTTGTTTCGGTATTGGTCTTCTCAGAGATCGTCAATGCCGGCTCTAGAGAAATAAATCCCAGTTCATTCAATATTTTGACTTATGCCACTATTAAATTCAGTCATCTATATAACTGAAAATAGAACTAGTTTCTCATTTAGCAGTCGCACTTGAGACTGTCGCAGTTTAAATTAATGTACCTTCTTGCTGATCTGGTATCGTTGTGCGACGGGTCGTTGAGCTCCCTATAAAATGGTTGAGCTACACGATGACTGATGTATGCGTGCCGTCAGTTAGGACCTGTCAACTCAAAGCTGCTATGGCTCTTTCTTCAAAAGGCCTGTCTGGAAACGTCGGCGCCATCTAGTTAAAAAAAATATGTAAATAGATCTTTTAAAGATCTATTTACAGAAATAAATATCATTTCATCATTTCATAAGTTATTTTAATAAAAAATAACCATAAATTATTCACGGCCTAGAATATTTTACATGGGTGACATTAATTTAGCAAAGCGCTTTAGGTCGTTAAGCAAACAGCGCTAAAACTAGATCCAGTAGCTGAAGCAGCATTTTAAAGCTATTAATTCTCATTTGCTCTCAAGGTAATTGTTCTCAAATATAAAATTACTTTAATAGTAACAAGTAATCCTTAATTACATTGCTTTCATTAGGAAGGTATATAAAGAACTGCTAGTGGTAATAAGTACTTAAAATTGCAGTTCAGCTTCCAAAAAAACATACATACATACACTCACGCCTTTTTCCCACAGGGGTAGGCAGAAACTATGGACTGCCACTTGCTACGACTCTTGCATATCTCTTTCGCTTCTTCCACATTCATACATCTTTTCATACATACACGCCGGTTGCGAGTACTACGCACCTGACCTTTTTGGAGAACCTCGCCGATAAGATCGGTGTACGTCCTTCTAGGGCGACCTCTCCCGACGCTGCCACTAACATTCGCCTTATAAATTCCCTTCGTTAATCGTCTTTCATTCATTCTCTCGACATGCCCAAACCATCTTAGCATATTCCTTTCAATACGTGTCACTATATCATCTTTCAGTCCGCAACGTTGTCTTATCACACTATTTTTCAGTCTCTCATTCCTAGTTACACCGCACATACTACGCGAGGAACGCATTTCAACAGCATTTATTCTACTTTCATGTCTCTTCTGCCATACCCAACACTCACTTCCATACATAAGTGTAGGTACCAGCACACCGTTGTGGATAGCCAACCGTGCCTTTTTTGACAAGGACTGATTAGCCACAACTGCATGCATAGCACCATTCACTTTATTTCCCGCATTCACTCTCCTTTCCACATCTGCATCAATCTTACCATCCCTGGTGAACACACTTCCTAAATAAACAAACTCACTCACTTGCTCAACACTGTTACTCTCTATATTTACATCGCACACACATATATCTTCTTCTCTTTCAAAAACCATAACTTTCGTCTTACTAACATTTATTTTCATGCCCTTCATCTTGTATGCTTCATTCATTACTATTACCATATCTTGCAACTCTTCTGCTGACGATGCAAGTAGAACCTGATCATCAGCATAGAGAAGGCATTTGACCGGCAACTCATTCATTCTCAATCCAGAATTATTCTCTTTCAAATCTGTCAAACAACTGTCCATGTATAGATTGAACAGCCACGGCGACGCGACACAGCCCTGTCTAACACCTCTGGAGATGCTAAACCAGCTCGTGTACGCCCCGTTTAACCTAACACAAGCACTGGAATCCCTGTAGAGGGATTTCAGTGCCCGCACCAAGCATCTGTCCACTCCATACATAGCCAGTGTTGACCACAATTCATCCCTCCACACACTATCATAAGCCTTCTCCAAGTCAATGAAATCCAAAAAAAATACTTAAAATATTTTGATTAGTAGGTAAGTGCCTTCAAAAATACTTTAAACTCATTTTATCCCTATAAACACAAATTACACACATGATGACTGCCTCATTAGTCTAGTTGTCCTAAGCGTGACTGCTATAGAAGTCCTGGGTTCGATCCCCAGGTCGAGCAAAGTGGTTAGGTTTTTCTATGAAATTCATAGTAGCAACTCGGAGTCTGGATTGGTGCCCGGTTAGTGGCAATAGGCTCGCCCCCTATTACATGGGACCTAAACATACCGGCGAAATGTGGGTGTACTTTAGTACACCTCTGCCTAACCCTTCGGGGAATACAGGCGTGATGGTATGTTATGTTATATTATGTAAACACAAATTAATAAAAACCACATCTTTATCATGAACCCATGTATTGTCGCACTCCTATTTCTCTCAGAATAAGAGGGATTAGGCTATAGTCCAACACGCTGGCTAATAATCCGGGCTAGCAGATTTCGAACACCGAGAAAATCTTTCAGGCATGTAGGTTTCCTCGCGATTTTTTCCTTTATAATTTAAAAGCGTGATAATTAACATTAACGTGATATGTATTATGACTTCGAAAAGTCACAGGTACGTGACTTAGATTCAAACTCGAGACCTTTGACTTGGCAGTCCAATAGTCATATCACTAGTTTATCACTAAAGTACCAAACTATTTGATGTACACACGGCTACAGGTCAACCTGTACAACTCCAGTTTAAGCTGATCTCGCATTGTATAAGCTTTCTATACAATAAGAGGCCAGCGTTAACTGAATATGTAAAGCTTGAAGTGTAGCCGTGTATACTCATATACATATTGTATTTGTCATATAGCCAAGACATTGCCATTCCATTCGAATCATATTAAATTCATATCAGGCAGACCGTAATGTCTGAAAATACGCGTTTGTCTCATCATGTCATATGTATATGACTTAACCACAATATCATAGCAATAAGGTCATGAAGCTCAAAGGAACATAACATATCTTTAGATGGAAACATACGGCTATGTAATGTGGTTTGGAACGCAACTGAGAATCCTCAATTACTTTGCAAAACTGCCGATAGATTCCAATTTGACTTGGATTTTCGCAAAAACTTTAGGTTTTTTATGGAAACTGTTTTAGTATAAAAATGTAAATTATGATGTAAGTTATATGATGAAATGTAAGCGCGACTGCTACGCGAGAGGTCCTGGGTTGGATCCCCAGGTCGAGAAAAGTGTTATTGGGTTTTTTATGAAATTCCCAGTAGCAGCTCGGAGTCTGGATTTGTGCCCGGTTGATGGCAAAAGGCTCGCCCCCTATTACATGGGACCCAAACATACCGGCAAAATGTGAAACTAATACATATAACATAGTTTTGATAGCTTAGGTGTTAAAAGGTCCAGTGTACTTTTTTGTAAGGGCAAACGAGCGGGCGAACAACGTGATGGTAAGTAGTCATCGCCGGACATGGATATCTGCAACCAAAGGAGCTGCAGATGCGTTGCGGAGCCTATTAAGGAAAAGGGAGGGGAAGGAGAAAAGAAGAAGGGGCCTGAGGGACGAATTGTGGGACTTAGACGCAGGCACGCTAAAATTCATTTTAAATTTTGCTACTGTGCTTCTTATCTACTCGACAATTAATGGAGTCCCCAAAAATAAAACCATCGATACCGCGTACATATTAACATCTCTTGAATCCCCGTCAATAAAAACCCAAGAATTTCGTTCTCGAACTCATATTAATGTCACCAAGATTTATACCAATCCCACTTTGTTTCAAACACGCTCCGTTGGTTTTGACATATTCCGTAAATATCATTTTGCCACGGTTTGTAAATATTATGTTCAATGGTTGGAAAAATGAGGATTTTGAATAAATTCTCGAATAAAACCGATTTCTCCGATTTGCATAAATCATCCAAGCAAATAATGGAATGTTATTAAGTATGCCATAGGGCAATTGTCTTTTGTTTAGTTTAATCAAAACTAACAGGTACCCCCGGTTTCATTCGCATCCCAAAGGGCTTTTTAAGCCAAAAGGTACCCCAAATCTTTCTCCAAGGTCCAATCTATCTCCACCCCAAAATTCATAAATATTGGTTACCTAAGAGAGTGAAAACGTAGCAATGAAGCAGACAAAATTACTTTTGAATCAATAGGTATAATTATGATGAAGTTTATTTATATCCTTACTTGAAAAATGATTTATTCCGGACTAAAAAATGACATTTGTCCATTCCAACTATCTTCATGCCGAACTTTATCGAAATCGGTTCAACAGTTTAAGTGTGAAAGGTAATAGATAGACGAAGTTACTTTCGTATTCATAATATGAAATAGTATTTTTTAAAGCGTTACTACCAATGTGGGTCACACATTACTAGTATTCGCGTTAACCCCTCGTGCTAAGCTAAATGCTTGTATTACGAGTGGGTTCACGGCGGTAGTGCAATGGCAACCCATTGCACTGCCATGGCTAGGGCGTCGGACTTGCGATCATGTGGTTGCCGGTTCTAAACTCACCCATTGCGCTACCGACGTGAACCCACTCGTAATACACGCATTGAGCCTAGCACGAGGGGTTAACAAGATTACTAGTAATGTACGAACCACATTGCTATAGGCCGACCGTTTAACTCGCGTATCGCCTGCGCGGTAAGAAGGGAGCGGGGGCAGGTAACGCTACACACGGAGTCAATAATCCAAAGATTTATCTCGAGATAGACATTGTTGTTAAAGAATAAAATAATAAGTATCTTTTTTAAGTATTTATTTTCGCGCCCCCGCTCCCTTCTTACCGCGCAGGCGATACGCGAGTTAAACGGTCGGCCTATAGTAAGCCTTTTTGGTGAAGATTGGGAGTGGTTGCCCTGCCCTTTTCCCACAAAACAAGCGTCAGCATACAATTTGAATGGCTCGTTGGTTTGTGACGTCACAAATCGCTAAAGTACACTGTAATAAAAACGACTTTATTTTTGTTATTGGTGATCGGCTCTATATATGGTAAACATTTTTATGAGACTATAAAAAAATAGTCCAGTAGTGATGCGTCAACAAGCTGAATGGATACAAACGAAAAATAAACAACCAAAGTTTGCAGCATTGAATGTTGTTATAAATTTGTGTAACTATCTACTAAGTAGATTTCTTGGTTCGATGAATTTTGAAGAATTCGCAGAGCCTGAAAACTTATTGACCTAAGAAGATTGTTGGCTAACAACGCTTTGTTATGATCTAATATAATAACAGCTGTGCCCCGCGGTTTCACCCGCTTTGCCTTGCTCCCTAAGATCATAGCGTGATGACTAGATAGTCTATAGCTTTCCTCATGAATATGGTTATTATATACAAAAAGATTCTTTCAAATCCGACTGGTAGTAACAGAGATTAGCGCGTTCCAACTAACAAACTCTTCAGCTTTATTATGTAAGATTAATACCAATATTTTATACAGACATGAAAAAAAAAAAACAAAAATGCACTCGTCTTTATTGCAGGGATTGGCAGCAAAAAGCTCTGAATCAAAAGGAGTGGAAAGAGGGTAGAAACGCTTTTGCCATGCAGTGGGATGATGTTGAATGAAAAAAATATTTTGTATTATTATGAATGACAATAGGCTCGCCCCCTATTACATAGGACCTAAACATACCAGCAAACTAACTCTGGGTGTGCATTAAGTACACCTCAACCAAACCCTTCGGGGAATACAGGCGTGATAGTAGATTATTATTAAGGCTACAGAATTTAGATTACTTACTTCTTTTTCCTCAGTTTTTTAATTCTATGAATCGCAAATCGTAGAGTTGGAAACACAAGTCTACGTGCTCACACCCCTCTACTCTATCCCCTAGAGAGGGACCGTGATGATATATGACCTGGAATTCACTTGCAACGCTCCACAGTCTGACAAATTGCGTCCTTTGTATTCTGCAACCAAACGTACAACTCGTACCAAAAACGTGCCTCCCAAATGTAGGTGCTGCATCCATTTCGGCCAAAACCGTCTGATTTACAGACAACTATTAAAGATTACTGAATTTCAGAATTAAAATGTTCTTTTTTAATTGGTAATTATTAAAATTTTTAAGTGTAATTAAATATAATATTAATTTTTATGTTGTTTCAGATATCCTGATAAATGAGCTCAATAACCAAAGCGTGGACGTGAGTGATGAAGTTTGAGAAAAACTACAAACATGGACTCTATAGGAAGTTCAAGAAATAGCAGAACAAAATGGAGGTTTTCCAACCTCCTTACTCTTTACATTCTACTTCTTGCTACAAATTGCCAAGGAGACACCAGTCATACTGATATAACCAAAACAGATGTAAAATTAGATAATAATTTAGATTCTATTCACTGCCATAACTGTTATAGTAGTAGTAACAAAGAATCTTATGTAGAAAATTATGTAGATGTCGTAGATGACCTTGTTGGACAATTAAATAAGTATACAGATGAACATTTTAATTTAAACAAAACTGTGGGTTATTTAGAAAGGGCTGTTGAAGACATCCTAGATGAAGCTCTCACTAAGGATAGATTTAATATTTTTGAAGGAGTTGACGTTAAACCTACCAACAATGATACAAAACTTGAAAGGAAAAACGATGAAGGAAGAGCACTGTTTAGCAAATACACGTATGAATACAGAATATATCAGAAGATTAAGAATTTCATCAACACTCATATTCTATCAATTAATTTACCGATGGCTGCTAAATGTAAGTATGATTTTTATGTATTGAACTAAAAAAGGAGATAGCAATTTTAAAGCGAGTTAATATGAAAACGCAATTTCTTAAATTATTATTCGCAAACTGTTGTAAGTGTAATTCAATAAATAAAATAAACCCATATAACAGATAATAACACTTGCAGTTTTACGATGATTCCGATTTTCTGTGATATTTTTCCAATTTTTATTTCCCAGAATACCTTATTACGACTGATAATAATTATAAACAATGACAAAATATATCTCGCGTATTGCGCTTACCAGCGACTAGAGATTATCGTGATAAATCTATTACTAATCTATCTCTTATCTCTATCACTGTAAGCGCAGTCGTTCTATTGTGATCGTCACTCGTTAATTTCAAGTTCACCGCTAAACCTCGCAGCTACTATAAACTGCAGCAGAAGATTCATAATAAAGAAGGGATTCCATGAAATACGAAACGAGTTTGTTATTACTTATCATTTGAAGTGGTACACGATCACCTGATATTCCAATATTCCCATGACATACGGTACAATGCCCTGATTCGTAACCACAATATTATGACACCACAACTGCAATCACATATTTAAAGCAACAGGTTCCGTAAAACATGAACTAAAGCAATTGGGATTTGTAGTAACATCTACTGAAAACGATAAAATAATAATCATCTTTTATGATTACATATCTTTGATTGCTTCTATTGATTTAAGTATATTAATAGTTGATAATCACCTCAAAACAAAAACTAATTCATAATCCATAGCTTTCAGAATGCTAATTTCAGTTCGTTAATTTGAACGTTAGATTCCAACTTGTCTGCACATACTGTAAAAGATAAAACTTTTTCTTTTTCAGCATTTGGTTTAAACAAAATCTTCATACCAATACTAATAGGAGGACAAGTATTAATCAAAACGATACTTTTTGCGATGTTCCTGCCAAGTATTCTAGGAAGTTTTGGCAAAATGCTTAGCAAAGGTAAGCAAGCTTCAAAGTTCTAACGATGTTGTAACTTAAGATAATATTAAGCTAAGCTTAGCTTTACTCGAGTAAAAGCAAGTTGTATCGAAGGCGACGAACATTAGAGTTAAGTTACGCGTTAAATTATTTGAATTTTCCAACAAAATTTGGGGCAACATTTTCCAGCGAGTTGCTTGTCGATATTTCAAAGTAAAATTCATGACGTCGCCAAACTTTTTTCTTTCTTGATTAATTATTTGTAACGTTTTAACATGTCTAGAAAAGTCAATTGGGCGAAATGGGTTGGAAAGGGTCCTTGGATAAGAGGATTTTTTATCAATGACAAGAAAGTAATAAAGACAGAAGTCAACACAGACAAAAAAGGGAATTGGGACGGCGCCATTGTGGAATCGAACAAAACCTGTCAGATGGAAAGCAATCTCGTTAAAATGACCCATTTATGTGCTATTGTCTGTTGTAATCTGAATGCTCCAATATTATATATCATATGAATACCTTGGGGTTCAAAGAGCTTTTGAGGCAAGTGAAGGCTATTGTCCTTCACGACCTCTGAGACCCAACGACGAAAATTATCATTTGTGTCAATGTTGAGGATTATGACCTAGATTATCTTTTTAAGATGAAACAATTCAGGGATTTGACCGAAACAAAATATACTAGAGCCATGAATAACCTTCTTTCTCGTATTTTCATTTGCTTAAGGTTAGAATGACTAAATCTGTAATTTTGTAGTTAGAGGCTAAATTGAACATTTTATTAAAAAATATATTTCATGCACCCAATGAAAGTCCCTACAATGTCATATTAAAAATTTGGTATCAGCGTGAATTTGTCAGTAAAATTTCTTTAAGTATGTCCCTCAGATCAAATAAAAAGTAAAGATGGAACTTTGCGAACAAAGAAGTGAGGCCGGCTAAAACTACGCCATGCCGTCTACAACACACAATTACACGCATACATGTATTAGTTAACTACGCCTTATCTTGTCAGTCGAGCTCGACGGACGCTCGCCGCTCGACGGCATGGCGTAGTTTTAGCCGGCCTCACTTCTTTGTTCGCAAAGTTCCATCTTTCCTTTTTATTTGATCTGAGGTATGTCCTTTATTCGAGTAATATCCTATGGTATGACCAATAAACAAACAAGTCAAAAGTCCCAAAAACATTCCTCTGACTTTTCCAATCAATTGTGTATTATTAATTAAAATCACTTGTTTAAACTCCTCACTCTCTCTTTTGAGAGGATACCCGTATCCAGCAGTGGGATAGTGAATGGGATAATAATGTTTATCGAAATTTGTGGAACAATTATTACCCATTCGTGACATTTCTAACAATGACTTAACAGTAGCTTCAAACTTACCTATACGAAGCATTTAGAACAAGCGCTTAACCTAAATGTTTATCAAGCCTTAAATTAATGATATCTTTTAGACAAATAAGTCTCTTTACTGTAGCTACATAAACATGGTAAGGTTTATCGTTCATTGTTGCCTGAAAATATGACTGTATTTGCTTTCAATGCTGACAATGAAACATAAACGGCCGTTAACTTGGAAAGAGCTGTTAAATACTGCGCGATAAACTTCGTTTAAAGGGATGTGAACATTTTTATAGCAATGTCATCGTTTTTGTTTTAATGTGTCGATAGTATGGTGTCAGCTGTTGTTTTATATACGGGTTAACATTTGTGCAAACCCAAAAACTATAAAATTATTTTATTCGAAACGTGCTGTCGCCCCTCGGTTTCACTTGTTTTCCTAAGGAATTTTTGAGACACACGACAGCCTAAGGTTTGCTTCCTCAGGAGGTGATATATTTCCTTGATTAAATTATTAAGCGAAGGCTGCTAATCGATTTTAAAATGTAACAAATAAAAACAAACTCTGATGAATAAATCCTAGACCTCGAAACGCCAAGGCAGCGCTTTTCGTTATTTTTTCATTAAAGCTGTGTGATGTAGTATTTTTCTTCCAAATTGACCTATTAATATCATTTAGACTCGTCTCATCAAATCGTCAAAGATATAATGTGCAGACATAAATTCATTATCATCATCGTCATCATCCATTTTATTATCCTACTGCTTGGCACGGGTCTCCTCTCAGAATGAAAGGGATTAAGTCCACAACGGTAATTATCACTAATACGGGCTAGCGGAATACACCAGCTGACCTAACTAGAAAATCTCTCAGACATGCAGCCGGTTCCTTCACAATGTTTTCCTTTATCGATTAAACGCGCGATAGTTAATTATTACTGTAGGGTCCTCATTTATTTATTTATATTTATTTCACTTGTTCATACACCAAGCACTAGCCTTTCCTAATGTTGCTCCGTAATATCCTACGACATAAATATTTATCAACAATGGTCACACTGCTATTATGCCTACTGACAGATGTCAAGTCCAGCTATCCGCTACTGCGTATGTGAGACGGTGTTATTATAACTATTAAACAGATATAGAAATACAAACACTACAATTACTACACATATGACTCGAAAATCATTTACGCCCATAACTACTCAACTTTATTTGTCTTAATAATTATTACAGGGTTATCTACAATATCGGCATCATCTTCCCAAGCCAGCTATCCTCCAGCTAACGGAGAAGATCAGGTTGGCTACAATTCTGATAATAAGGACTTTATGGGCTACGAAACAACTCAGACTGGAACGTTCACCTACCCTCAAGATGGAATGTATGGTGCTGATGCCAATGAAGTTAATGAACTTGGAAATGTTGATATGTCACGGTAAGATATATATTTTTTTTTATAGTACGGATAACTAACTTCCTCATTTATCTAGTGATCCTAAGCTCGACCGCTACGCTAGAGGTCCTTGGTTCCATCCCCAAGTCGAGCAGTGCTATTGGGTTTTTTCTATGAAATTCTCAGTAGCAGCTCGGAGTCTGGATTTGTGCCCGGTTAATGGCAATAGGTTCGCCCCCTAGTACATGGGACCTTAACATAGTTTTGAATTTGTCTGTCCTACACAATTATAATTAGATTTGCTTTAGTTATGTTTTATTTTTCCTTTCGTTAATCATCATTCGTCATGATCATTGCTATTTCAATTTATGTGGCTTCGATTTTTTTAGAAAAAAAGAGAGAAGAATAATTAATTTGACACAAGGACTCCATTACTTTAGCGATAAGGTCTGATAAACAAAAGAACCTTTACTAAATTCACATGAAAATTCGCATTAATTTCCTGAATAATATTGTGTTTTCGTAAAATTATGGACCTACGCCTACAAAGACGACTTTATTGAGGGGAGATTGGGCATAATTTCATCACGCCTCCCTAATTTACATACCGCCAATAACAGAAAATTTTCTGTGAATCTGTTTTCGCGTTTCCCCTCTAATTTGGCCTATTATAATTATTAACAATGTTTACCCAGAATTTCTGTTCATTGTGAAATATATGGAACATAATATTAATATCATCATTCTCTCCTTAACAAGTATTGTTACAAGTCTAGGGATAAATGAATTTAGGTCAATTTAACACTATAAGTAACTAACAATACCAACAATTGTTGCAATGGAATTATAGAGCAGATTTTAGAAAAGAATATTGGATTGGAATGTCAGATTTGCAATCATGTGGTTGCTGGTTCGAAACCCACCCATTGCACTGCCGACGTGAACCCACTCGTAACAAAAGCACGTTCGACGATGAAGCTTTTAAAAAAAAAATAGGTTCACAAAGATATGTTTTTTCTAGTGAAAGAAAAATTCGGCCTCAGGCAGGGTTTGAACCTACATCCCTCTGATTAAGTACTGTGAACACTGCCTGTGGTGTCGAATTTATCTTCCACATTTCAATTCTTCAGGTGATTCTTCTTTCACTACATTTTGTTACTTTTAGTATATTAAACTTGTGGAAAGTGAAACAAGAAATAAAACAAGGTAGATAGACCTAAAATAGAATAAGAACAAACTTGCTCCCTATTACATGGGACTATGGGCCCGGTACGGGACTAAAGATGTACCGTCGAACTGTACGTCCACATTAAATCTACTGTGACGTTTTTCAGGTTTGGCGCGGATGGTCAAAAAATGGCGTACTTGCCTTCGAAAAACAGCTATTATAAGAATCAAATGACTGCAGCCAATAACTATAAGGTAAGATAGGTACATCATTTGAAAAAATCAATGTTCTGCGTAAATTTACAAGACTACTAAACTAGAATAACTGCTGGTGGCTTGGTACCGTTGCATTACAAATATTGTGTTTACATTAATCGTAGATAATGTGGCTACATTTTCCCACAATTCATAATGTGGCTACAGTTTCCCCCAATTCATAATGTGGCTACATTTTCCCCCAATTCATAATGTGGCTACATTTTCCCTCAAATCGGCCAACAGTAAAATTACTAAGTAAATGAGACATAATAATTGAAGGCCTCGCGCGAGTCATATTTCATATTAAGTTCCTTTTTTCAAATAATAATTCGTTGTTACAAAAAAAGCTTAGTTATTTAAGCATCTAAAACATGCAACTATATTTTCTAAATTAATCTTGTTTGTAGGTACTAATAGTTATTAATATGCACATTATTAATTGATTATTACTGGCTTAAATAGCGAATTATGGAGAGAGCTATGCTCGGAGTCTCTTTGAGAGATAAAATCCGAAACGAAGTCATCCGTCAGAGAACCAAAGTAACCGACATAGCTCAAAGTTAGCACACTGAAGTGGCAATGGGCCAGTCACGTCTCTCGGAGAACCGACAACCGTTGGAGCAAACGAGTTCTCGAGTGGAGACCGCGGCTAGGCTAACGTATCGTAGGACGCCCACTGGCCAGGTGGAGTGACGATTTGCGGAAGGCAGCTGGCAGTAACTGGATGAAAAGAGCTGATAATCGGGCTCTGTGGCGTTCACTTCAAGAAGCCTACGTCCAGCAGTGGACGAATACGGGCTGATGATGATGATGATGATGAAATAGCGAATGAAAATATCATTAGAAAACCAACTTTCTCAAAGGCTTGTGAAGTCTGCCAACCCGCATTCAGCCAGTATGGCACACCTACACCTTCTCATTCTAGAGAATCGGGTATTCTCACAGAAAGACAGGATGTTATAAAATTGATAACAAATTAAAACGGTTTGTGCTTAAAATTTTCAGGTATTCCAAAAGATCCCGGCTTCCTCAATGATCCTGCACAACTATGATCCTTTCTACTCACCGTTGTTGTCAAGACTTGACGGCATATTTGCGAGACTTGGTAAGTCTAAGTTGCTCATTAAATTAGACGAAAATCTAATTATTATATTATCTAATTATATATGCTGTTTGTTTTTAAACCAACACCTGCATTTTTTTATCCTTAAGTTCAAGACAGTATACCAAGTGGTTTGTTCAGAATTTCAGGTTTCACGTTGCATTTGTGTGGAAGTTTAGAATTTGCGTATACTTTGTTCATTTATTGAAATCATTTGTTTACTATGGTTTGTAAGATTACCTTAAATTTTTGCCCCCTAATCCATCAGTTGGTCGAGTTATAATCGCTGATGAATTTTTTGTGCAAATTATTGGCAATTATTGTTTGGCCAGTGTCTCACTGGCACGTAGACATGCTATACAAGTACTATAAGTTAATGTTGTGTTCAACTTCATTACAGGTTTGGCTCCTACGGAAAATGCAGTGGATGAAAACATAGAAGCTTGCAGAGAACAGCTGATCTGCCTGATGTATGCAAGTCCTGCTAAGTTCGCACCGTATAGCAATCTGGTGTCAGCACAGTTGAGCAGGTAAACTGAGAATGCAATTCTTCTTCTTTCGTGACCTAATAAATAGGGTAGTTGGTTTTGAATATATAGAAAATAACACGCCTATCTAAACTAATATTATAAAGAGGAAAGATTTTATTGTTTGTTTGTTGCATTGAATAGGCTAAGAAAGTACTGGACCGATTTGAAAAAAAAAAAATATTTATTTATTTATTTATTAACCAACTTATACTTACAGTTTACACTACACATACAAGTTATCGGTCATATAGGTAGTAACGAAAGAATACATTTATTTTTAATTATTTAAATAAAATTATTAAAATATTTAACCAATAGAAAGCTACATTATTCCTGAGTGATAGAGGCTATATATATTATCACATAAAATGACAAGAAACGTATAATCCACGCGGGCGAAGCCACGAGCCGAAAGCTAGTTGTAAAATAAAATTAAAGCTGTCGTAAGTGACGTCTGCCGCATGTCGAATAAGCTGTGCAAAAACCTAACCACTGAGTGGAGCCCACACAACGTCAGATTACGTCGCCGCTGGCCCCGAAAATACATACCTACATAAATACATTTAAAAAAATTGGCCAACCCACCACGTTGGCCTTGGCCGTTGGTTGACCAACTATAATAGTCTAATCCATTCCATTCTGAGTGGAGCCCGTGCCCAGCAGTGGGACAATATAATGGGGCGAAAAACTGCAAAGAAATATTATTATTTTTTTACTATTATAGCACAACGCCTGTATTCGCCGAAAGCCAGGCAGAGGTGTACTTAATGTATACCCACAGTTCGCCTGTAAGTTTAGGTCCCATGTTATAGGGGGCGAGCCTGTTGCCATTCACCGGGCACAAATCCAGACTCCGAGCTGCTATTGCGAATTTCATAAAAAAACCCAATAACACTTTGCTCGACCTGGGGATCGAACCCAAGACCTCTAGCGCCGCAGTCGCGATTGGGACCACTAGACTAACGAGGCAGTCAATATGGCCTGCGTTCCCATTGAGGGACCACATTTGAATTTTGAGCTTTTGAATGCGTCAGACTTTAGTAAAAGTTCCCAAACAATTGTAAATTCAGCCAATAATTTGTAAAAGCAGCCACTCAAAAGTTACAATAGGCCAAAGGTGGTCCCTCAGTCGTGACCCACAGGCATCCATATCTCGTAACCTAGTGAAAATTTACAACTGCTGTAAATGTCTACTCTTAGTAAAAGATTTGTAAAACTAATTTACCAAATATGAACCCTTTCCGTTCACTGTGTAAAAATTGCTAGCATGCAGAAGGTGGTCCCTCAATCGTGCACTATAAGTTCACCTTGAGTGAAGACCACAATGGAATTAAGAATTTTCGTATGGTTCTAGCGTTAGTAAAAGTATTGAAAAGATTGTAAATTCAACCTCTAGTTTGTAAAAGTAGCCATTCAAAGAGTATACTGGATTGAAGGTGGTCCCTCAATTGAAACGCTTGTCAAAAGAAAATATTAATTTACGTAGCATTCGGAAGTTTAATAGACCAATACTACAGTCTATCCTTTAGTAAATTTTTTTACTAACGATTACTATACTAAACAGTATAAAAAAACGTGTAGTTTTGTGTTAAATAATAATAACATTCCGGCGGAGAAATATTAGAGCGAGGTGACCACACAGCAGGATTTTTCTAGAGACTATTCAATTTAAACGACACCTGAAGAACCGACTAGCGAAATCCTTCGAATAGTTGGGGCTTTTGAATTCGTTACCGGGCATAGCACCAGCGACCTCGGCCATTATAAGTCTTACTAGTTACTTTTATTTATGGCGACTTACGTTATACCTAGGTACATTTATGAAAGTCCTCCAAACGAAAAAATAATAATATACACATTGCTACTGACTCATTTGTAATGTTTGACTGAACTCTATTAAATCCGTGCGTTATACTGGTGATCGGGTGCTGTTTGTGGTAACTGGTCGACTTAATTATATTTTTTTACACACTCATAAGTTGACTGAGTTGCCTTGTAGGTCCTAGTTATCATGCATATTGTTATTTTTTTTATCACTGGCGCTATGTCCGGGCATGAAGTCCCAACTAATTTGTAGCCATTTTGTTTGACTTTTATTGTTCGAGGTATTTCGCTAATCGGTTCTTCAGGTTTGTCGATAAAATACACAAAAAAATAAATTTAAAGTAAAAAAACCCTTTAAAAACAAGAACTAAGTAAACTTTTCATTTAAAACTTTTACTATCAACTTATAACGTCATTACACAATTTATATGATATAAAAACTTGTCGCGAGATTTTTGTACCTATGTACTCGTATTTACTTAGTTTGTTTTTTTTTTTCAATTATAATTAAATTAATTTAATTTACTTGTTTATCTACACAGGTAAATCTCGCGACAAGCTTTCATATCATATAAATTGTGTTATGACGTCATAGGTTGTAAAAAAAAATTACTAGAATAATGAGTGCCTCATTAGTCTAGTTTTTCAATTTATAATTAGTCTAGGTCATAAGCGCGATTGCTATGCTAGAGGTCCTGGGTTCGATCCCCAGGTCAAGCAGTGTTATTGGGTTTTTCTATGAAATTCTCAATAGCAGCTTGGAATCTGGATTTGTGCCCGGTTGATAGGAATAGGTTCGCCCCCTAAACATACCGGTGAAGTGTAGGTGTACATAAGTACAGGTAAGTCAAATACAAATAAAGATTAAGATAAAAAACCAGTCACTAGTTTTTATTTATCCGAAAAAATACTGTTGTGTGGTCACCTCGATCCTAGTATTTTTCCGCAGGAATGTTATTGTTATTTAACACAAAACTACACGTTTTTTTATACTGTTTAGTATAGTAATCGTTAGTAAAAATTTTTACTAAAGGATAGACTGTAGTATTGGTCTATTAAACTTCCGAATGCTACGTAAATTGATATTTTCTTTTGACAAGCGTTTCAATTGAGGGACCACCTTCAATCCAGTATACTCTTTGAATGGCTACTTTTACAAACTAGAGGTTGAATTTACAATCTTTTCAATACTTTTACTAACGCTAGAACCATACGAAAATTCTTAATTCCATTGTGGTCTTCACTCAAGGTGAACTTATAGTGCACGATTGAGGGACCACCTTCTGCATGCTAGCAATTTTTACACAGTGAACGGAAAGGGTTCATATTTGGTAAATTGGTTTTACAAATCTTTTACTAAGAGTAGACATTTACAGCAGTTGTAAATTTTCACTAGGTTACGAGATATGGATGCCTGTGGGTCACGACTGAGGGACCACCTTTGGCCTATTGTAACTTTTGAGTGGCTGCTTTTACAAATTATTGGCTGAATTTACAATTGTTTGGGAACTTTTACTAAAGGCTGACGCATTCAAAAGCTCAAAATTCAAATGTGGTCCCTCAATGGGAACGCAGGCGTCAATATGAACATAATAATTATGAAAATAAAATATTGCCGACAATCAAAACAATCGAGATAAATTCAGGAAACTTCTGAATACCCTCTGATTTTCTAAAGAGTTCTCTTAGAAATTGTTCAAGCTAGATCGAAGTTTGAATCTAGTCTTGAATCAACTTCCTTCGCTTGTAGCCGCGAAATTTCATTAAAGGATTATGCATAAGCTTTAAGTTTTGGGAGTGTTTACGAATTTGAAGTCCTCGTGTGTGTGATGGGTTTTCAGCCTGAAATGTGCCAGTGTAATAGAATATTCTAGAATTAGTTCTAAAATACCTTATAAGTCTACTAGTAGTAAGCAAGCCTGCTCCGCTAGAAATCCTGGGATCGATTCCCAAGTCGAACAAAATGTTATTGGATTTTTCTATAAATATTTTTTCAAGAAGCTCGGAATTTGGATTTGGTGAATGGCAATTGACTCGCTTCCTATTACGTGAGACTAAATAAAACATATCGGCAAACAAAGTCAAAGTCAAAGTATTTATTGCTTACTAAGTGTTAACATTGGTGGTCTTAATATAAATAGGAAGGTACTTAAAACTTAGTTGCCTTTTTCAAGCATTGCAATATCGTAAACAAGTTGACAATAAGCTTAAAATAATTCATGCATTATAATTAAAAATTAATACATTGATATTGCATTACAAAAAAAAACTATTGTTAAGTAGTATGTAAGTATATCGTTTCACAAAAAAATAATAATAATAAATTGAATACAATAAAGAATATTCGGTAATTATATTTCGTTCTATGTAGGGCAGATCACCATTTTGTCAGTTCAGAGATATGATAGAATATTATATTGTGCTTGACTCAAACAGTGGATACATATTAATACTCTTCTGACTAAGACTGACTACTGCTACCCCTGACTAATACAACCGTGATGGTGTAATGTGTAGAATTGGCTAAAGCTAATAGAAATTATGAAAAATTTAGTGAAACTACTTATAACATTAGGTGTACAATCTAGTCATATAAAATACTAAAGAAATTAAACTTTATCTCAATGGGACAAAATTAATTTCAGAATGACCCTGTCCATGTACTTTCTTCGTTCTGTAACAGCCCTTGTATCATTGAGATATATTTCTTAGCGCAGAGTTATTTATGATTCTGACTTTACAATATTATTTATCTGTTTCGCGTTTTTCAGTTCCTTTTTCTAAGTTTTTCATGACTTAGTACTAATCAATAACAAAACGCACTGCTCCAATAATACGGCGATGTTTCGGAGTAAACGATAATATCATAGATGTAAACAACTTTTAGATTTTTGTAGATTTTTTTAAAATCGCTGAACCGATTTCGATAAAATTTTAACGGGATAATCATCAAAATCAATCCATAATAGACGAAGAACATACAAAAAAAGAAAAAAAAACATACAGACAAATTATTGAGAATCCTTTTTGAAGTCGGTTGAAATAAAAATTAAATGAAATAATTATATTTTTTTCTCTTTTCGCAGAGAACTGAACGAGCTCCGAAGACCTGTATCCGATAACCCTGAAATCCTAAGGTTCTTCAAATACATGAAGGCAGCGAGGCGGGGCCAGGAAGCTTCTGATTGCATGTACTCCTACCCAACATGTACTTCCAATGCCCCTAAGACCCACACCATGGTGGCAGCATACCACGACATCAACAAACTGGTCACAGCAAGGAAAATACACTAATCGATGAACACTTCATTTTTGCGATTAAAAACAGGATGTTTTTGTGAAATTGTACTGCAGTGCACATATTTTCTATTACACTAGATGCGAGTTACAGTTATTCTACAAAAACTAGGTAATATTATATACTGCAATGCACATGTGTTTTTTGTGCATTATAGGTATTAGATTTTCGACAAAAATCGTTGTCAATCCGGCTTACCTACCTTATATTGAATATGTAATTCTCAGTTTGGGCATTGCAGGACAAAAAAGTCCTGCTGTGCACAGGACATGTTTAAAACTCAATATTTTATTTTAATCTCCCTATTTTAATCAATTTACTATCGATAAAATTAAAAGTATTTTTTCTGTCATAAGTTCATAGGATCTTTAAATACTAGGCACCAAGAACCTTTTAAAAACAATCAATAAAACTAGTTTTTATGAATTGTATGCGCGTTATATTACTTTTTTAATTTATCGCTATATAATTTCAATGTCAGAAATGACTATTTGTTTTTCAATATCATGATTTTAAATTTACGTACGTACTAAAGTACTCACGTACATATTTTTAGAATGCTTAACTTTCGCATATTTTAAAGGACTTGGCATGAAATAAGTTTTAATTAACCGGAGTAGCTCTTCCCTCGTGGCTTTTATGAATTTCTTTGGAGTTACGCAGATGTTTTCACTGCGGCCTTCCGTTATTTTAAGCCTGAAAACAGACAGAATATTGTCGACAGTATAAATAGAAACAGAGATACTGACAAAGTTTGTAAGATACCGAGTAATTTTAATATTTCTGAAGGAAATTTAAATACTAGAAATTGTAGCATTGATGGCTACACTGTGAATTTCTGACGTTTATATCTATGAAACCAGATACTATGACCGGATATTCACATACAAAAAATATATTATTTATAATTTTGTAAAAACGTGAAGTCTGTAAAATCTGACAACCCTCTGTATGCCAATAAGATTGGCGTTAGCCTAACCCCTCTGAAACTGAGACCCGTTCTCAGCAGTAGTCAGCACACCAGGTTATACAAAACTGTAAAATTTCTCCAAATGATTTCAAACTTTCAAATGTTCACAATTAAGTTCAAAATCGACTGAAAAAATTTGACATTATGTGGTAACCTGATGTGCTGGCATTACATTAAATGTTTTTATAATGATTGAAGTACTTAGTGCACAGTCGAGAATAAGTTAAGTAGTGAATTAATTGTTTTTTTAATAACTTATTTATGTTATTGACGTGTGAATGTAATTTATTGTATGTTTGTGTGTGAAAATTTAATTAAATTATCATTGAATCTTATCTTTAAATTATTATTATTAATTTATTTATTTACCGTCTACTTCAATTTTATTTAAAATGGTAATAAATATTTCTAAAGCAGTGTTATTTTGTAAGAAATAAATGCTAACAATGAATAAATTTTCTAAAAATAATATAAATTATTATTAAATAATTTAAGTATCATACCACCGTAGTCTATACAGAATTTTTTAGACAAATATAAAATTGCATGAGACTTGTATTCCAAATCTAAAAGATATTTTAAATAATATTTTTATTTCTAAATTAAATTATTCTATTGCATGACAGATTAAAATAATAAATATCATACACTTTTTCATACCTATGACTATTGTATAAAACAAAACATTATAAATAAAAAAATATTCTTATTGTATTCTAAGTTTATCGTTAAAATTAATACTAACAAAAATATTTGAACTCTAATATGCGTATGCACATCGAACATTTCAAATCTATCCAATGGAAATGGCGCTAGATTTTTGAAAATGGCCGCTCGGCAAGCGATGATGGACATATTACAGAATTATAATATTAATTGTATAACCTATCACTGTGTGATTGTTTTATGAAAAATTGTCTGACTTTATTAATTAAATATATCCACTTTTTTGAATATAATAATTTAAGCACTAATATCATCTATTCAAGTAACGCAGGTCACAAGTAGGATATGATAGACATACTAAAATTTCATGCAAGATTAATGGCACGTGCATTCAATTTTGCTTTTGATGCAAAAAGGTACGCTTTTAAACTCGAGCACAAGCTGCTTGCAAAATGGAGCGAATATTTTGCAGTAAAGGTTATTGATACAATTGTCCTCAGATCAAATAAAAAGTTAAGATGGAACTTTCCGAACAAAGAAGTGAGGGCGGCTAAAACTACGCCTAACCATATAAACACACAATTACACACACACATGTATTAGTTAACTACGCCTTTTCTTGTCAGTCGAGCTTTCGATAGCTCGATAGCTCGACTGACAAGATAAGGCGTAGTTACGGTTGTTCGCAAAGTTCCATCTTAACTTTTTATTTGATCTGAGCAATTGTCTACACCTTCGTATATATTTAATTAATAAAGTCAAAGAGTGGGACTAAACCAAGGTGTTGTATTTGTATTTATTGTTATAGTCATAATCAAGTAAAATGTAGATAAAAATAAAAAATGTTGAATTAATTTTATAATTTTTATTTTATGATTCAATTAAAAAAGATTTTAATACATTTCCCATTATTGCCTCATTAGTCTCAGTGGTACTTATCGCGACGGCTATGCTAGAGGTTCGATTTCCAGGTCGAGCAAAGTGTAACTTGTTTTTTCTATGGAATTCTCAGTAGCAACTGGGAGTTTGGACATATGCCGAACTGTGGATGTACATTAAGTACACCTTTGCCTAACCCTTCGGGGAATAGAGGCGTGATAGGATGTAGTAGATAGTACTATGCATGCTTATTGTACTTTTCGTTCTGAAGAAAAAAAAGTTTAGGGTTTAGAAATATTGATGTTCCCAAAGTAAGCAATAAATATATAATTTTCTGACATTCATCATCTTTTGGTTTCCCTCTGAAATTCTAAGTAGTTGCTCGGAGTTTGTATATGTGCCCGGTTAATGGCAATAGGCTCGCCCCTCGCTCCCAAAAGTACACCTCTGCCTAACCCTTCGTTCGTATGATATGTAATGCGAAATTTTATCACTTACTATTTTTATTGTTGCTACTCAATTTAACAAACTAAAAAATAATGAGTGATTCTGAACTGAATAAATATACAAACATTGCTTAGGTACTTAATAGAAAAAAAAATCAATAAATTTCTACATCGAAGTCTAGTAAATATCTCTCACAAATGTTTGAACAAAATGTTTGTCTATCGCAAATACTCACTTCATACAATATCACACATATTTAACTTCATAATTGATTAAATCTACGTTCGTCTACTACCCCGAATTTAATTGAGTTTGGCGGCGGTACAGTGGAATTAATCCCGTTGGAACGTGGAATACAATACTCATAACATAATAAATACCTACTATCGTGCTTGTATCCGCAAAGGGAATAAGAAAAGAAAATTTATTTATTAAGTCACAAACCAAAAAAAACTAATACAGACTGACTAGTGAGACACTAAGATGTGATAATTTGCGATCATATACTTATAAACATAACATAACATACCATCACGCCTGTTTTCCCCGAAGGGTTCGGCAGAGGTGTACTTAATGTACACCCACAGTTCGCCGGTATGTTTAGGTCCCATGTAATAGGGGGCGAGCCTATTGCCATTCATCGAGCACAAATCCAGACTCCAAGCTGCTACTGGGAATTTCATAGAAAAACCCAATAACACTTTGCTCGACCTGGGGATTGAACCCAAGACTTCTAGCGTAGCAGTCGCAATAGGGACCAGTATACAAACGAGGCAGTCTTATAAAGAAAATAATAATAATTTACGACCTAGTAAACTTAATAGAAGTTAAGTAAATAATTACGCAACGCATGGACACCCCGCGGACATACTGCGTTATGAACACATACTATAAAAATATCAAAAATAAATACATTTAATCTAAAAAAATAAATTTTCTTACACGTCAACCACGTTTCGTGAGAAAGATTAGGTACGTCACCAACTTCAATATATTTCACCTTTCATTAAAATTCTACACGTGAGTAAAATTAATTAAGGATCTGAATTTTAAACCTACTGGCATACGCATATTTAATATCAAGCCTGTATTATCCAGAACAGAGGTGTACGCCCACTTTTATTGAGACATTTTAGGTCCTTTTTTGCTAATAGCCTTGGGCCTATTAAATGGAACCTAAACATACCGGTGAACTGTACGTGTACATTAGGATACCGCTTCCTAAACCTACGAGGCATTCAGGCGTGATGATATATTATGTTTTCAGCCCCAATTGGTATAATAGTACAACCAGACATACATAGAAGTATGTGTGGTGTTACGCTTATAGATAGAGTGAGAAACAGTGTGATAAGGGAGCGTTGTGGAGTGAAAGAAGATGTAGTAACAAGGATTGAGCAAGGTATGTTAAGATGGTCTGGTCATGTAGAGAGAATGGATGAACGGAGATTGACGAAACAAGTATATAATAATATGGTGAGTATGGATGGACGAGTTGGAAGGGGAAGACCTCGGCGAACGTACCGCAATCAAATTGCGGATGTTCTTAAAAAGGGCCAGGTTCCGAGCACCCTAAACCGACGGTCATGCATGAAGAGATGAATGAATGTAGATGAAGCGAAAGTAGTGTGCCAGGATCGTAGCAAGTGGAAATCTATAGTCTCTGCCTACCCCCATGGGAGACAGCCGTGACAATATGTATGTATGTAGACATACAAGTTTTGTATGTATGATTTTAGAATGTATACGAATATAGGTACGTATGTGTGGATCAAGTTTATTTTTTCTCAATAAATACTAAATAAATAATAAAATCAAAATATGTTCCATCAAAATCGTAATCGTTTGGTGAGTTCAGAATTTTATTATGTAATTAATACCTTTGTTTTATAATTATTTAATAACATTTTTTTTTAAATATTATTTTACAGGTTCCAGCTTATTTTATGTGAAATTATGGTTACAATACATACTCACTTATATTTTATTATTTTATGAATATAAAATAGATAAGATTTAAAAAAAAATATACTTACACATTTAATTTGTATTTGTATTATACCTCTTCATCAATTCATCAACATTAATTACTTGTATCTATATTTTTTTTAACTTTTATAGTATGCAGTATTGGATTTACAATGACGTCACCTAGCTAAACATGCAATGTCATCAAAACTAAATGTGTATACACAATTTCTGTTCAATCGATTGAGGATAATTTCTCTAAAATACAGTTGCGAGATTCGACCCGACCAAACACATACATACATTGCAAGTTAAATAAAAGCTTTTTGTATAAGAAACTGAATGGTTTCCAGGCAACTGACAAGGAAGTACTTATACTTAATGGCTGTCAACATACACTGACAGCTGTCTTTCATACGGACGTGACGTAGAAAACGTACCTCAACTATTATATTTTTGGGGAAATGGCAAAGGAAAACTTATTCACGTATGAAAAAGGTATGTTATTTTTTGGTAGGCACATTTCTAGAAACGACTGGATTGATTTTGCTATTCTATTTAAAATAATAATAATTATTATTAATAAATATCATCACGCCTGTATTTCCCGAAGGGTTAGGTAGAGCTGTACCTACTACTATACAAGTTATACGCACAGTTTTGGCCAAAAGCCATTAACCGGCATTAAGCTCTTAGCTGCTACTGAGAATGACACAGAAAAACCCACTGCTACGCTAGTAGTCTTGGGTTCGATTCTCAGGTCGAGCAAAGTTTTATTGGGATTTTTTATTAAATTCTCAGTAGCTTGGAGTTTGGATATGTGCCCTATGAATGGCAATCGGCTCGCCCCCTACCTAGGACCTAAACATACCGAAACTGTGTGCATTAAGTACACTTCTGCTACCCTTGGGGGAATACAGGCGTGATGGTATGTATGTATGTTCTTAGCCTGGTCCTGCCTAAATCAAAGAAAAGTACGATGTAGTATTTTTTCCGTTCTATGCTGAAATAAACACCATTTTCTTTTCCTAGAAAACCCACGTCACCTCAAAACTTACTTTGGTCGTTTTTCTTTGCGTAGAAATCCGAATAAAACCGTATTCCTTTGAAACTAGAATAATGGAGACTTTGTTCCCTCTCTACGTAACCAACAGGATACTAATATAAAGAGGACAAAGCTATGAATGGAGTATTCAAAGAGGTCTTAATGTGTTTGTTTTTGTTACTTGTTTGCAGCTGTAATTAAAAGCATATTTTCGTAACATTCTGTTGAGATAAACATTTTCCCAGTTAGTAAATAGCTCCACAAATATTTCATTTATTATATTTGAATAAGAATAAACTTTGGTGTCTGAATTACATTATTAGAATACATGATAATTTATATGACAATTTAAATAATATGTATGGCTATTTATTTATTTCTTTATTATAATTATGTGACTGCCTCGTTGGTCTAGTGGTCCCAATCGCGACTGCTACGCTAGAGGTCTTGGGTTCGATCCCCAGGTCGAGCAAAGTGTTATTGAGTTTTTCTATGAAATTCTCAGTAGCAGCTCGGAGTCCGGATTTGTGCCCGGTGAATGGCAATAGGCTCGCCCCCTATTACATGGGACCCAAACATACCCACGAACTGTGGGTGTACATTAAGTACACCTCTGCCTAACCCTTCGGGGAATACAGGCGTGATGTATGTTATGTTATAATTATGTGCTGCTAAGCTCAAAACTCGAAAACAGCTGGACCAATAGTCCCAGGAATGTTTTAAGGAAGCGACGAATTGGAATAATCAGAAAGTACAACCCATAGGTATTATTCTTTTTAACCCCCGACGCAAAAACGACGGGGTGTTATAAGTTTGACGTGTCTGTGTGTGTGTGTGTGTGTGTGTCTGTCTGTGGCATCGTAGCTCGTGAAGGTATGAACCGATTTTAATTTTGTTTTTTTTTATTTGAAAGGTGAATTAGTCGGGAGTGTTCTTAGCTATGTTTGATGAAAATCGGTTCAAGGTGGCCGCTGCCAGAAAATGGTGGATCACATATTTTTTCACAACTCTCTGAATATGGGTATGAAATGATAGGGCTTGACTAGTAGAACACTACACACTCTGACAAATTTCAAATCCAAGATGGCCGCCACCACAAAATGGCGAATTACATGTTCTTTTTTTCATAATTCCCTCAATATGGGTATCAAATGAAAGGGCTAACCTAGTAGAATAATGTAAACTATATTAAAAGGAAATGAGGAATATCAAGTAGCGAAATGGAAACTATACTTGAAAAATATTTTTTTGGTCTGATAAATGCCCTAGCTTGATGAGGAAAGTGGAGTGATGACTGGTACCTAGGACCTAACGAATTATTATTTATTTAGCTTTTAGTACATTATTTACTAAATTAAGTGGGGGGGGGGGGTAAAAGTTTAGATGACCAATGTTTAATCTTTACTGCTTCTCAATCTGTGCAATTCTGCCAAAGCCAATTTATCATGAGGATTATTAAACAGCTTCCTTTGGTCAAGCTCGCAAATAGCGACACCATTTAAACTTTTTACGCGGCTTAAAGCCACGTAGGCTTGGCCTTTTGCAAAAGTTTTTTTGCCCAAATATACTACAGCCTTTTCAACTGTGGTTCCTTGCAACTTATGTACAGTAACAGCCCAACTTAAAATAATCGGAAACATTGTTCTCTCAATGTTGCCATACCCTCGGAGACCTTGAAAAATTATACTTTGTGTTCGTATGGGAATCCAACCATTTTCGTCTTTAGAACTCTTGCCAATGGACTCGTCATCAAATTTGATAAATATTGTTTTTGGAAGTTCACCTTCTTCGAGTTGATCTCGGCGAAGTCCATTCCATTCGATTTTTTTGATAAACCCCATGCTACCATTTACTAGCCCTTCAGATACCTTTAAATTTACTCTCAACATCACTCTAGCCCCGATTGCAATTTTAATTGAATTGAGCAACCCTCCCGTACAATTTGGATCTTGCGGGATAGAAACGTGGTTAGGTTTTTGGCCATAGGTGGCAGGTTCTTTAGACTCGTCGAGAGCATTTATAGTATAAATTTTTACTGCTTTAGCCATTATTTCTACCATTTTGTCATTATAACTATTTACCAATTTTACAGTAGGAAAAATTCGTACAGCGTTACCGTCGGCAAAATCTCCAGTCAATGACACTCGACTTCTCTCAAGTAAAATTTCATACTGCTCCATACTCAACTCTCCTACCCGTAGATTATTCAGAATGTCAATAAATTGACTATCATTTTGTTGCCTGACATTGGTTTGGAGCTCACAAAGTCCAAAATAATGCCATAGATGCGGCTCTCCTTGGAATATTAGAGGTTGCTTGAAGCACCAACTGCCCTTTACGGGCGACAATTGCATTATATCTCCAAAAACTAAGATATTTACTCCACCGAAAATATCTGGACAACTTTTGAATTCTTGTAAACGGAGATGTATAGATCGAAAAACTTCATATGACACCATCGATATTTCATCGATTACAAGCCAACGGATATAACGCCATTTTCTTCGCATGTCCTCCAGACGTTGTCCTGTCATTTGCCTGTAGACTGTGGCTCGACCTTTTTCGATGCCGAGAGAAAAGCCGAGAGGGGTGCTGTGATTTCAACGAAACTTACATGCAACAATTGGTCTACTGTGGGAGCGTAACAGCGCCGAATATGGTGTACTAAAGTTTTAAGCACGAAAGATTTACCGCTACCAGCTCCTCCCGTAACAAATAATTTTAATGGAACATTTCTGTTTTGTTGATTTGTTACCTCATCTCGAATTTGTTTTGTTACTTCATCATATTTTTTTTTTTGTTCTATGTTCATGCTGCTTACCATGGAATAAAACTCTGCGTCTGTTATATTGACGTGTATTGATTCTTCCAATTCTTCTACTTCGATATCAACATCAGCCATTCTTAGATCATAACCGTCAACAACCGCTCCTACATCGTGGTTTTCTGTTTCTTGAACATTAAAATTATTAAATGCGGGAGGTTCAGCTAGTGCTAGAACTTGGCCAATAACTTGCTGAAGCTCGCGTTCAATAAACTGAAATTGCTCAACAGAATCTCCATGGAAAGGACGTAACAGATTTCGTTGTGCCATAAAAGCTTCTTCACAAGTTTCATACCCTGCTAACAAATCTCCTTCATCTCTAAATGGTACATGGGCCACAAGATAGCTATAAAAATAGCCTTCTCGGTCTCCTGTTTGCGTGTAATAGCGAGTCCTCAAAATTGCTGGCTTTCTTCGCTTTTTCATCATGTTCCCATTTAGAAGTCTGATCGTTGTTCGCGTAGTTTCAGTCCACTCTCCTAGGTCTTCATAAACTTCTCTATCACCATTTTCTTCATCATCTACAAGTCTACTTGTGTGTTCGTAATTAACGGCAAATTCTGCTAAACTTAGATGCTCGAGATTTGTTGGTCTTTGAATATATTTGTCAAATATATTTTGATATGTTTGACCTTCGTCACTATCATACCTTAAGATTCGGTAGCGCTCATAAGGTCGGCATGTGTTCACGAAAACAACTTTTCGAGAACTGTCTCTCAGTTTCAGATGGCATAATCTGTATGCGCATTCACATGCCGACACTCTGCGATGATTTAATATTGCCATAGAAACAGCAAATAATTGCCTTCCAATATCCCCATGACAGGCTCGAACTTTGCTGATGGCATCTTTTACCGCTTGACCTACATCCTGTGGTTCGTGCTTTGAAGTGTATTTGGCTATATAATAAGAAACAGCTGTTACATTACCACACGGTTGAATGTCCATATTTGCCTTCCAGAGTTTCAATATCTGCGGATGGTAATTATTTACATATTGTTCTTCAGGATTTCTTTTCAAAATACAAAATCGTCCATTATTACGCAAAGTTTCGTCAGGTCCTAATAAAATTGTCCCATCGCTTGCTGGTCTGGGAAAATTAAACCGACAGTGTTGGTCCTGCCTGTTTTTAAAACAGGTATGGGAATGTGAGTGAATTTGGACTCGTTTCACAATGTCATTTAGTTCATCGTCTACATTATTTAACGAACAAGAAACAATGTCATTAATTAAATTTCTACCTTCAGGAGTTTCAAAACTAGGAGCGTTTTGAATCCAACACAACATGTGCAAATGTGGACTTCCACGGTTTTGGAATTCAATCCTCCACCAGAAATCTATAAGCTTACCTCCTAGAATTTGATCGTCATTCTTTAAAAACATCATAAAAGCATTAACTCTTATCATAAATTGGCGACTTAAAGTCACAGGATGACTGTCAACCAATGCTTCTTTGTCATTAAAGGTTAAATCGTTTGGACTTTCATTTGGTCTTCCGGCAGCAATTAAGAGCGCTTTCAATATATCGTACCAATTAAGATCATTGCAGCTTAAGGTAAGGAACCACGTAGGAGGGCCTATGTTTTTCACCATAGCAATAAGATTAGAACAAGCACTTTGCCAGTATGCATTCGATCCACGCATATTGCGCATATTAAGGTGAATATTTTCAACCAGGTTTTCAGGTCGACTTTCTCCCTGGCGCATTCTTAAAACCACCCCTATATTTTGCTTTGCTCTATAGAACTCCATAACCGACAATGCATAAAAAAGATAGTCATGTCTTTGATAACGTGTATCAGCTCCCATTATTCTAGCTTGACAGTAGTCTAATGGTGTAATCGGATGAGATCGGGTTTCCTGCAAACCATTTCTGCCGTAAGGAAACAAGTGGAACCAAGACAATTCTTCTGCTCTTCTCTCCCTGGTTATTTGTAAAGGAGCCTCGGTTTTTCTTCGCAGTTGATGAACTGGTAACTGATCACAATTATTATTGTCAATAACAGTGGACAATTCAGGAATAGGTTCATCTACAACACGTAAAACTGACGATGTAATAACAATATTATCGTTGTTCAAATTAATGGATGTTTCTGATGACTGCTGGGTATTTCTTATAGTATGAATGTCACTTAGGAGTGCATTTTCATTTTGATTTAATGGATATATATCAGGGGTGATTTTTGTTATACTATATTGATCATCGTCTGGCCTATTTCCCTGTGTTTTGGGTATATTTGATTTTAAAATTGACCACAATTGTGTACTATCGCTGAAAGATATCAAGCAAGCTGTTCCATCCTGAGCTACACGACCTTTTGGTCCCCTTGAATGAGAGTCAAACAAATAATATCGATTGTCTCTTTTCCAGATTGCAACCGATATACCATTACATGTAACAATAGCTCCCTCATCAACACCAGATTCTGTAAAAAACTGAATTAAGCCATTCTTTAGATTTGGAAATCCATCAATATTTACGGACAAATGGCCACAAATCGAAGAAGCTTCATCTTGAATTTGTATCAGACATGAATGATTCAATACTTCAAAATTGATTTGTAACTCTTGAACACGTAAATATTCTATATTAACTTCAGCCGAATTCGGAGCTCTTCGAGACTGTATACTATTTGAGTATAAACGATCACCGGAAATCAAAATTGAATCGATTATATTTGAAGACCATGTTTCAGTTTCTTTAATTTTTGAAACTGTAATAGCTACTGCTGCGTTCGCAGTACACTGCTTTCCTCGAGAAAAATTTAGAAATTTACTGTGACTTTGATGAAAAGAACCTCTCAGTATACGCCGGTTATTAGTAATATCTTGGAAACAAATTGTGTCATTTGTATTTTCCTGACGTATTAGGTCGTTATGTTGAACATGACAAATTTCGATAACATCGTAATTTTCATTATTATAGTTTACCGTAACGTTTCTATACAAAGGATTATTGGCAACCAACCAATCTAATGCAGCTCGCAGTTTTTGAATATTTACAGAAAATCGACGTAATCTTTGAACTGATTCTAATTGTTCGCAAACAATCACTAGCCCAGCACTATTAATTCTCAGAGGAAGCTGCTCAGCGATTTCTTCAACATCTTGACCGAAAAGTACGGCTTGACCATGGAAACCATGTTGTCCGAAGCGACCACTGAGTTTGACCATTTTTACGAATGGAATTATCCTACTTAACAAACGTATTTCTACATCAGATAGTGTCGCTAATTCTGGGGGAACTTCGTCTAATGACATACCATTCCAATAGGCTTGAGTAGGTGTTCTTGACTTACGAAGTGTTCTGACACATCGGTGACAGGCAGAGATAACGTCATATTGAGCCATTAACTCATTTGGTAGTATATCTCCTGGAAAATTGGCTAATGTTACTGACTGTACTTGCTTACGATAGCAAAGCTTATTACAAATTAAACAAACTGTATCAGCAAATTTGTTTATTGAATTATTAAAATCTATCCTAAATTTGCTTCTAGACAAAGCTGTAGCTGCTGCATCTCTAGCAAGCCTTGCAGCCCGCTGTTCCGGAGTATCATTTAAACGAGCCTCAGCAGTAGACTGTGCATTCGTTGCACGCCTTAGCGAACTTTGTTCTGAAGTCTCATTTAAACGAGCCTCAGCAGTAGACTGTGCATTCGTAGCATGCCTCAGCGAACTTTGTTCTGGAGTCTCATTTAAACGAACCTCTGCAGTAGACTGAGCATTCGTAGTACGCCTTAGCGAACTTTGTTCTGGAGTCTCATTTAAACGAGACTCAGCAGTACACTGTGCATTTCTGGAATGCCTGGAAGCACGTTGATCTGGAGTTTCATTAGATCGCGAAGTACTAGTATATTTAGCATTTTTTGTATTACGTAAACAACGTTCAACCCTAGTTTCTTTTGATCTCCGTAAAGCCTTAGATGCAGCATCACTATCCAAACGACGCTGTCTATCTAATGAACTCTCTTGACTACGCAGTTCAGCTTTTCGAGTACCTTCTGACAATAAAAAGCTATTATTTTTAGAACTATTCTCTTCAGGCTGAGTTAATTTGCGCCTTTTCGCTTCGTTTTGAGCTTTTTTAGTTTTTCTGCCCAGTCCCATTTTATAAACTAGATCTGAAATACCTAAGATATCTAAAAGCTATATGTTCTTAAGGATAAAATTAAGGAATCCCTTCAAAAAGCTTGAAATAAAAAATTAAATTAAAAATTTAAAAAACCCCCGACACAAAAAAAAAGTAGCTTGAACGTAAAGCCTAAAACAAGTAAAAAAAACTATACAAAAAATTGCGACAAATATAACAAAAAAGGTATGAACGTGAAACCTATAAAAAGAAAAAAATAACCATTAAATTATGACCCTACGTAAGTACGTATGAATTTTTTTGATTAAATGTTGTCACGTCGGGGGACCTCTCTTTACATATAAAAACACCTACCCAAATAAAATGATATTAAAATTACAACGAAAATTATAAAGTAAGTATTAAGAATTACAAGTGAACCTAATTAAAAACTGAATTTACAACTAAACTATCCAGATAAATGCTGAAACAAAAAAAATATATAAAATTGACTCAAAAAATTAATAAGGAAAAACACAACTGTCAACGACGTCTGCCCTCGCGCGTCTGCCCGCTCGGGTCGACAAACTTGATAATGTGACGCTCCAACCACTTTACGCCCCACACGAGCGCCGCCACGACGGGCGCGCCATCCACCACAATTCACGGGAGTCGCGTTCGGGAAGCAAATTTCGTTTCTTCAATATTTAAACATGAATATCACAGCATTAACGACAAAAATAAATTGAAAACTTGGAAAAAAACTTCATATGTTACGTATGTACTTTAACAAAACGTTAGGCTAATAAATTAGAGCGGTCCCCCGACGTGACAACATTTAATCAAAAAAAATCATACGTACTTACGTAGGGTCATAATTTAATGGTTATTTTTTTCTTTTTATAGGTTTCACGTTCATACCTTTTTTGTTATATTTGTCGCAATTTTTTGTATAGTTTTTTTTACTTGTTTTAGGCTTTACGTTCAAGCTACTTTTTTTTTGTGTCGGGGGTTTTTTAAATTTTTAATTTAATTTTTTTCCCATTCAAATTGTTCCTACCTATTGTTTTTTTTTTAATAGAAATCGTATGTATGTACATATGTATATCTATAGGTATTTATGTACCTATTATAAAGGTATGTATGACTTCAAGATAATCCAAATTGGGACAGGACAACTGTCTGTTCAGATAAGTATTATTATTAGGTAGTATAAAATAAAAATTAAAAACTTACTAAAATCCAGATTTATATTAATATCACTTGCCACATTCGACTATGATGAATAATTACCTAATTAATAAGATTATCTTAGCCTTTTGCTTTCCACTATAATTAATATTCGTCGCAAAAATCTCATTAAAACAATTCATTTTGTAGCACACCCCTTAAAATAAACGTAAGTCATAATATGGATCTTAAAATGTTTACCTAATTTCATCGCGACGAAAAAGGTACCAAGATTTCACAGTCGCGCTTTTTGTGTCAACTCCGATATTTCAATGCCGGACAAAGCTCTTATAAGGTTCTTATCTACTTGTCCATTTCTTTCGGATCAACCCTTTGAAAACCACCTTCACGCCAACGCGCCATTTTCACGCGACCGTAATCCTGAAATATACTCTGCGTATTACCTTTCTATATTGGGAAAGGAAGTAAATCCTTTTGTCCACCTTTTCTCGACATATACTTGAAGATAAAGTTTGCCCACTCACATTTTATTTAAGACAAGCTGCTCCCCGCGGTTTGACTCGCGTCCCAAGGGATTTACATACATACCATCATACCATCACGCCTGCATTCCCCGAAGGGTTAGGCAGAAGTGTACTTAATGTACACCCACAGTTCGCCGGTATGTTTGGGTCCCATGTAATAGGGGGCGAGCCTATTGCCATTCACCGGGCACAAATCCAGACTCCGAGCTGCTACTGAGAATTTCATAGAAAAACTCAATAACACTTTGCTCGACCTGGGGATCGAACCCAAGACCTCTAGCGTAGCAGTCGCGATTGGGACCACTAGACCAACGAGGCAGTCAAGAGATTTACATTTTTATTTATTTAGGCATATCTTTCTATTATATAAAAACTAAGCCTTATTTGCTTGGTCACACCTCTAATTCCTTTTTTTGTTGTTTTTCATATTGTCGAGAATTGTAAGAAAAAAACACAAATTAAGAATATTACAATGGAAATAAGAAAACTTAACGACTATTTTAACCCTTTTTTGTCTACTTAGAATTGAATATTGATAGCTAAGACGTCTGGATTAGGTCAGCCAGTCAAAAATAAAATCATAAACCTCGATAAGCATTGAAACCAATAAAATATAATCAATAAAAGACTGCCTCATTAGTCTAGTGGTCCTAAGCGCGACTTCTACGCTTGAATTCCTGGGCTCAATTCCCAGATCGAACAAAGTGTTATTGGGTTTTTCTATAATATTCTCAATAGCAGCTCTAGGCCCTTAGACAATGTCACATCTTAACTATCGATGACGAAGTTAGATATCCGAAATGTATGGATTTGACATAATTTCATCACGTGACATATCAAAATCTTCGTTTTCGATATGGAAATGTAACATTGTCCAGGCCCCCTGGAGTCTAGATTTGTGCCCTGATAGCCCCCAATTACACAGATTATTATTAATAACGTAAATAAATAAATAGAACCTAACATACCTGGGAATTGTTGATGCACATTAAGTACACCTTTACCAAACCCTTCGGAGAATATAGGCGTGATAGTATGTCATATCAATGTACACGTACACGTCAAAAACTAGGATATTTTCTGACGTTTATACTAGAAATATACTTAGAAAGTATCAACTATGGAGGCTGTCACGGTCATTTTCGCAATAAAAAAAAAACATTGTTGACAAATATCAACTCGGATGAGTCACGCTATACGTTCGAAACGGATCCGGTTTTAGAATATCCCTACTACTTTCTTGGTAGAAAGTTGACCTGCCTTGTTAACAACTTTGCCATACAATTAAGAACTCTATTTACTTATATCAAAAGTTTCAGTTCCCCTGAGCAAAATAGAGAAATGACGTATTAATCATCATTACGTTACCTTCGTGCGACTTTGCACTCTGAAGCTGGTAATCCAAGATTGAATTTTGCGTGACATGTAGAAGAACACGTATTAATCGTGAGTAATATTTTGTAATAAATGTATGTATGTTTTTCGGTTAGTAGTGTCAGATTATATTGCTGGGGGCAGTAAGTTCGATAAAGGTTATTGACATTAAATCGGTGTTATGTATTATAAATGATAGCATTACATAATATCTTGCATAGTACGGACACGGTATTAAATATAATATTTATACTATAGTACGGACATTAAACTTCCCCAATAGGTATAGGTACCTATAATAGGTTGTAGGATCGAACCCAGACAGGCATTTTATTTTGTGTAAATTATTTGAAGCGTCGGTAGCCTAATGGCTAGGGCGTCGGACTTGCGATCATATGGTTGCCGGTTCGAACCCCACCCATTGCACTACCGACGTGAACCCACTCGTAACACAAGCATTTAGCTTAGCACGAGGGGTTAACAAGAATACTAGTAGTGTGTGACCCACATTGCTAGTAAGCTTTTTTTTTTTTAAAAAAAAAAATAAAATAAAAATATCTTGCATAGTACGGACACAGTATTAAATATAATATTTATACTGTGGTACGGACATTAAACTTCCCCAATAGGTATACTATACCTATAATAGGTTGTAGGATCGAACCCAGACAGGCATTTTACTTTGTGTAAATTATTTCATCACCACAGCTCTAAAAACGATGAAGGAAAACATCGGGAGGAAACCGCCATGTCTTACAACCAAAAATTCGAAGACATGTGACATCTACCAACCCGCACTGGGCCTGCGTGGTGGAATATGGCCCACTCCCTCTCACCTAGAGGAGGCCTGTGTCCCCAACAGTGAGAACTTTAAAGGCCGATTATGTTTATGCTTCTGATAAAATCCGTAAAAGTATTTTTATATCAACACTAGACTAATGACGCAGTTAGAAAAATATATTTACAGAAATAAATACCCATATTTCTCCGGTATGTTTAAGTCCCATGTAACAGGGGGCGTGCCTATTGCCATTAATCGAGCGCAAATCCAGATAGAAATAAAATATCATTGAATATACCTAGAAAATTACTGGCTCTTGTTAAGAATTCCCTTAAAGGAAGCTACAATAACACATTTACTTTCTTCCATGTCAAAATGAAATGTTACGTAGGGGAAATACGTACTTCAAACATTTCATAAAACGGTGTAACACACGGATAAAATACGATGGCATAATAGTCAAATATTCTTCGCGGGCAATATATTTTCAATAGGAATATTACAGGAAAGCGGAAAATATTTTCTACTCACTGCCTGTGGACTCAGTCGCATCTGTTCGGCTTTTTGGGACAAATTGTAGCATATATGTCGTTCTAATACGACTCACTCGCTGGGCTAATCTTATGAATCATTTTCATCAAAATCGGTGCTGCCGTTTTCGAGTCCATAGGGACTTTTTATGGGATAACTCGGCAAACGAGCAGTCGAGCTACCTGATGGTAAGTAGTCATCGCCGCCCATGGACATCTGCAAAACCAAAGGAGTTGCAGATGCACAAGATTGCCAAGCCAAGGAAAAGGGAGGAGAAGGACTGAGTGAGGAAATGGGCCTCCGGCGCTCCACACTCACCGTACGAAACGCAATAGTATACATACTGCTACTTGACGTCGATATTCTGTAGGAGGGTAGTACTTTCCCTGTCGTGAATGCTAATGGATCACATGACATCACAGGACATGCCATCGAGACACTACTAATACTAATGGATCAGATCGGAATAGAAAATATTTTAAAATAAAACTACTGGCTCATTAGTCTAGTGGTCCTAAGCGCGACTGCTACGCTAGAGGTCCTGGGTTCGATCCTCAGGTCGAGCAAAGTATTATTGGGTTCTTCTGTGAAATTCTCAATAGCAGCTCGGAGTCTGGATTTGTGTCCGGTTAAAGGCAATAGGGTCGCCCCATATTAGGTATATATGACTTAAACTTACCGGCGAAATGTGGGTGTACAATAGTACACCTCTGACTCACCCTTCGGGGAATACAGGCGTGATGGTATGTAACTATGTATCCGACTGGAATAACACTAAAATCCAAGTAAATCCCAATTTATTTATCTCAAGTCTAACCCATACCTTAGCCTATGATGTAAGCTGTAAGCACAACTTCATCGTGCGCAGACGCAGGAAACGGAAAGTACGCAGCATTTAAGAGGATAGTATCCGCTTCGCGCCCCATACAAACGCAGTTTGGCCCTTGCTTGAATTTTAAACAATGAAAGTCATTGAAATTTTGCAGTAACAATCTTATCATTAATACACGTGTTTCTGTAATATAAAATTTCATTTCAATATACGGTTAAAAAGTTACACGAGCTCAAAGATTGGCAATTTTCGTTGAAAAACGGCCCAACTTTATGCTAGTATTTCTCGACAATGTATCAATACAGAAACATTCTGATTCGAAGAAAACCCAGATAATATAGTGAATATTTTTTACAAGATTTTTTTTTTACATATTAGCAATATTATAGGAGTAATCTCCAAAATTCGGAACATACGAAATACGCGTGAAAATGTTGTTGTTTCTCCTCTCGGGCACGCGTTCGCATCGCGAGGGATAGAGACAGCGACAACTGTGCAACATTGTTGCGTTCGCGAGGGACACTCCTCTTAACGGGCGACTTTGAACGAGGTCTCAGTAATCGTACACTTCCTGAAAGTTCAATTACATAACTGAAAGTGGAACATTTTATGTTCCAGTCTACACTTCTGTACTAATATTATAACATTATATAGTGGAAAGATTTGTTTGTTTGTAGTACATAAACTCTGAAACTACTGAACCGATTTTTATACTTCTTTCACCATTGGAAAGCTACATTATCCCCAATGAACATACGCTATTTTTGATCCCACGTTATAACCGCCATCCTATTTGGGCGAAGCCTTATTAAGAAAAAGTCTTATTAAGGGCGATCCTTAAACCATAACACAGATCGCAGGTGAAAATTCGGGGCACAACGCACACGGGATTTGAAAAAAACTTTTTTCATTTGATAGCCCAATTATTGAGCAAAGTTATAAGCTATTTAACATCACGCTGTTACCATTAGAAGCTGGGTAAAGCTGATGCCTAGGGCGCCAGACTTGCGATCATGTGGTTCCCTTTTCGAACCCGGCTCATTGCACTACTGACGTGAACCCACTCGTAAAACAAGCATTTAGCTTAGCACGAGGGGTTACCAAGAATCCTAGTAATGTGTGACCAAAATTGCTAGAAAGCTTTTCTAAGAAAAAAAAAACGGGTGAAACTGCGGGGTAGAGCTATTATAAAGTACTACATACCATCACGGCTGTATTCCCCGAAGGGTCAGGCAGAGGTGTACTCATGTACACCCACATTTCGCCGGTATGTTTAGGTCCCATGTAATAGGGGGCGAACCTATTGCCATTAACCGGGCACAAAGGACGGGACTAGTACTCCGAGCTGGTACTGGGAATTTCATAGAAAAACACAATACCTAACACTTTGCTCGACCTGGGGACCAAACCCAGGACTTCCAGCTTAGCAGTCGCGCTTAGGACTGCTAGACTAATGAGGCCGTCGTTTCAATAAAGTAATACTTTAATAATATATTATTCCTCCTCCGAGCCAGGTTATATTCTAGTTTGATATCAAGTCAGTCACGTTGACCCAATTACGGCACGATATTGATGCTCCGTCGTTGGAACTGCGGACAGATTTGGACGGGCGCCTGAATCCGATATGTGAATGGCATAAGCTATCATATGACCCAGACCGACAGCTTAACGAGATCAATTACGATATACAAACATACACATCAAGGTATAATCTACCAGTATAAGCTGATCTTTAATTGCTCAGAGACTATACAACAATATATAAATATGACTGTCTTGTTAGTCTAGTGGTCCCAAACGCGACTGCTACGCTAGAGGTCCTGGCTTTCATTCCCAGGTCAAGCCAAGTGTTTCATATAATTTCATAGGAAATCTCATGGTTTTTCTATGAAAAGAAACGATGAATTGTAATTATTGCTTAAGTTAATCTGTTGTTCTCAAGTAGGTGAATCTGTACTTTTTATTGAGAATAAATTCTTTAAACGGAAACGGAAATTCTCTGTAGCAGCTCGGAGTCACACTAGGAAATAGGCGTGGCCCTTATAAAATGGGACCAAAACATACCGGGCGGTGAAACGTGGGTGTACATCTGTCTTTATCTAACACCTCTGTCTAATCCTTCGGGGAATACAGGCGTGATAGTATGTGTACCTATGTCTAAACACGAGGTTAGCTTATTCTTAAATATCTTGTTGATCTGATATCGAAGTGCGACGGGTCGATGAGCTTCCTAAAAATGGTTGAGCTACACGATGCCTGATGTATGCGTGTCGTAACTAAGGACAGGTCAACTCAAAGCTGCTATGGCTCTTTCATCTAAAGGCCTTTTTTAATGGGATAACTCGACAAACGAGCAGGCGAGCTACCTGCGAGAGTGTGGTACTTCCCCCAGTCAAGCCGGTCCATCCATGCTGCGAACAGCGTGGCCCTACCACAGCAATATTCAGATTCATCCTGTTCAGATTTTGCCCTAAATTGTAAAACTCGCATATCTGATAATATATTGGGCCTTCCGTCTGTCTAACGCCATATGGAGTCCACGAGGCGTTATAAATCTCTGTAATAAGTAAGTAATCTATGCAAAAATTCGGAAGGAAAAACCATAAAAAAATATTGGTACACCATATCCCAAGAAGCACGAAGGTCGCTGTCAAATGGTCATTACAAAACAATCAAGCAATACTGAAGGGAATACCTGATGATATCCATGAACTGAATTATGAAAGCGCACCAGGATACAACAACTGGAGTGTGCGGTGAAGTTAGTATGGACACGGCTTTTTTAAAACATATATAAGTACGAATATATCTAAGTAGGTATATACTCGACAAACTTCGCTTTACATCATCTGAGACAGCTTTTTTAAAACAAATAAGTATGAATAAGTACACGACGAAGGTCGCATTTTACCTGAGAATAACAGCTACTCTCCGGATAAATAAAAAAATGGAATAGAATTATTTTGAAATTAACTTCTTCTTCCTCTTCGTATCGAGAGTACGTTTTAAAAAAAAATAGGTAAACACCCTTCGCCCAAAACTTAGCCACCTCTAAAGCGATGTTGTCAGTGGCAGCGCAGAGATCGTCTATATTACAGGTTTCAGGGCATAGAGGACAAGATAGAAGGTGAGCCATAGTTTGCGATACAGCTACACATCCGCACCCTCTAGATGTTTTGTCGAGATAACCCCTCTTCACTTAATCAAACCTCCCCCCTTGGGGCTACTGGCGGGTAATTTAACGATCACTTATTTGGAGTTGGAGAAATGAATAAAAATAAATTTCCGTGAACTTACTAGGCAGTTTAACACACTTTAATTAAAAATAATTCTGAATAGGTATGATTTATCGAAAGTGGCATTTTTTTATGAATTGGATCCTTGACCCTGTGCTTTGTGCGATTTTAAATCCTTTGCTTACTTTACTGGGTATGACCTAGGTACACATTTGACAGAAAAACTAGCAACGTTGTTGGTATACTTAGTTAATTTTTAAAATGTCAATTACTGAGTAACAAATTACAGACTATCAAAATCTTGTTCTAGGGACCCAGGCCTTTACCGCTCTGCTGAAAAAAGAGTAAAAGAGTTTTTAAAAAAAAGGTCCACAGTAAAATATATTTATAAAAGTGATCTCCATACTTGTCAACTCACGTAAATATTCTCTGGGATATCCCACGTTACGCTAACTTCATTCAAACTCCGGTTTACAAGTTCGTTACAAGCACTACTTCACAAAAAGCAACCTTAACACATTCTATTACAGTAACGTTTCTATTGACGACAAAATTTTGGCCGATGTTAAACATAAGTTTGCCAAAACATAAGATTGTTTTTGAAAAATAGACGTTGTGTCTATTTTATTAAAGTCAAAAGTGCATTATGTAAGTGTGCACAATCGAGCGAAAGATAAAGCAATGTTCAGACATGAAAAAAATACGTTGCTGTTGCGAATGTAAGACGGAAAAGTATGATTATATTCTAAAAACTTAAGAAGTACGATGATTTTTTCAATTTCAATTACCTTAAAATCGGCACAGTTAAAGAAAGCTTCACTCTGTTTAAAGACGGGTTAAAATACAGTAATCCCTTTCGACCAGTGGGATGTGCCTGCCTGTGGTATGACCTTCTTAGGTGTGACTAGTTGGTGAATACCTTCACGCTGAAGTTTATCGTAAAACACTTTGGTGTGTGATTCAAATGATTCACGTGAGAGTCAATTTCCCACTACCGATGACTGCATCTTAGTCAAAGAGCTCTTAAGAGCTAAAAACACAACAGAATCTCCTCTAGTGTCCATCGGTATCATAAGGTCTACTGTCCTTTGCTGATAGACATAACATACCATCACAGCTGTATTCCCCGAAAGGTTAGGCAAAGGTGTACTAATGTACATCTACAGTTCGCCGGTATGTTAAGATCCCATGTAATAGTGGCCGATCCTATTGCCATTAACCGGGCACAAATCCAAACTCAAAGCTGCTACTGATAACTTCATAGAAAACTCAATAACACCTTGCTCAACCTAGGAATAGAAACCAAGACTCTCTAAGCATAACATTCACGCTTAGGACCACTAGACCAACATAGAATATTTTAGTTCTTTAATAGTTCAAAAAATATTTCTACAATTTTCGAATGTTCTAAAGCGACTATGAGTAGCTCAGTCTGAACAAAACCTTAAAGAGGTTTATGCAATTCTTATGTTTTGTTATTATATAAGGTTGCTTGCTGTTGACCGAACCACTCTTGTCTGCAGCGCTCAGTGCATTGAACGCGATCTAGATATTTGGATCACTAAGTTTTTAGTTAATTACTAATAAGGTAAGATTTACATTTTAACATTTATTTGTAATAATTCAGAAAGGTTAACCATTAATTTTGAATATTTACCAATTTTAGCAGCTAACAATTTAAATTCAAATACATTAAAGAAAGATTTGACGTTTATAGATAAGTTTAAATAGTTAAGTAATTATGCCTATTTATTCCTTATCTTTATAATATCATACAGTCCCTAACCCTGTCTCCCTTGGAGGTACTTAGGATGGGATTATAGATTTCCACTTGCAACGTTCTTTGAACACCACTTTCGCTTCATGTTCGTTCATTTGCATAGTTGTCATTTAGTGTGCTTTCAACCTGACCTTTTTTGAGAACATCCGCAATTTGGTTATTGTACGTTCGCCGAAGTAGATTTCTTCCAATTTTATCCAAATTGTGACATAATAAGCTTACATCAAACAGTTAAAAGAATTGCCATTTAAGGAGAGAAAGTGTTCTGAGTTTCCATTGTTAAGAGGAACAAATTTATTCGTATGACACTTTTTATTACCTACATTTAAATTTACATTGCTTCAATATGCTTTGTCTGTCATAACTTTACTGCTTTAGATTACAATTCTTAGACTTTGACTATTTGTCTTTTGTCTTTCGTCTTTTGTGTCTTCTTTTCGTATTAGCTTAATACTTTGTCACTTATTCGTTCAATTAATATCTTTCTGCGATTAGTATTTGGATGGGTGTCCATTCTCAACACTTCGAAAACCCTCCGTGCCTCGGAGAGCACGTAAAGCCTCGTTATCATACAAACATCTATAACAATAGTTAGTGGTATTCAGAAGCCCAAAACAACCTGAGAACCAGTCTATCCCATTCGTAGTCAAGTTAAAAATATTTCTGTTAATTAGTGCCTAGCGCATCCAAGAAATACTTTAGTTTCTTACAATACGATTCATAAAAAGTTATTTTTAAACTCGAGTGACCTAAAACCTACTACAATATCTGTTTATCCTATTGTGAATCATCCCATGATGTCAGGACATTGCTCCACTTGACGGCCAGGAGAAAGTAATCCTTCGTCAGCCGTATAGTAGGTCAAGAACATGGATGTATAATGTATCATGTGACGTAACAGCTTCGGCCACTTCTGCAAACAGTTTTGTGTGCATAATCGCTTTAGGCTTTTACCGTTAAACATTGTGGCTTTTTGTCTCGTTTGAATACAATACGAAATTTTGCATCATCCTCGTAGCCTGTCTAGGCTTCTAGTCTTACTAGATGCGGCTCTATATCAGTATTTTGCACGCTATTATGATAGCGACTGCTATCACGCAATGCTATTTTCTGTCTAATACCGATATCTGAAGGATAGACTGTCAGGCTTTTTGGACTACGATTTTCATAGGTGTTCCTATAACAACTGGAACCGCCTGCTTTCCGCGGTCCCCGGAATGGTCTTTTAGCTTGAATAACCTCGCGGATTAGTTGATCAGCTTAGATATTACTTAGCCACACGCCCCTCTTAATGAAATTATTTTAGCCATTGGAAGTATTTTGTACTAGTTTTCCGCCCGTGGTTTCGACCGCGTGGACTAAACGTTGCTTTTCATTTTACAGGATAATATATAGCCCATGTCACTCAGGAATGTAGCTTTCTATTATTGAAAGCATTTTCAAATTTCAAATCTGTTTAGTAGATTCAGAGATTACCCACTACACTCTCACAAACTGACAAACTTAACCTGTTTTCAATATTAATATAAAGGTTTGTGTTTGTTCGGATCTTGAAATATTGTAATTTAATTTTAAAACTTTTATCATCAACCGATTGAGCTAAATTTTGCATACACATTAAGTTTGGATGACAATGCATAACCATAAGATAAGTGACATCATTCTAAATCCAATATGGCGGACAATAAAAGGAAAAATACTATTACCTAATTCATTTTAATATTACCACATCTGTTTCCATCGTACATCATGAACTCACTTAAGCATGCGGATCACATAGAAACAGTTGAACGGGTACTTGCTATAACTTTTTTCTTCGCATCAGGTCCAAATTATTAACTTCTGTTACTTAGTTGAGAAAGGTTGGGGTCCACGTGGTCAGAATTGAAATGTAAATGGTGAAAGTAGATGGAAGAAATGGGGCAGTTTTTGTAGACTTTGTTCATGTTTTTTTTTGCTACTTTTGTTTTTAGTGTTTTTTTATTTGACCTATCATTGTTTGGTGAAGCGGTGGTTAGCTCATTACTACTGTTGTGCTGAGTGTCGTGAGTTTTATATTTGTAGTTGCTGAAATCCTCTGTAACTCTTATATTTCTTATAGAGATGTATAGAGATTATAGACTAGTGTATAAATTGCCTTTACCCTAAACACTTTGTCTAAAAATATAAAATGAAATGCTGAAATTCCTAAAGGCATCATGACTGCCTCAATAGTCCTTAAATTATGTACATTATACAATACAGTGAATGTTACATCACTTCTTATATAACAACAATGAACAGTCTGTGTCATTTCAAACTGAATCCTCCATAACATACAGGCCCACGTAAAGAATGACAAATGCCAATTACATAACAAAATGACTAAATCCCGGAGCTAGAATCTTAAAGTTCTTGGCGTAAAATGTCGGAAGTTTATCATTCAAAGGAAGTAGCACGATTTATACGGCTGTGCCGCGGAGTATCGATGGCTCAAGTATACATCGCACGCTTAAAATTAGACTGACCTAACTCAAAATAAGGCATTTTTTGGAAAATCGCAAAAACATGTCGTTATGACATAAACCTCCATGAAAATAGCTACATAATAACAAATTATGTATTGTAAGAGTAGCTAATTATTTAATTATTGATACTAAAGACTGCTTCGCTAGAGGTCTCGGGTTCGATCCCCAGGTCGAGCAAAGTGTTATTGGGTTTTTCTATGAAATTCTCAGTAGCAGCTCGGAGTCTGGATTTGTGGCAATCCCGGTTAATGGCAATAGGCTCGCCCCCTATTACATGGGACCTAAACATACACCTCTGCCTAAACAGAGGTTCACACTTTGCCGATATTTTTAAGCCTAAGCCAAAATCAATACCATTTTGCTCGACTTGGTAATCGAATCTGGACCTCTAACGTAGCAGTCCCGTTGAGAACCGCTAGACTAATAAGGCAGTTGTGTTATATCTTTTTTTAAGTAAGTTAAAGAAACCATCCAAAGCATTGAGCTGTCAACGTATTGTGACATTTGATTTACTTCCATCTCACAACAGCCGTCATTCACAAACTGACAAGACTATACAATTACACTCCAATTACTTCAAGAAACCATCACCTAATTATCTGGTTACTTTTTTGACTCAAACATAGCGACCGTTATTTTCCGCCGGCGCGCACGCAGTCTACCGTCGCGCGTCGTGCGTCTCGTTCGCTCCTTACAATGTGTTTTGAACCGAATGTTTTCCAATTAGAAACTGTGTTTTTACCGTGTTAAGTTTTGCCATGTGAAATTTGTTTTGCGTGTTCAATAGTAAGCACTGTTTTTATAGCTTGTTTGAACTTGAACCATGAATTTCGATCTTAGTTATTAGAGAAAGACTATTTTAACTGGCAATATTGCTACAGTTATTGTTGTTTTGGTAATAGCACAATATTATTATAATAAAATGCTAAAAGTTTGGATTTGTGCCCGGTTAATGGCAATAAGATTGCCCCCTATAACATGGGACCTAAACATACCAGTGAAGTTTAGGTGTAGATTAGTACACCTCTGCCTGACCCTTCGAGGAATACAGGCGTGATGGTATGGTATTTAATACTATCAGTCGAAAGGGTCCCTCTGTAAGTCTTCTTTCATGGAATTCCTAAAGGGTTCATTCTGGGCCATTTTCATTTCTTTATCATCATCAACTCATTACATTGTCGAACGGGCACGGGTCTATTCTCAGAACCAGAGAGATTAGGCTATAATTTATTTTTAACGAGTTTTTATTTGCTATCTGCAGTACCAATGTAAGGTTTTCCAATGAAGTAGCACATGACTCCGTACATATTTCAGGCGCTGTAAAAAAGGGGAGTTATTGAACTATAGTATGAAAAATAGCTGCTGTTGAGCTGCTTCGAAAAATGTAGTTACATGACCAATTTGACACAAAGCAGTTTTTTCTTCAAAATAAAAGTCACCAGTTTGTAAACCAGTAACTTATCAGCTATTCGCCAAAATCAACCTTGCATGACTATTAACCGGCACTTTCTTCAATCCATATCATCACGTACGCCAATTTAAAAGCTATTTACTTCCACAAGTCTTTCACATTTATATTCTGTAGCCCGATTCACGTAATTAAAACCGTAGCGATGTCGCAGCGACTTAATCGTTGAAACAGTTTTCCTATTCATATCCGTCGATCCGACCGATTTAGAAGTCATCCTATTGAAAAATCGTTGAACCGTATTCAAACTTGTCCGTTGGACGAGAATGGTTCTAAAACGTTGGCTTCACAGTATTCACATAACACTGGAAAACTGTTTCAACGATTAAGTCGCTGCGACATCTCTACGGTTTTAATTACGTGAATCTTGCTACTGGATAAGTAAAAAAAACTGGCTAAGATTAGAGGCCTTTATAGGTATAGAAAAGTAGCCGACTATGGCCTATCCCCTTTTACTGTTAGAAGAATCTCGTTTCCAGCACTTGGACAGAAAATGGACGATGATCATGATGATGATGATTATACCAAGCAAATGGATAATGAGAGTTTTAGATGATTGATTGATGAATGAAGAATGTTTCTCTTGTCACATATCAGTCAGAAGCAAATAATGCTTAATATCATGTCTTGTGTATGTAGTAGACTGCTTCCTTAGTCTAGTGGTCCTAAGCGCGACTGCTATGCTAGAGGTTTTTGGTTCGATTTCCTGGTCGAGTATGAAATTCTCAGTAGCAGCTAGGAGTCTGTATTTGTGCCCGCATTTCTAAACTTTACTTACCAATGCAAAAAAAAATGAAAACAATTTCTCACCTGACGTGATTTGAAATTCACTTTCTTTCAATTTAGTTCAGCCGCTAGATCACGTACGCATTTGTCTTCAAGTGTTTATAAATGGACTATAGAAATTGTATTAACATAAAAACTCATTACTTACTATCACGCTTGTATTCACCGAAAGGTTAGTCAGAGGTGTACTAATGTATAAAAGAGTGTCCATGGAGTTTCTTGCCGGATTCTTCTCCATAGTATCAACTTTTTGGAACAGTGCAACTAGAGTCAATGACGTTTCATAAACGCTTGTAAAAGCTTATTTGAAATAAAAACATTTGATTGATTGCATTTGATTTGATTTGCATTATAGCAAAAAAAATGTCAATCGTTTACGACACAACATACCTAATTGCATATACTATATAGTGTTGTACTCTTATAGTCATATTTATAAAGTTGTATTTAACTTTCATCATCATCATTATAATCTTCCCGCGTCTTTTCAATTTATTTAGGGTCGGCGTAGCATGGCTTTTTCTTCCATTTATCCCTGATAGTCGTCATGTCATCATTGAATTTTACCCTTTTCCATCATATCTGACACACAATCCATCCATCATTTCTTTGGTCTCCCTCTACCCTCCCATCCCTCTATATTCATATCTCTTTTGGTCACATGCGTTACATCCCTACTCATCACGTATTCATACCAAAACAAATTTAACTTTTTTGTAAAAATGCGATAGCAATTTTTATGACCTACAACTTACGAAGAACCAAATAAAAATTTTACGCGATAAAGATTGAGTTAAAACAAACTTACTAATGTATTTTGTTTAGAAAAATTACTTCATCTAAGTTCTCTGAGATAAAAGTAAGTGTTTCTAGATCTAACATTAATAACTGTTGAAGCTCACACCTCGATCGAACACTAACATAAGTTTAACTAAGTTATAAACAAGTTAGTTCAGTGTCTCACTACAGGTAACCGATAGAGTAGAAAGTATGGTACGACGCAAAAGTAGGAAATCGCTAACGACTATAAGTTTCCTAGTTGTTTTGGATTAGCACGATATCAATTGAATATAGACTAATATAAGAAATCAAACAATCATACTCCACGTGGAAACTCGTATATCCGATTATTACTACTGCCTAGACTTTAAAAGAGACTATGATTTCTGAGTTTGTTTCGGCATTTTTTCCTCAGAGGTCATCAGATAGAAAATGTCAACGCTATCTAGTTTAAAAAAAATATTTGACTTGCAAAAGTGTCTTTAAAAGATCTAGTAGATATTTACTGAAATAAAAATATGCTTAATTTATCAGAAGGCGAGAGAATATCTGACGTACTCGATGGTAGGCGTTTTCGAGTATGACTGCTTACCAACCACCCTTACGTCAGATTCGTCGTAGTGCCGAATTTTGCGCATGAGAGCCAGCTCCGGCAATTTCAGTTCGTACGGGTATTTGCCGCAAAAAAAATACTTTAGGCCATTCCTTGTCCGCTGCTTAGAATGCAAATCTTCCTCTGCACTATGAAGACGTGCGTCTTTTAAACGCGTCCTCAAAACCCAGAAAACGTCGAGGGATCCACCTGGCTAACTACTACCCCTAACTTAAAAGATTAATAGTGTTTATGTGAAAGCCAAACGGGTATTAACTTGAATGGAAAGCTCCATCTTAGGCAGGATTTCTCAGGCAAAACTTCATGCAAGACGCAAAACTTGGAACATAACAGAATTAATTTCTCATTTCAAGCGCTCTCCTTCATTAGATAATTTTAATCTTCCTTCAATTTCTTCATATTCCTTTTTGCTATTAGCAACACCAACATAAATATGTATTTCAATTTATCTTCACAACATCATTAGGTACATAATATCATTTCTTAAAATAATTTGTTCTCTTAAGAGAACATCAAACAACTTAATTTCTTTCAGTTTGCAAAGACATCAAGACATTTAACGTAAATATTTGATGTGCAAATATAATGTCTTATCATAATATGAAGTACTTACGGGAAAAATCTATATATAATTTAAATGGATAGAAAAAGTAAACAAAAGGAGACTCCTTGAATAAACAAAACTAGAACAGGAGTTCGGTGAACATACCATCACGCCTGTATTCCCCGAAGGGTTAAGCAGAAGTTTACTAATGTACACCCACGCTTCGCTGGTATGTTTAGATCCATGTAATAGGGGGGCGAGCCTATTGCCATTAAGCGGGCGCAAATCCATACTCGAGCTGCTATAACTCAATAAAATTTTGCACGACCTGGGAATCGGGACCTCTAGCGTAGCAGTCGCGTTTGGGACCACTAAACGAACGACATCATAATTTTTTAATGAAAAAAAATTGTGTGTCTGTTATCTCTATCCGCTACTTAAGGAACTAATTATCCATACAAATAATTACTGACACGGCTAGCTGGCTTTTCAATAACATAATTAGTTAGCTCCTGTCGCACTATTTATTCTTGAAAAGACCTAACACAAAAACAACAAAATGTAGTACAATTTCCATCGACTCAACGGGACATGTGCTCGTTAAAAACCCTGGAGGTTACACGTAGGCATAGTAATAAGCTTTTCTTTAACCCCTTAGGAAATAAATACAATAACACAGACCATAATATAAACTTTAATAAATGGAACCTTAAATTCAAATACCAATTTTAAAATACATGTTCTAAATCCCAAATGAATTACGAAACGATTTGAAGCTTTGAAACCTTTTTCGGCCCAATTTTTTTTTTTAAATAAAGCTTACTAGCAATGTGGGTCACACATTACTAGTATTCTTGTTAACCCCTCGTACTAAGCTAAATGCTTGTGTTAAGAGTGGGCTGACGTCGGTAGTTTAATGGGTGGGTTTCGAACCGGCAACCACATGATCGCAAGTCCGATGCCCTAGCCATTAGGCTACCGCCGGTCCAGTACATGTAAACAATACAAAAAATTCAGGTATTTTGGAGGCGGAGGAAAATGATGAGATTCAAGAGATACCTAACAGTAGGATCAAATTACCTGTGGATGATGATGATGATCAATATATCAGAAATGTAGAATCAATTAGGTAAATCAACAGTTTTGGCGGTTATCTTCCCACAACCACTTTCCTTGATTGCTGAAAATTTTATTAAAGTTGAAATTGAAGCGGCGGTAGCCTAATGGCTGAAGCGTCGGACTTCCGATCATGTGGTTGCCGATTCGAAACCTCAACCATTGCACTACCGACGTGAACCCACTAGTTAATTTATGTGATATTATAATAATAAATGTTTATTATGAATTATTATTTAATACAAGCATTTAGCTTCGTACGAGGGGTTAACAAGATACACATACTAGTAATGTGCGACCCACATTGCTAGTAAGCTTTTTTAATAATAATAATTCTGAAAAAGATATGAAGTCCTATTAAGGACACTATCAGTTATTAACTCAATATTTTTTTCTCTCCCTAGATCCTTGTTCAAGATGTTAGGTCAAGCTCGATGGCTGATGCTAGTATTAGCAGCCGTGCTGACGCTGCAGTCGTCGAGAGGCGAGGGAGGTATCAGACTACCTGATCAGGCCCCCCAGGAAGCCGGTGAAGGAAGATCTTTAAACTTCGGAGGAGGAGATCGTGGACGATCGGTAAGGAGTTATTTGAAAGAAGATATAGGAATATTTTTAACTAGCTTTCTGCTCGCGGCTACGCTCGCGTGAATTATACGTTTCTTGTCATTTTATGTGATAAAATATAGCCTATGTCACTCAGGAATAATGTAGCTTTGTATTGGTTAAATAATTTTTCAAATCGGCCCTGTACACTCAGAGCCTGTTCTTCAATCTAATCATTTCTTTTTATAATATTAGTTTAGATTAAGAAAATATAAGAAGTACCCTTAAAATTATAGGAGTCTATATAAATATGTGAGAATGAAAGTAAAACACAATTCCACTGCGTAAACTATTAGTTCTACAAGATCAATAGAAAGGACTTGTTTCGAAGAAACCTAACACAAATAACTTCACCAAATAAATCCACCCAGAGACAAATGTAACGCTCACAATTTTTTTATTTACGGAACTTTTAACTACTTTTATGTTTTTTTGGCTATGCGTGCTGTGTCTGAAAATGTCAAAAGAATTGCTTCATGATTTTTCCTCTAAAAATACGATTTCCATAATCTTCCTTCCTCTTTCAACTTTGACATCTATCTTATTGGTATATTGTATCTTACCAGCCTCAAGCCCAAGGCAGAGGTCTCCTGGACTGGTTGGGTCTTGGAGAAGACCAGGATCCTTACATCCAACAGTCTACCCAGCAGTGCATCAATGGAGATCTAGCTGATTGCTTCAAGGCTCAGGCTCTGCGGTCCTTTGATGACTTCTTCGATAAACAGGCGTACCAGTAAGTAGAATTATAAAGACAAAAGCATTCAAATCATTATTCCTAACTCTGTTATGGTCAGTTAATAATGTAATCAAATCTGCCTGTATTTCTATCTATATTTTGGAATTACGCAACCTAATTTCTGACCATAATCTATATTTTGAGGATTCAAGTCGTCAGGCTTTTCGACCTTATTACTACCATTAACAATTATTATAGGGGTTCGTTTGACAGTAGGGTCGGAGGGCTAAAGATTATCTTCGAGGTACACCTTTTAATATAATTTGAATATTGTGTGATTAGCTGTTTAATGTAACTTTAAACTCCATCCCATTATTTCCAGGTTATCAGAAAACGCAGTACTAGTGAAAGTGGACTCACAAGCCCGCGCGTTGTCTCGGGAACCCCCACAGCTGGAGTCACAACCCCGTAGCGAAGATTCTGATTGGGAGGCACTTGTAAAATATGGGATGAGGAAGATTGAAAGGTGCTAGCCTAATTACTCTTATTCAGAGAGCAATAAGGCCTTAGATCGTTGTCTATTTTTTTAATGTCTACTCATTAAGGAATTTCCGATCTCAGACAGAATTCAAATCTGCATCATCCAGCAAATTTATCTTTCATATTCCACGCCCGATGTCATACTTTTACATCATCATTATCATTATTATCAGACAAGTGCTGGACGTAGGCCTCTCCTAAAGTGCGCCATTTCACCCTATCTAATAGTCTATCATCAATATGTTTTTATTCCTACAAACCTTCCAGCAGTTCGGCGCAGAATCCAGAATGTTATTAAGATCTGGCTCTTGGCAAACCCACTTGATCTTATTGCCAAAATACATCTACGTAACTTCATTTGCATGTAATACGCTGAGAAACTTATATAAATAATGGACTATAACGCTTCACTAAATATTTTATGGAAAGTCTGAAACAAACTCAAAGCGTTAGCCAAATTTTCTAACTAAAAGATCTAAGGATTTTGTAAAAGCCCACTTTGAACACATTCGTGGTAATAATTTTGCTTTTACTGTATATTATTGAATTTAATATAGTATCGTATGAATATTTTTTTATTATTTACTTGCTCTTTACCAAATATAGATTAAAAACACTCACTTTGATGTAAGGAAAAAAGTAGAAAACAAAAAATATTATTTTATAGAAAATATTCTTTCGTAAATCCTTTCGGCGCGACGAGGCGACAGCGGCGCGTTCCTAACATTTTGGTAGGTTTGGCATGAAATGTGGGACCTTTGTAATGAAACAACGGACTCTAAAGGCAGCTCGTTGAATACTACTTAAATTTAATTACGATACACATACTTTTACATATAACTTAATGCTAGTTAATGTTACACTACATCACTACATTATTTTAAGTATGTCCTTAACTAACTCCTTAACTGTATCACCAGGTTCCTAAGGTCGACAGCTTTAGAGATGGAGTTGGATGAGGAAGTAACGTCTCGTGGCATTATTGCGCCACGTTTCATAGAACAGTTCGGCGATGATGTGGACGGCATTGAGGAAAAGAAGGCACCTTTCCGTAAGTGCCTTTGAAATAATAGAATCATGATCTTCAATTGTTTTATGAAAGAGAGATTTGACTGCATACCATCTGCCTCACAATGCTGTTATTCTAATGGCTCCTAAGGTTCTTGGTTCGACACCCAAATCACGCAAAATGATATTGGGATTTTCTCATGAAATTCTCTGTGGCAGCTCAGAGTTTTGCTAAAACAGTGAAGAAAAACATCGCAAAGAAACCTGCATGCTTGAGAAATTTTCTCGACGACGTGTGATGTCTGCCAACCTGCAGAAGCCTACCGCGGATGACTATAGCCTAACCTCTACTCTTTTAAAAAAAAATCCCCTACTCACGTTGGAAAGTATAGTAAATGGGTTGATAGTAGTTCGGAGTGTGGACTTATGTCAAGTTAATAGCAACAAACTTGCCACAAACTATGTACATGGTACCTGAAACATACCGACGAACACCGAGGTACACAAGACTCACAGATATTTTTACAAACCTTTCTAAGGAAAGTCCAGGGGCCGTATTACCACGTATTAATGCCATCATTTTTACGTTGTGAAAGAGGGACGCCACTATTTAACCTGTAGAGCGGCGTCCCTCTCTCACAACCTAAAAATGATGGCATTAATACGTGGTAATACGGCCCCTGCTGTCGTTAAGAATATTAAAGTTGCTAACATTAGATAGGATTTTGTTGAGTAGAAATATATACATTTTTTGAGTCATACCTACCTATAATAGCTAATACGGTTACTCCAAAACAGAAAGCAAATTGTTTTCTAAACATCATTAATTTTCCTATTGTATTTTCACTTATTCTAGCAGAAGATCAGACTCAGATAATATTTTACATTTATAAGAAGAAATCAATTTCTTTCTCAGCAACAACCTAATAAGGTTAATAATATATTAATCAAAAATAATAAGACGCAGACGACTTCAAAAATTGGCCTTAATTCAAGATATTAATTAAAACTATCTACTTAAAATGCTTTTAGTTTTAAAGTAATACAAAGTCTAGTAATCCCTTTTCTCTTGGGAATAATAAATGCTATCTTAATTATCGTGCCAGCATTTTGATTGGATTTTATCACAAGAGCCTTAATAAGCTTATTATAGTCTTCATTGCTGAGACTTAGAGTTTTATCAGAGGTCTGTTTTTTTATTGTTTGCACCGTTGTGAATTTAATAAAGGCCACGAGGTTCAAACTCTTATTCATATATACCTATAGGGTGACTGGTAATAAATGTAAATTCATTAGTGTGTACTTAAACTCATGATGGTACTCATTAAACTTAAACGTATCCAAAGACAGGGTCATTTCATATTATATTCATATTTAGATATTCAACGAAAGTAAAGAATAGAAAATAGATTCTTAAACAGAAGATAAAAATATGGTCCTTATCTATACTTTGCGTATTTAGATAATAGATTATAACCCAGTCTACCCTTTTGAAGATTCAATATTACACTCGACTTCGCTCAAGATTTACCTGGTATAGCCGAGTGTATCTTCTAGTGATTGTATTTATCATTTTTTACAATATAATATTAATTTGGACAGGCCAACACAAGCTTAAGAAGCTGATTATCCCCATGTTGCTGATCCTCAAGCTGTTCAAGTTGAAGCTGCTTCTCTTCTTGCCTCTGATCCTCGGCCTCGCCAGCTTCAAAAAGTTCCTCGGCTTCATGGCTCTCATCGTTCCTGGTAAGTTTTCCTTTAACTATTACGACCAACTAGTTGTAACATACCTTGTTTTATCGCAAGTTAAATATTTGCACAACAAAAATTCAGAACAAAGCAATATAAATATTTTCTGTAACTGATTCGTGGAATAAATATTTGTGTAACTTTCATATTTATTTATTTATGAAAGCTACACAAATAGGCACACACATACAAGCTACACCTTTTTATTCTAAAAACATAAACCTTAAAATGTTTCACAAGATGTTTTCTATGGTACAGGTAAGAGTTTTACTCTAAGCATAGAGAATTATTATTTTTCCTAACATAGGACGTAATAATGCTTAATAGGTATTTCATTACATGCATAGCGTACAATCGTTTTCCTTTGCCCTTATGTAAAGCCAGATTCATCAGTCCACATTCGTCTTACGTCTGGACGGTAGGCTTCTTCGAGAGAACATCGCAATACTTGCATATCTAAAACTACTTCTACTACTGGACTTTAAAAGAGACCATGATTCTCTGAGTTTGTTTTGGCGTTTCTTCTCAGTGTTCGACAGAAAGAAGATGCCAACGCCATCTAGTTACAAAAATATAAAAAACTGACTTGTAAAATGATAGAAAAGATGTCTTTAGAAAATATTTGCTTGAAATTTTATATTATTTATCACTATAAAAGCTCTTCTCCATCGCTCCCCGCTGCCTTCCATAAACCTGGTGTATGAAGTCGTATAATAACAACAATAATCTAATTTTCCAGGTGTCATCGGCTACTTCAAGTTCTGCAAGCCCAACTCTTCGCCGTTTTCCCCAAGTCACTACTCAGGCCCTCAGTACAGTCCTGCTGGCATAGGCCTGGGACCATACAGAGAGTCTCCACCACAGTCACATTACGCGTCACACTACGACAACAGTTACCCTGTAAGTACAAGTTGAATATAATAAATTTTGGGAATACAAAGTATAGGGGTTGTAAATTGTGAAATTCCTCGGTCTGGAGTAACTCTTACCCTAGTCAGCGATACCTGCGACAATTTTCGATATCGATGAGGGATTTTTTTTTTACAATATTATAGTTATCTTGGAAAATAGTTTGATATAAAAATAAATAATAATATAGGATTTACCGAATAGAATAAACTCAACAATTTACAATTATTTCTCCGGTATTTTCTTAGAAATAGACAAATATTAATAGCTTTCCGCCCACGACTTCGCCCGCGTGATTTCTCGGCTTTTCTGCATTAAAATTTTTGCAACTTCTCAATTTCTCATTGATGCTCCGCTCCTATTGGTCTAACCGTGATGATATATAGCCTATAGCCTTCCTCGATAAATGGACTATCTAACACTGAAAGAATTTTTCAAATCGGACCCGTAGTTCCTGAGATTAGCGCGTTCAAGTAAACAAACAAACAAACAATCTTCAGCTTTATAATATTATATACTATAGATTTATCAATGTATGTTATATTTATATAAGATGTTATCTTGTTAAACTAGTGCGCTACATTGTACCCATAGGGCATACGAATTTTATTTAGTACTAAAGTCTTATTATAAGGACTTATTTCAAAATTAACACAAAGACAAATATAAACTAAACAGACTTGTATCTCAAAACTCATTAGTAGAATAAAAACATTTTTTAATTAGAAACTCCTTAAAGGCTTTTTTAACAATAATTAATTTTAAATCCCTGACGTTGTTTAGGCGACAAATGAAAGAAAAAACCGAGGTATGAGTTATTCAAATTTATGTTGAATCTAAGTAGTAAAAGCTTACAAATATTGCAGCGTGAATACGAAAAATATGTTATGTTCGGGAAAGTATCCGAATCCGAAAATAAATTATTTCTTAATCTTTCCCCAAACAAACACAAAGTTTTCTTATAAAACTGTCCGCTCTTCGGAAAAACTAACTGAAACATTTGGCAGGTTAAATAAAAGTTCGATAATATTTCCGACATACAATATTTTAGTATCATAAATCAGAGCAAATTGACTCTTAGGCTAAGTTTACATTGGACTCACATTTGCTGGCTCACTGAGCTACAAATTCGATCATCATCACCATGTCAGCCATATGAAGTCCACTGCTGACCGAAGGCCTCCCCCATAGACTTCCACAACGGTCGGTTATATGCCGCCTGCATCCAGCGACTCCCAGCGACCTTTACCAGGCCGTCTGGCCATTTTGACGGAGGTCGTCCCACACTGCGTTTTCCGGTGCGTGGTCTCCACTGGAGAACCGTTTTGCCCCAATGGCAATCAGTTCTATGAGCTATTTGCCCCGCCCACTGCCACTTAAGGTTGCTAATTCTTTGAGATATGTCAACAACTTGACGGATCTCCTCATTTCTGATTTGGTCGCGTAGAGAAATGTCAAGTATAGCTGTCAAATTCGATAGTTCATGAATTTAGTTGCAAAATCAACCGCGTTTACTCCATATGCACTGATAAAAGATATATAATATTGTTATTTATCTAAATAAATAACAGCAGAATTATTATTATTATCAGCCCGTTTGGTCCCAACGCAAGGCAAAGGTCTCCCTACCCGCCTTACATTTCTCACGGTTCAAAGCTAAAACAGCCCAGGTTCTTAAATAGTTATAACGCTATTTAAAGAGATAAGGAAATATTAGTTGTAGATTTAGTTTTAAAGGATATTACGTAAGAGCAGCGTTCAATAACAATCGATTTTGCCTTTTGTCTGTAAATGGACTACATTCTTTTGTATTTATCGCAAAATAAAGGAGCTTAAATAAAGATGACGCTAAAATGTTGTCTGCTATAATAAATAAATAAATTCTCCATTCAAAATACCATTAGGCACTAACATATGGTTCACAGTGAGCCCCAAATGGAGGCTTTTATGAACACATCCTTATGTATAGGGGACGGGAAACCTTATTTCGGCGGAAAGACTCTGAATACGATAATAATAATAACAAAGGAATCCTACTCAAAACGATGACATTACAAGTTTTCTAATGTCATCAGATTTTATTATAGCAACCTTACTTCAGTTCGAATCAGTATAAAACTGAATATTTTTTCCTATAATATTGAATTATTTTTTCTTAAAAACCCTATAGACTTTATTTCAGTAAAAAATATCCAGTCTATCATGTCTGCTTCTTAAGAAGCATCTCTCTTTTTCTCTATTGTGTAAAAAAAAACTAAGTTTTGGTAAAATTTGGCTTTTTTTTTTGCTAGCTAATTATATTTTTCACAACATTATTTTTCTAGCCCTAAAACAAATAATATCTCTAGACCAATTTTCGCAGCTTCAAGTATAACTTTTTCTAACATACATACATATTATCATACCTGTTTTCCTTGGGAGTAAGTAGATACTACAGATTTCCACTTTCCTTACATCCTCATAATTCATGTTTCAGGGTGACCACAAATATGGATCTGGTGGTATATCCTTCAGGGAACATGATGTGAGTCCACAGGACCTGGCATATCAAGGTTGGGAGTACAGAAACAAACAAGGAGCTGAAGATATCAAAGCCGAGGAAGCTTAAGACTGAAAGTTTAGGTAATAATATAATAGAAATGTAACATAACAAGCCTACAAGTTTATACTGACATACAGTTTAGGCAGTCTAACGTCTTACAATTTAATAGAAAACCTCATTTTCACTTAAACAAGCCAAAAGCTATGCTAAAAAGTTATATTGTATAATGTGATCTTAGTGTGAAAAGAACTAAAGATATGAAAGGAAAGGTAATTAAGGTTTTATTGCTACGTGTCTCATTTTCTGAAACCTTACAGACTGTTAAATTTAATTAAGCTCCCTTAATTAAATATCTCATAAAGGGGCTTTACTTAAGAATATTTTGCGGTGGTTTTTTGGCCTTTCACTAAGAGAATGTGGCTATTTTGAGACAAAATATTTTAATAATTTATTTAGACGATAAACAGATATGTTCACTATTTCACACAAGGTCTGACTGTGTACATATATTTACATTTCAAGCGGTCTAAATACGCAGTTTAGGTTCAAAGCGGGCGATAAATTGCACACAGTGTAGTTAGGTTGTATACATGTAAGGTTTAGAATGCACATTAACTGTGTACGATTTATTACTACCTGACAAAACGTCCCACGCGAAGCTAAATTTGCGATTTCAAGCTGCTTGGTACTTTAACATATATTTGTGTGTAATATATACAGAAATCCTTTGTGAAGTCATTATACAGAGGGATAAAGGTAACAATCACCTTCATTCATTAAAATTCAAATCATCATCAGCATTATTTTTCTCATTTTCAATGTCATGGTTATGCCACCCTTAAGCTTTTTCAACGTTTTGTTCATTTATAAAATGTCATCGTAAAATATGTGTGAATATTTTTGTTTCGAATTTTGCGCGAGTATCCCCATCGATTGCTACGGCCCTGAAAGTCTGCAGTACATAGGGGTTCTTAAGGCTCAGCAACGCATCAGCAACTCCTTTGGTATTGCAGGTGCCCTTGAGTGCCGATAAATACTTACCAAGAGGTAGCCTGTCTACTCGTTTGCCGACATAATCAATAAAAAATCCTTATTCCTTTTTATATCGTGCCATTGCGTCATAGTTTGTGCCAAACCACTATCAAAATATACAATGGCGTACAATCTAATCTTGTACGTGAAGTGAAAACAATTCATCGTGCATTGCATTTCAAGTCTTAATCGTCACGCTTTTAGACCCAGAATAATAGTAAATTAGGCATGCTCTTAACGTTACGGAATGTCATCATCATCCTTCTCCTCTTATCCCAATTTACATGGGATCGGCGCAGTATGTTTCTTTTTTCCATACATCTTTATCAGCCGTCACCTCATTCCTTAGTTTTTTTAGCACTACATCGTATTTCACACGATACATGCATCTTTTCCACAGCGTTCTGCTTTTCTTAATATCCATCGACATGCATGCTTAAAACCTTTTTGGTTCCCACCCATCACATATCCATGACAAGATAAATGGTTACTACACCATTATTCTGTCACTGGCGCTACTTGTCACTCATAATTACTCATTCCTATACTTCTCTTTATCCATTCTTGTTACGAGTAGGTACATCAGTTTGATCAATTCCAGATAAAAAAATAAGATTGATTCTAAAGTAATCTTTTAATCAGAGCAGGCAAGGAAACAAATCTTAACGCACCATTAAACATACCATTACGCCTGTATCCTGAAGGGATAGCAGATATGGAAAAAATAAATCATTTAATTCATAATTTTATGTTATTAAGGACTAGAACTAGTCTTACTGTATATTTAGTGTATAGTTCCCATATCGGTATATTTCAGTACCGATATTTATATTTACTGGGATTTTTTGTTTTTATCATAATTGAGATCAATTTTCAGTTTTTATTACTATTCGAACGAGATTGTTAATCTTATCATTATTGTTTTGTATTTTTTTTTATTTATATTCTACACACATGAATATGTGCGTTAGGTGTCTTATATTGTAAACTTTTAAAAGATAGTATCTATCTTTGTGTGTGTCAATGTTGACATTTAAACAATAATGTATTAATTTAATACGTTACATTGATAGTCAGTAAACTATGTAAATTATTAGTAAATAAACTGTTTTTATTTTTTTATGAAGTTGCTTTTTATTTATGATCCAAATCATGTTGTTATTTTGTTTTGTTCATGTATTATTTAAAAGAAAAATGAGGTTAAGGATGTCTCTTGTCTCGAAGTAATGATCTTTAAAGTGGACTTGACGTCAACCTGTCGACCGCATCGTCATACAAGATTGATGAAGTAGTGTCGAACTCAAGCCTATCTATTCTTATATTGTAGAGGTAAAATTTGTGAGTTTGTGACGTTGACGATCCTATTTTGAAAATTCTTTCACCAATAGAAAGCTAAATTATTCCTGAGTGACATAAGCTATATGTTATCCCTTAAAATGAAACGTATAGTCTAAGTGGGCGAAACCACGGGCGGAAAGCTAGTCCAATATAAAAAAGACTTATGGATTCTAACCGTATCTACTCGGAATTGTTTATCATAAATAATAAAGACATTACATACTATTTTTTTTATTTTTTTTTTTATTTAAAGCTTTCTAGCAATGTGGATCACACATTACTAGTATTCTTGTTAACCCCTCGTGCTAAGCTAAAATGCTTGTGTTACGAGTGGGTTCACGTCGGTAGTGCAATGGGTGGGGTTCAAACCGGCAACTGTGTGATCGCAAGTCCGACGCCGTAGCCATTAGACTACCGCCGCTTTACTATAAATGTATACTATGCAGGTATAGTTATGAGGGCAGGCTTTCTCAAAAATTCCTTTTGAAATTATGAGTTTAATTTACCGCCTTTTTCTTATTCACGGTAATATTTTTCATTTAACTCACTATTATTTATCACTGTAGATAATATTATGTTTTTTAAAATTGATGTTGGGTTCATTAGCGGGTATTTGCAATGACTGCAATAATTATTCGATCGTAGCGACAGTGCCATAAAATTATTGTCAGGCGCTTGTTGTAAATAAAAAGCAGATAACATTATTTGGTATCCATTGATTAAAGTCAGGACATTCTAGAATTTTCTTCCTTCCAATTAAACAATAATCTTCCGTAGCGAAAGTCTTCTAAAACACTTAGGCGAGGAGAAATAAAATTTGGAATGATAACTTAAATATTTGTATAGAATTATAAACATTGCAATTAATATTGTTTTATTTACCTACTATGACATCGCTTGATATTTAGGTCTATAATAAACGATTCTATGATGATGAAGACCTACCATTTCTGTATTATTAGTTTATATATAGTGCAATAGATGGCGTTGTACAATTTTTGCCAATTCCTGAATCGCGCTATGGTTTCGTTACCGCGCGAAAGATATAAGGTCACGGTAACAAAAGATCATCACTCTGGTTTCCCTTCAAAACGCATAAATCTTTCGCCTTTTACTAAAGATTTCCGTGGAGGGGAACACTCAAATGAGTCTATAATAGTTTTTGAATACTCTGCTTCGGCAGAGTTTATTATTCCTATTGTCAATGTAAATGAAAATGTGAAAGCGGCGGTAGCCCAATGGCTAGAGCGTCGGACTTGCGATCATGTGGTTGCCGGTTCGAAACTCACCCATTGCACTACCGACGTAAACCACTCGTAATACAAGCATTTAGCTTAGTACGAGGGATTAACAAGATTACTAGTAATGTGCGACCCACATTTTAGTAAGCATTTTTTACAAAAAAAAAAGAAATTGTTGAAATATAATACTAATCTGGAATATCCTATGAACTTCTTAACTTGATTAAAATTACTTCCTGTTATACCTTGTCTAGGTAATTGTAAGATTTCTTCTGTAAATTAAAAAAATTTAATGTTTTTAATTTGGTGCCGACAACCTATTCCTGTATTTCCTATTGCTAATCGAGGTCCCCTGAGAAGAACCACCGACACAAAGTCGGAGAATCATTGGCTCTTTTAGGTTTCTATATTACAGTAGTATTTATTTATTTATTTATTCCACACACTATCTTTACAGGATAACGCCAATACAATAGTGGTTTGCAAACCTACACTTTATAATAATACAAACTTATACAAAGCAATAACATAAAGAATAATAATAACAAAATTCAACAAAACTCTTGCTATTCTATACTTCACTCTTAATGATTCGAGTTCTTCTGATTAGATTTGCTTTAACTTAGATAAAAATAATCATTATTTATTTATTTCTCATACTTTCGACATACGTTGTAATAATCTTACAAAAACATGACGAATTCTCATTATCTTGAATGAAAATCTGTTCGCCAATTCTAATTCCAATTTCGTCGTATGTAACGATCAAACAAATATTAATTCCCTCATTTCGTTGCCTGAAACGTGTCGCAATAATGAAGTAATTAAATAGAGGCGTTGTTATTTCAAAGGAATTACTAAGATTATATTTCCGTACGTTTTCTCATTAATTAAAAGATCGATGAATACGGCTGATCCAATCTTTTGGTGACGAATCACGTTTATCACGTTGATGTATTCATTTATACACAGGTTAGGCAGAAACTATAAAATGCCATTTGCTACGATTATTGTATACTTCTTAATTTGCGTCATCCACGTTGATATACGAAGAGTGAAAAAGTTAAATTTATGAAGAAGGATGAAAGACAGAGAAAGGATAAAAGTCAATTCTCTGATATTTTCCGTGCTAATGTTAAACTGTTATGGTGTACGGTGGCCAGCACATCAAGTTACCAAAAAATGACAAATTTCCTCAGTTGATTTTGAACATACCTAATCGTCAACATTTTAAGGTTTAAAATCATTTAGAGAAATTTGAGAGTTTTGTATAACCTGATGTATAACATGCTGGCGACTGTACTTCAATGACAGTATTATGTTAGTAGAAATTAACATACGTCCGAAAGAAAACATTGATTCAAATAGTTGATATGACAAAAATAAAAATCATGAAATTTTAGTATTCATATAATAAAAGAGGTATTTTACTTATTACAAATAGACTAAAAGCTAAAAAGGGACAGGCAGAGTGAAAGATTGTTTACATTATAAAAAGCTACTTAAAGTATAAAAAATTGGCTATAACAAAATATCATAATCGTTTAAAATTTATTTCTTACCTATAGAAATAGTTACTTTTTGTTAAAAAGCGTAAAAAAGTATAAAAGAGCCATTTTAAATATACGTATTGGGAGAGCACCTAAGTTAAATTCTTATTATAAGAATTTTATTAGTTTCTTATTACCATACTTTATCATACACTCTTATCATCTCATAACGTTATCTCCCATAAGTACTTTCATGATGATGCCCTCTTGTGGTATTGCCAAGAATTGACAATTATAATTGAAAACTTTTGAAAGAATAAATAAATTCCAAAATTGTTAGTGTTATCTCTGGCAATACATTCGAAAGTTTCGATAATTCAACAAAAAATAACTATACACTATTTCTACCAATATTTCTTGAAATGAGCATTAACTATGTTATAATCTTTTTTCTCTTTTAAAAACTGCATTTCATCAAAGTCCTTCAATATAAATATATCTCTCGTTTCTCTTTTATCTCTCTTGTAAGGGTTTTTTCTCGCCTGCATTTGGTGGAAAGGCATCGGGTACCGAGGGAGTTTCGAATTGTATTTTTTAGATTTCTTTCTTTGACTTGACTGCGTCGTGGTTTCTTCTTTCCTGGTCTCTTCTTGCGCATTATCAAACTCAATCTTTGGTATGACTGTTGGATAGCTCGTCATTTTGATGATATATAGCTTCTTTATCTTTGATCTGTTCTTCTTTATGATTTTCTGTATTGTTCTTCTGGGTGACTTTTTCATTGTTTTCCTTTTTGTTTTCCTTTCTTCATAGTATTTGCTCATTGCTGGTAATCGAATCAAGTTTTCTGCTTTGTCGATATACGTTATGTTGTGGCGTGACTGAAACGAAATGAAAAAATAAATAACCTAATTTCTTGTGTTAATCTGTCATCGTATAGGTACTGGCAACCGATCTTAACAAAATGTTTCACATCAAACCAATTTATGCCTAATAAGCCTGTAACAACCACTTAGAATCGTAAAAAGTCGAGTCGAAAGCAAACTGTCTTTCATCGCGAAGGCTTCCAGTTTCGTAATTGATTAAAATAAATCTTGTTTCTTGGTAACAGGACCAAATTGGAGGAATATTGCCTAAGTAAATAATCTTTGAATGAATTTGAGTGCAGACGACCCACGATTTTGAGAATTAAGTGATGAAGTGTATGCAAAAGAATACTTTAAAACATTCTCAGAACCAAGTCAATTTTAAGTTATCCTAAATAGAATTTAGTTTATGGATTTTGAGACTAAGATCTAAAATTAAAAAGTCTGCTTTTAGTTTAATTTGCTTTCCATTATCTTTACTCTCTAAGTTAACTCATTCGAATTAGCTTAGAGTTTTATAACAATATCAAATTTGGACTCTTTTTTTGAAGGGAAATAGTCAACATGTTCAATGTATGTACATCTTGCTAGAGGTTGTTACTAGTACGCAGTTTCTACAGTATCATAACAAGATGGCGACCTCGCTCCTTTTATCGCGTTCACAAATTGGTTTGCTAGAAATACTGTTCGGGAACCGCCACTGGAATATCAGTGTCATTGTTTTTTTTTATGGATTATGGGGCAAACGAGACGGATCGCCTGATGGTAACCGATGACCGCTGCCCATAGAAACTCGCAACACCAGAGGACTCACAAATGCGTTACCTTTTAAAAAGGAGTACTGTCTCAATATACATCTTAAGCTTCAGGATCACATTATTTCGGTAACTAAAGTAAATTCCTCCATTGACGTTATCCAAAATATAAATAAAAAAAATTACGTCACACAAAGAATATACATAAAGAATAAAACTTAGCTTTTTGAGAGATATCAATCAGATGCAAATAAAATAAAGGTTTTGGTGCAGAGTAGTGATAACCTAGTTAAGTAATCATTGACCGGGATGACCCGGTCTTGGATCCCAAATCTAGGCCTATGAAGGCCTAGATTTGGGATCCAAGGCATGTCTGCCGAGGTGCCCATACATGCCCAGCCGTGGGACAGTAATCAGTTGATAGTGTTGGTGTAAAAGGCAATATGAATAGAAGTTTGCCAAACGTAGCACCTGTTTGGCAACATCATCAGATGGAATTTTAGACATCCTAGTAAGATAAAACATTTTACCAAAGAAAACAAGATAAATGCGTGACGTAATTTGGTCGTGGTCTTATCTCGTCTCGAGCCCTTGTTTTGAAATGAGATACATAACGGCAAAATTATATCGTTGTGCCAAATATTAAGCTTTCAAGTACTGCACGTACATACTGCTAAAAAGGCGCAATTTATATGCAAATATCACCTACGCTCTTTAAATATTAAGTAATTGATATTAAAACAAAAAGCTTCATCAATCAGTTCGAGTGCAGAGAAAATGTGTGTGCTGTAATCCATTCTGAAATCGAAGAAAAAGAAAGTTGCCCATAAGTTTGCAGAGAAAATTTCAAACGGTGTTAGAACAAACTATTAAAATATTAATATTACTCCTTTGTGTGGATTCCAGAAGTGTTGATGCCAAAGGTTGTAACCAGTAGACGATTTGATCGGCCCCTAAGAGACAAAGAGTGCGACAGTGAGGTTATTTACAATAGTACACTACAACATAAAAGCGATGTTTCTGCAGCGCAACTGTGTCCAGACTAAAAAGTGGCCCGTCTGTATTTTATAGTAATAAATTATTGTTTTACCGCATTAGTTTTTTCATCCATGCCCGCCAGTGCTTTACTGTTGTCGTTTGCATATTTTGATAAATTCTGAAACAAGTGAAATACATCAACATCATACAAGTGTTATTATTTTCAGTTTAAATGGTAAAACAATATATTCACTCAAAGAGCTTCTTTGACGAGGAAGAGCCTTTTGTATAAATGGGTCCATGATTGCCTTGAGATTTTTTGAACCTTTTTTTTAAGCTAGGCTAGGCTAGTTTAACAAGATTGACAATAACTGCTTATTTTTTATTATATTTTAGCATTAAATAATGCGAAATGTTCACAATACATGAATTTTCTAATGAAAGAAAATTGTTGCTGACCTCGCCTGAAGACGTAAAATGTGGAAGAGACGTTCGACATCACAGGCAGTGGTCTCGGTAGCTTAGTTGGTAAAGCGTCTGGTGTACTTAACCAGAGAGACGCTGAACCCTGCCTGAGATTGAATTTTTCTTTCACGTGAAAATTTCCTTTCATTAGAAAATTCATGTCTTTGTGAAGATTGACAATAAGGTTTTTTTTAAAGTTTTGAGTATTTACATGACCAACGCCAATGTCTTGTTGATCAGGTATCGTCGAGGTCGTGGAACTCCCTAAATAATAGTTGAGTTACACAATGACAGGTGTATGCTATTATATGGTATGATATTATCCTTTGCAGATGATACTGCCCTCTCGTTTGTCGGAGATTCTTGGAATGAGGTTTATACAACTGCCCAACTGGGTTTCAGTGTCGTTAAGGAGTGGCTGCAGAGAAATATTCTTACGTTGAACGTAGAAAAGACCAAATATGTCTGTTTCGGTATAAGGGCTGTTAGTGAAATCGCTAGAACTCTAAATATTATATCCCATGAGTGTCAATCTGGAACAAACTGCGCGTGTCCTGTACTGGAACGAGTGTACGCTGTCAAATATCTTGGGCTTACTTTAGATAGCGGCCTCAACTTTAAAGAGCACATACGTTTGCTCTCGGGTCGATTAAGGAAATTAATTTTCATTTTTAAAAATTTGCGGCACGTCGCAGATCATGACCTGTTAAAACAGTTATATTTTGCATTGTGTCAATCGCTTTTAACGTATTGTATCTCATCTTGGGGGAGTGCCTTAAAAACAACAATGAAACCTGTTGAGATCGCGCAGCGTGCCATACTCAAGGTTAGTGCTTTTAAGCCTATATACTTCCCTACCGTTACACTATACCAAATGTTCAAAGTTTTAACTGTAAGGCAACTGTTTATTTCGAGTATTATCCTTTTGCAGCATAATAAACTAATTTACAACCCGCTTCTTCTTAAAAAACGTAGAAAAGACATGGTGTGTTGTAGACCCTTTTTCAAAACAAAATTTTGTCAACGTTTTATAAACTTTTCAGGACCCTTTATCTACAATAAAATAAATAAATCCGTAAATATCTACCCTCTCACAAAAACTCAATGTAAGAAAAGAGTATTTGATTTCCTACAAAAATTAAACTATGAAGAGACTGAACTTCTACTTCATATAGATCAGTGATTGTGAGGATTCTGATAACACACACGTGAACACACACCCGCGAACACACAAACACACACACACACACACACACACACACACACACACACACACACACACACACACACACACACACAAACACAAACACACACACACACACACACACACACACACACAAACACACACACACACACATGCGTACTCTTAACATTTAATTACCTACTATGTGTTTTTAAATAATTTAACTCTTTTTTAATTTTAAATCAATGTAAACCAAGATTGTGTAAATAGTAACTTAGGGCTACAAGTCAAACGAAAAAATGGGAAATGGCGCTGTAAGCCGAAATACAGGCTCTGCCTAGTTCGGCTACAGATGTAATTTTCAAATTCTATTGAAACAACATAGCCTGTGTTAATATCATGAATTGTACCACGCTTTTTTTTTTTTTTTTGGAAATAAACAATAAATAAAATAAAATAAATAAATAAATATGCGTGCCGTCATATCTCTATACTTATCTATACTTCTATACTTATATTATAAAGCTGAGGAGTTTGTTTGTTTGCTTGAACGCGCTAATCTTAGGAACTACGGGTCCGATTTGAAAAAATCTTTCAGTGTTAGATAGCCCATTTATCGAGGAAGGCTGTAGGCTATATATCATCACGCTAAGACCAATAGGAGCGGAGCATAAATGAAAAATGTTGCAAGCCGAGAAACCACGTGGGCGAAAGCTAGTGAACAAATATGACAATAAAATTGTTAGTTTAAGTCAGAAGCCCACAAAGACACAACCAGACTATCTTTTGAATAACGGTATTGCCCAGAAAGTTGGAGAGGTCTGATGGCACTTCGTGTAAAATATTGATATCTTCAGCCGCATTTGATTAGAATGGATGAAGTCGAACTCAAAATAGTCTGGAAACGACTAGAAGTATGATGGTGACAGGTCAGTTTAAACTTGTAAGGTTAAATATTTATTCTCCATAAGATCCACTATTTGGAACCCTACAACTACATAGTTTTCCACAGGTCCGAAGTACTTACCCGTAATTTATCTTTCTGATCTTGTCTATTCGACACTATTTGACTTTAAAAAAATAACGATAACAACAACATTTCATCCGTGTATTGTCTCCTTGTCTCAATAAATGTGTTTTCTTTCTTTCTTTCAACCTAAGTAATTTAATTATAATAAAATATAAATAACAAAATTAACAAATTAACTAATAAATAGGTAGGAAAATATGAGACAACAGTATGGGAACGATGTTATCTCGATGGCGGTTAGCGGCGAAATGTGATAGCCGGCCACCGGAGCTTCTCGAGTCTAACTTGGGAGACTCCTTGCCGATTTTGGAGACTGACCTGTAGAGTTGAAGAGGAGCCCGAGGACGGACTTGTGTCATTATACCTTTATCATTTTGACTTTGACTGTATTGAGAAGGTTATGCCAACATGCTATAAGTATGTAAGCTCTCTTTAATGTTATCCCCATTAAGATATTATTGTTTTTCTAGTTTCTAGTGACAGTAAAATTATGATCCCAAACAAGATTCCAACATAAGTCCCTCCGTTTAAGTATAAGGATGCTTTAGGCACTAAACTATCTATCTTCTCTTCCATATTCTACGTCCTAAGGTCAGTCGTATGATCCTCATATTAACGCCGTAATTCCATTAAATTGCCATGTTTATATTCAATGTTAGTTTAGCAAATCATTAACCGAGATTCGAGTAAAATAGATTAAATGGTATCGGTGCTAATGTGCCTTGGATTTACGTAACGAATCTCTCATTCCCTTAATGGGCTGCTATGGACCTAATATAAAGCCACAACATATTTAACTGGCTTATAGAAGCTGTCCAATGAGGCTTATTCTCTAACAAAGGCTTTCAACTGGACTGCCTAATAAGTCTAGTGGTCCCAAGCGCGACTGCTCCGCTAGAGATCCTTGGATTGATTCCTAAATCGAGCAAAGTTAATTCCCAGGTCTAGAAAAGTGTTATTGAGTTTTTTATGAAAATCTCAGTAGCAGCTTCGTCTGGATTTGTGTCCGGTTAATGGCAAGGCTCGTCCCCAATTCCATGGGACCTAAACATACCAGCGAAGAATTGGTGTACATAAGTACACCTATGTCTAACCCTTCGGGGGAACACAGGCGTGATAGTATGAGAGACTTTCAAATATTACGAAACGAAAACTATATAAAAAATACATCACTCTATTCATAGACTCTTTTAATCAGCCTGATACAGAAAGAAATTAAATCGGAATCATAGTTTTCTCGTTCATTCTTTACATAAATAAATTTACGTAACGTAACTAATGAATGAATGATTAATAGTTACGTACGTATGGAAAGAAATGTAATTGTTATGGTATGTTACATAACAGTGATTACATTATGTGCTTTGAGTTAACTTACGACAAGTTCTTACACAATGGCGAACATTCGTGTGACGTATAATGCAGAAAGTTATGTAAAGTTATGGGAACTGATGGCATTGATATTGAACGGTGAGAGAACGGAGATCACAGCGACATTAGGGACATCTATTGAGCTAGTGAAGAGAATATATACAAACAAGTAACTGACCAATCACGAAGCGATTCCTGCATCGCGCAAGCAACACTTTGTCAGTCAAAATACGATATACGATACGCAAAATTGATCGTGGCGTCGAGCCAATTGCCTATCTGGTTGGAGAATTCTTCATTTGGATAGTGGACATCATATCTCATCCCTCCACAAATACATGGTCACATAATCATCGAAAATAATAATGTTGTTTTGCGGCAAATCAATGAACCTCATGCTGTCCACAAAAAGATGGTCACATGACATAAATGCTTTAGCTCGTACTTACAGAATTACTTTTATTGATAACTGGCACTAAATATTTATACAGCACAGATAAGTTCCTTGAAGTATGTAACAACTCCTTCTTACACCGCATCAGAACCAGCCAACCGAAAGTAAGACTACCCACTGTAGCGCCTTTTAGGCAGTTAACTAAAAGCTTCGCTTACCTTCGAGATAACATGCAATACCTATCTTATTTTATGAAATCAATAAGCATATTGGACATTTAAAGGTCCTCAGGTGTACATAAATATCGTCACGCCTGTCTCCCATGGGGGTAGGCAGGGACTATAGATTTCCACTTGCTACGATCCTGGGACACTACTTTCAACCTTCTTATACCATTCTACTATGTCAATATTGTCATTAGACTTAGGAATCGGTGATTTTTGTGATAGTTTCGCCCAAATCGGCCAGTTCTTAGGCTCTTAGGTCATTTAGTGGACGACCATTTTGATACAATTTAATCAATTTACTACTATTACAGGAAGAAAGAAGACACTTAATAAAAAATAAAACTGCCTTATTAACGGACACCGCACAGCTTAGAAGCGTGAAATTTTGCTCAAGAGCTCCTTATATAACGTAAATAAGCTCTAATATGGGATTTTGGGAAATTCCTAATGGACAGGGAATACGAGATCAACGCGGGTACAGTAAGGGAGATTTATAATAGAACATGAATGATCAGCTTACCTGTTCAACACCTGTGACAAAATTAATTAAAACAGACGAAATTATCAATTGTCGGTACATTATAATTATTCACATCTAAACTTACAAATGAATGCTGAACTAGTAATGAAGAACTTTTATAAACTAACCTTGTAGTTTACAGCTAAAGCAACTGTAAACATCATTGTTAACTTAGTAATGTTATAAAAAAGAAAGTAGGTATGAGTACTTACTAATCAAACGGATATGACCTTAGTCGGTTTTCTGATGTGGTTTTATTATGTTTTTTTAAGACTAAACATAATGTCTTGGTGGCACAGAAACATACTTTTGTGAATGCCATTAAATGTTTACGGTTTTATGGAAGTGTTTGAAAAATAATTCGATTAATGTTCAAGATTGGACTCGGAAAATAAAATGATAATTTCATCTCGATTAAATAGGCTAAACATTTAAAATAATTACATTTCGTTTGTCCGGAAGTGTTTTAAAAACTAAAATTGTGCTGTGATAAACTGATATTGGTGAGAATTCACAACAAATATTTTCTTATAATATAAAAGTTGTTTCTTAGTATATTCGAACTTTTTTCTAAAACAAAATATAGTGTTTCCTTTATAAAATGGGTATCTGTGAAACATTTTACTAAAGTATACAAAAGACTTTAAACCTATTAAAATAAATCGTGCTGACAAAAAATACGTTTCTCGTTACGTGAAAAAATAAACTTGTTGTTAAAGTTAAGTGCTAAGTGAAATCTCTTTCAGAAAATAAAAGTACAATTTTCGGAAAGTAAATCTCAACAAAATACAATATTAATTTGTGGAAAAATCAAGCATTTAGGCGCAGCCATTGAGCGAAATAAACTACAATTCTTAAGCTAAATTATAAATTTAGAAGCTATTACTTAGTAAAAGAAAATAGTGTTTGCAAGAAAAGTGTTTCAAACTCGTGAATAATTTTTTTATATTAAATAGTGTGGCAAGACTGGAAAATTAAGACTATTAAATAAAAGCAAGTGGACATTTCATATAGACTTTAGTGTGTTGAAATTAACAGCTCAGCTGTTAATTAGGTATGTCTGCAACAGATTTTAAAACATCAACATGATTTTTAAGGTAAGTTGTCCTTAATATTTTTAATGACACGAAAAGGTAAATTCATTTAATTAAAAATTTTGAAAAAAAGGAAGTGTTCCTATGTGGGTACTTTTCCTAATGATATATGATATTTATTTCTGTAAATAGATTATTAAAAAACACTTTTACAGTTTGTTCTAAATAAGTAAGCCGATCGGAAGTTTTCTGCAAGTGGTTTAGAAGTGGTAAATTTTAATAGAAAAAGTCGGTGTGAAGATAATTAGAGTCGTATATGTTTCACATTTCTAATTATTTTGTTTACTAATATCGATATTTATGTATTAAAACACTTAATTAAACGATTTTATCACCGTGGTAGTTCGGAACGGCTAACTTCCGATCGGCTTACTTATTTCGAACAAACTGTACAAGGCCGTTTCTTTAAACTAAATGGCGCCATTTAGTTTAAAGAAATATTAGAATAGAAACGCTGAAACAAACTCAGAGAATCATGAGCCCTTTAAAGTCCAGAAAATAGTAATATTATTAGAAATGCAAGTTTTACAATGTAGGGCAAAATCTGAACAGGCCTTTCATAGTTAAGTTATAGGTTTTTTTCCAAACAAAAGAACAATTTTAAATCAGTACATGTTAAATTGTTTTGAGATGAAAAATTGCCCAATAGATCTTTAGGACATTACATTCTGCCTTAGCTCTCATATTGTTGTAATAGCCGCATGTTAGCTTGCGGAGTGAGAGATCTTGGGTTTGATTTCCATGTTAAGTAAAATGATTTTGGGTTTTTCTGTGTATTTCTCACCAGTAGATCATAAAACATACTGGCGCAATGTGGGTGTACATTAGTACTCCTCATGCTGATAGGTGACTAGCACATGATTGTATCGACTCTTCTCCAAACCTTGGAGACCATGCTCAGCCGGCGATCTTACTTATTATAATATTTTGAGCACCTATGAAGTCTACCTATCAACAGTGCAGTGACAGTCTTATGATATGACCATTGGACTGCCAAGTCAAAGATCTCGAGTTCGAATGCAGGGCACGCACCTCTGTCTTTTCGAAGTCATGTGCGTATTAATTATTAATTATCACGCGCTTAAACGGTGAAGAAAAACATAGTGAGGAAACCTGCATGCCTGAGAGATTTTCTTGACGGCATGTGAAGTCTGCCAACCCGCAGTAGGCTAGCGTGGTGATCTATAGCCTAATCCCTCTCGTTCTGAGAGGAGACCCGTGCCCAGCAGTGGGACAATGTAATGGGTTGATGATGATGATAAAGTCTTTTTGACTTCCTCATTAGTCTAGTAGTCCTAAGCGTGACTGCTACGCTAGAAGTCCTGGGTTTGATCTCCAGGTCGAGCAAAGTGTTATTGGGTTTTTCTATAAAATTCTCAGTAGCAGCTCGGAGTCCAGATTTGTGCCCGGTTGATGGCAATAGGCTCGACCTCTATTATATGGGACCTAAACATACCGGCGAAGTGTTGGTGTACATTAGTACACTTCTGCCTAACCCTTCGGGGAATGCAGGCGTGATAGTATGTTATGTTTTGTTATAAAAATCTTAAAAAGCCTAAAAATACTCCATTTATACGCGGAATATCAATATTGCCCAGAGATTCGATTGCAAAGGTCTGACAGCAAGCCCTTTTTATAATTATAATACTCTGAATAGACTAGAATTAAACCCAAAGTTAGTGAAGTACATACCTAAATGCTAAGCTAACGACTTTTCATCCTGAGTCTTAAGAACTTTTTTATTTGCAAAGCGATACGAGAAACGTAATCTAATAACGGCTTATCAAAAGCGATTATTGGCAGATTCTTTTCTTTTTGTTTTAATAATGTTTGGAATTTTCTTGCGATGTTTATTCGAAGACCAAAAAAAGTTCCAAATATTGACACTTGCTCTTATAGGCAATTTGAAAATAGTTGAGTCATATTCTGTTTTGGTATTGGTACTTAAGTGTAGTTACATTTTAAGCGGCGGTAGCCTAATGGCTAGGGCGTCGGACTTGCGATCATGTGGTTGCCGGTTTAAACCCCACCCATTGCACTACCGACGTGAACCCGCTCGTAATACAAGCATTTAGATTAGCACGAGGTGTTAACAAGAATCCTAGTAATGTGTGACTAACATTGCTAGAAGTTTAAAAAAAAAAAGTGAAAAAATATAATTATATTGATCATATCACGCCTGATTTCCCCGAAGGTTAAGGCAAATGTATGAACACACAGTTCTCGGGTATATTTTTAGATCCCATGTAATAGAGGGTGGGTTTATTGCCATTAAAATAATTGCTAACTCCGTGATCAAGAATTTTATGAAAGACCCAATCATATTTAACTAAACCTGGGAATCGAACTTTGGCCCTCACTCTCAGCAGCCGCGGTTACTGCCACCAGACCATTGAAGCAGTAAAAATGTTAATCTGCCATAGTAGTCTTATTATGGCAGATAAATATTTTTAGCCTACCATCACGTCTGTATTCCCCGAAGGGTTAGGCAGAGGTGTACTTAATGTACACCCACAGTTCGCCGGTATGTTTAGGTCTCATGTAATAGGGGGCGAGCCTATTGCCATTCACCGGGCACAAATCCAGACTCCGAGCTGCCAATGAGAATTACATAGAAAAACCGAATAACACTTTGCTCGACCTGGGGATCGAACCCGACCTCTAGCGTAGCTGTCGCGCTTAAGACAATTAGACTAATGAGGCAGTCAAATAAATATTATTACGAGGGTAATATTAATAGAGGTAGCAACTCACGACCCGAAAGCCATCAATTCTATTCATAAAATATGTAGTTAATTTTAGTTCCGGACTTATATGGAGAAAGTTTGACGCATTAATGTAATGTGACTTCGATTAAAATCATAATACAAACTCAGATCAAATAAAAAGTTAAGATGGAACTTTGCGAACAAAGAAGTGAGGCCGGCTAAAACTACGCCTTGCCGTATACAAACATAATTAAACGCACACACGTATACCTTATCTACTGAAACTACGCCTTATCTTGTGAGTCGAGCTATCGAAAGCTCGACTGACATAATATTATTTATGTTGTCAGACGTAGTTTGCCGGCCTCACTTCTTTGTTCGCAAAGTTCCATCTTTACTTTTTATTTGATCTGAGAATACAAATTGCTGGTCGTAGAATCTTAGTCTAATCATCCTCCTAGCCTTTTCGACCGGCTTCCAGTCCAACAAGATGCGCCTAAATATCGAAATTTTACACGAAGCAACTCCTATTAGTCCTTTCTAACTCTATCTGGGCAATACCGATATTTAAAAGATAGTTGGCTGCCTCATTAGTCTAGTGGTCCTAAGCGTGGGTGCTACGCTAGAGGTCCTGGATTAAATTCCCAGTTCGAACAAAGAGTTATTGGATTTTTCTATTAAATTCTCAGTAGCAGCTTGGAGTCTGCCCGGTTAATGGCAATTGGCTCGCCCCCTATTACATGGGACCTAAACATATCGGCGAAATTTTGGTGTACATTAGTACACCAAACTGCTTATAACTTAATTTGTACCACAATTGCTTATAACTTAATTTAATTTTGTTTATGTTGTTCAACTCTATTTAAGTACAACTTCTTAGTATTAGTCGACTTACTTATTATGGGCGCAATTTCGTAGTTGTAGGTGGTTGTAATGACACATGCCAGCATGAAAGGGGCGGCACGACCGGGGAAATACTACCCTCCCACAGAATATCGACGTCAAGTAGCAGTATGCATACTGTTGCGTTTCGTACGGTGAGTGTGGAGCACCGGAGGCCCAAATCCTCCCTCAGTCCCCTTCCTCCTCCTTTTCTCCTTCCCCTCCATTAAAATAGGCTCGGCAACGCATCTGCAACTCCCTTGGTTTTGCAGATGTCCATGGGCGGCGATCACAACTTACGATCAGGTAGCTCGCCTGGTCGTTTGCCGAGTTATCGCATAAAAACCTTATACAGCTGTTATTTCTCCATTTTCAGGTATTACCACTGCTTCTGATGACACTAGAGTCAACAAGATGCTCACTGGTTATCGATAATATAGCTCAGAAAGCTATCTACGTTTCAAATTACTGCCCCACCATACAATCATGCAAGGAGGGAACACATGTTATGTGCATGTACTACAACCCTGTAAGTAGATACTTTATTTATTCTACTATGTATATGTAACTAACAACATAATTTTATATATTTTTTGCTTAAAATGAGGCTCCAATCACAAATTTTTGGCATTTTTTTAAATAAAACATTATTGTATTTTGTATTTGTAATTTGTTTATTGCGATACAATAGAGTGCATGACTGCTGTTGAATTAAAAACGAATGGTCGCCCGGTGGTCGAAATTCGACCACAATATCTTGATGCCTCATTAGTGCACTTAAAATAACAAACGTCGAAATATTTTACGTAAATGGCCGTACCTATCTTTCTATTTCGTTGACGAAGCTTGATTCTAATAGCACTTGGCTATCATTGTGTAAAAAAATATATGTATATACAAACCTTTCCCTATAAACAATGATAATTATGAATTTTCTTTTGAAAGAAAATTTTCTAGTGAAAGAAAAATTCGGCCTCAGGCAGGGTTTGAACCTGCGTTCTTCTGGTTAAGTACAACAGACGCTTTACCAAATAAGCTAGCTCTCCTGTAAAGTTTCCACGGTCGTCATTTTTTTAAACTTACTAGCAATGTGATAGGAGTGCAGTGATAGCCTAGTGATATAACCATTGGACTGCCAAGTCAAATGTCTCGAGTTCGAATCCAAGGCACGCACCTCTGACTTTTCAAAGTCATGTACGTATAAATAATTAATTATCACGCGCTTAAACGGTGAAGGAAAACATCGTGAGGAAACCTGCATGCCTGAGAGATTTTCTTGACGGCGTGTGAAGTCTGCCAACCCGCAGTAGGCTAGCGTGGTGGACTATAGCCTATTCCCTCTCGTTCTGAGAGGAGACCCGTGCCCAGCAGTGAGACAATGTAATGGGTTGATGATGATGATGAAGAAGCAATGTGATCTTGTGAAAATGCTTGTATAATGAGTAAGTTCACGTCGGTAGTGCAATGGGTGAGTTTCGAACCGGCACGACACGATCGCAAGTCCGACGCCCTAGTAATTAGGCTACCGCCACTTCAAGGTTCGCTTTAACTTAATATTTATTTCTAACTGGCCAAAAAAAAACAAGATTGTTTATTTCGAATTTCCTGCCACAAAGCATGTGGTCCTCTTAGAAAGGATGTCCTTGTTCCGTCCTTAAACAATGCATTTATTTTTATCTTCTAACAAAGGCAATTGTGACCCACTTTTTGTCGCCTAAAAACAATATAGAGAATGACAATCCCAACAATATGGCGACCCAAAATGGCGACGGTCTTAATTAAGGTACTTAAATATGTAGGAGGCTTTTGGTTGCGGGATTTCATTAGTAAAAGCCGAATTGATTTGCTTGCTCCTAATATTGTACATTGTTCAGAAATCTATTTATAGTATCTATTGTATCTTTCTAGGTCATCTCAATAAGACATCTCATTGTCCTTTGTATAGTATGTTATGTACGGTTCAAATCTTGCAACTAAATTTTACAGCAGTTATCCTCAACCGATTTAGTTGAAATTTTGCATATACATTTAGTTTGGATGACAATGCATGGTTAGCTAAGTGACGTCATTCTTAATCCAATATGGCGAACTATAAAAGCATGTTGGGTATGGCAGAAGAAACATGAAAGCAGAATAAATGCTATAGAGATCAGAGCTTTGAGAAGTATGTGTGATGTTACGCTGAAAGACAGAGTGAGAAACAGTGTGATAAGGGAGCGTTGTGGAGTGAAAAATGATGTAGTAACAAGGATTGAGAAAGGTATGTTAAGATGGTTTGGTCATGTAGAGAGAATGGATAAACGGAGATTGATGAAACAAGTATATATGGGGAGGCGGATGTTCTTAAAAAAGGCCAGGTTCCGAGCACCCTAAACCGACGGTCATGCATGAAGAGATTAAAGAATGTAGATGAAGCGAAAGTAGTGTGCCAGTATCGTGGCAAGTGGAAATCCATAGTCTCTGCCTACCCCCATGGGAGACAGGCGTGACAATATGTATGTAAAAGCATGTTTATAAAAATATATTATTAATTTATTCTCAATGGTATCAAACTTGAACGAAGAAATCGATTACTTAAAAGGGTACTTATAGTAAAATGAGTAACATTCCTAGAAATGTAAAATTATCTAATATTTAACTTGATAACAAAGGTATTATTGATATGCAGGTATGTAGGTATTTCTATTGCACAAAATATCTTAAACAACTTTGTTTAATTTAGACAGGCATAATATTGTTCTGTAATTACTATTGTAACTAGTTAATTATATTATTCTGTAACTATTGTTTGCTAAAGTATTGTTGCGACTTCCGCCACTGAGTAAAACACATATTGACGTCACCAAACAAATGACAACTAACGGACCAATGATGAAACGAATTCTGTATCACACTAGCAATTTTTTAATTTTTATTTAAGGCTAAACGTTCAGATAATTATAATTTTGATTATATTTTTTTTTTATTGTGTGTTCACCTCTTTTTATTAAAGTTAATGTAAATTGTTTTTTTCTTAATATATTTTAATAAATAAATGTTATTCACTTCATTCGTTTTCTTTTCAGAATCGTGTAATGGGACCTCGTTGCCACAACGGCAAGAACATTTCTATCACTACTGAACTAGCAAACCAATTACTTGACGTTACAAATGCGTAAGTAAAGTAAACCCTATTTTAATAAACACAATAAATCGTCAATTAATACAATACAATAAAAAAATATTTTGAATTATACATATCACCCACTTAAATATTTGAAGTCGGTTATGTTTTTCGAAAAAGTTATATAAATATACACACAACAACAAAAAAAGTTAATAAAAACATAGGACTATAAAGAGTCATGTCATTTATAATTAATTATTACGGTAAAAGAAACGGTGAAGGAAAACATTGTGAGGTAACCTGCATGCCTGAGAGATTTTCTAGAGGTCGTGTTAAGTCTGTCAACCCGCAGTAGGCTAGCGTGGCAGCCTAATCCCTTTCGTTCTAAGAGGAGACCAAGCAGTGGGACAATGTATTGGATTAATGATGATGAAATACAATACTGTGTTACAGGATAAGAAGCAAAATAGCCAATGGGAAGGAAACAGGAAAAGATGGAGTGCTGTTACCGAGAGGATTCGGTATATTTCGACTGGTATGTTATTTTATACTATCCAGATTATATCTTATTTTATACCATATACATATATATTTTTGAAGCGGCCCGGCGGCGGTACCCTTATGGCTAAAGCGTCGGAGTTGCGATCATGTGGTAGCCGGTTCGAAACCCACCCATTACATTACACTACCGACGTGAACCTACTCGTGATACAAGCATTTAGCTTAGCACGAGGGGTTAAGAAGAATACTAGTAATGTGCGACCGACATTGCTAGTACCTAAGCATTAAAAAAAAAATACAGATTGATCTTTTTAAAGCATCGATCACATTACGGACCTTGTTAAATATCGATAGGTGATCATATTCTTCGGAGAAGGAAAAAACTTTGTTCTGAATGAACACTCATCAGTCAGCGGTCTCAAGCTAAAGCAATTATTTTTAAGAAATTTCCATCTCCTTTTCTCCTTTCCCTCCCTTTTCCTTAAACAGGCTCGTCAACGCATCTGCAAATCCATGGGTGGCGATGACTACTTACTATCAGGTAGCTCGCCTGCTCGTTTGCCAAGTTATCCCATAATAATAATAAAAAATATTTGTCTGTATGCCTGCATGTTTGTACGCGCATCAAGCAAAAACTACTGCATGCAATTGGATGCGATTCCCACAGTTTTGTTGCTGGAGGCCTACTTTAAAATGTGGTGTATATCTCATCGAATAAAAATAGGGGATTTAATTTATATAGTACCTACACACCGCTACACATCAAGTTATACAAAACCAATTTAGACTGACCTCCCACTGTAAAGGTTTTCCGCACAATTTAAGGCCAGCCATACAAGCGGCGGTAGCCTAATGGCTAGGGCGTCGGACTTGCGATCATACGGTTGCCGGTTCAAATCCCACCCATTGCACTACCGACGTGAACCCACTCGTAACACAAGCATTTAGCTTAGCACGAGGGGTTAACAAGAATACTAGTAATGTGTGACAAACATTGCTAGAAAGCTTTATTTAAAAAATAATAAAGCTTTTTGTTTTCAAGTGAACAGCTTGTGAAAATATAAAAACGTTATCTTTTCAGAAATGGGACAACGAGTTAGCGACTTTCGCGCAGGTCTTAGCAAACCAGTGTATACTTAGACATGATTTATGTAGAGCTTCCAGTAAGTATTTATTATTTTGTATGGTCTAGTACTATACTACCTCATTAGTCTAGTGGTCCCAAGTGCGACTGCTACGTTTGTGGTCCTGAGTTCGATTCCCAAGTCGAGCAAAGTGTCGTCAAATTCAAATTGGGTTTTTCTAAAAAAATCCCAGTAGCAGCTCGGAGTCTGGATTTGTGCCCGGTTAATGGCAATAGGCTCGCCCCCTATTACATGGGACCTAAACGCACCGGCAAAATGTGGGTGTACATAAGTACACCTTTGCCTAATCCTTCGGGAATACAGGCGTGATGGTATGTTAAGTTATGTATAGTATAGTCTTGTTAGACTTGCACACAAGCTTAAAGCGACTTTCGAAGCAAACGTCAATGAGGCGGTGCTTATAAAATTACTGACGCGTCACAGTTTTTTTTTTTCTTTTTTAAAAAAGCTTACGAGCAATGTGGGTCACACATTACTAGTAATCTTGTTAATCCCTCGTAGTAAGCGAAATGCTTGTGTTACGAGTGGGTTTACGTCGGTAGTGCAATGGGTGGGGTTCGAACCGGCAACCGCATGATCGCAAGTCCGACGCCCTAGCCATTAAGCTACCGCCGCTTTTAAAAAAACAGTGACGTGACGTTGCGCGTTTGAGCGACAGATTAATGTCCTACGTCAATGTAGTAACGATATTCGAGCGAAGCGGCACATCACTCACTGACGCTTGCTGCGCAAGTCTACGAAGCAAGGATCTATAACGCGGACTCAGATCAAATAAAAAATTAAGATGGAACTTTGCGAACAAAGAAATGAGGCCGGCTAAAACTACGCCATGCCGTTTACAAACACAATTTTACACTATATAACAATACCGAAACTACGCCTTATCTAGTCAGTCGAGCTTTCGATAGCTTGATAGCTCAAAATCGAATCGAAATTGCGACATCAACTATGAAGTTTTCAAAACTGAGTAATATAGTTTCGAAGCAATCAATGACGCTTGCTTCGAAAGTCCAAGCTACATCTATGACGCGCAATCAGTAATAATAAAAAACGCCGCGTTATAAACGCTTACTGCAAAAACTAAGTTTTCCAAATTCACTTTTGTTTTCAGAAAGATTTCCGGATCCCGGACAGTCGACCGGCCTTGTACGCTTCACATACCCTGAGTGGTACCCACTATCCCAGAGGGCGGCCTCAACCCCAGGTTTAAATGCAGCAAAACTGGCGCATGCTGTCACTCAAAGCCTGAAGTCTTGGTATACGCGCAAGACGTCTGTGACAGAGGAAATGATCAAGAATTATCCAGACTGGACTTTGTAAGTTTTATATACTACATAGTATAAAACAAAGTCGCTTCCCGCTGTCCGTCTGTCCCAATGTATGCTTAGATCTTTAAAACTACGCGACGGATTTCGATGCGGTTTTTTTCAATAGATAGTGTGATTCAAGAGGAAGGTTTATAATGTATATTGTACATTATCATAGTACAGAAAAGTCGATAAAACACGCGGGCGAAGCCGTGGGCGGAAGGCTAGTTTTATATATTTACATGACACATATACCATCACAAATAATTGAACATTATGATATGATATACATATAATAAAATACGTGTTTCTTTTAGTATCACTCTGTACTAAAATATTGAAATAATAGCATAAAAATGTTGACAAAGATATGTTTTCTAGAAAATTTTCGTTCAATAGAAAATTCATATCTTTGTGAACATTTCGCATTATTTAATGCTAAAACAAAATAAAAAAATAAGCAGTAAAAATTCCAAAAAGAGTCAATCTTTGTGAACATAATGCATGCGTCGAAACAATCAAAACATAATTTGCAAATTTTCCCTTCATTTTCCTTTCACGGGCTGTCAAAGTCGCTATGCAAAATTTAAATTCTGGATCGAATAATATCACAAAAAAAAAGTTTCTTTAAGTTAAACGCATAAGTCAACTAGGTAGGTATTATCACAAAAAACTACACTTCCGCAAAACTTCCGAATCGCTAGTCGCCCTGATCTACTTTATTGCTATATTGACAAGGGTTATAATAAATCAACCCAAACTCACCGCAAGATTAACTTTAGATCACAAAAAGGATTTACTTGTGATACATGATCTGCGACCCATCGATCGGTGACCTAGCTTAACTTGAGCTTAAGGGTTTGATTTAATAAAATATGTTTGATTTATGATCTAATCTCGCCGTGATTCTCTCCATGGATTTGCTATCATATGGACAATATTGTTTTCGTGAGCAATCTCAGATCAAATAAAAAGTTAAGATGGAACTTTGCGAACAAAGAAGTGAGGCCGGTTAAAACTACGCCCTGCCGTGTACAAACACAATTACACGCACACACGCACGTAATACGTTACTGACGTTTTGAAAGACGTGCAGCGATAAGCTCGACTCTGCTCGACTGACAAGATAAAGCATAGTTTCGGTATACGTGTGTGCGTGTAATTGTGTTAGTACACGGCAAGGCGTAGTTTTAGCCGGCCTCACTACTTTGTTCGCAAAGTTCCATCTTAACTTTTTATTTGATCTGAGTGAGCAATATACATACTTATATACTCTCACGCATTTTCCCACATCTTCCAAAATGTCTTCTTAGTTATGTCACCGCTGAAGATCGTGACTCTACAGTTTATCTAAACTTCTAAACTAATATAATAAATAGGAAAGATTTGATTGCTTGTTTGTTTGCATTAAATAGGCTGAAAGTGCTGGACCCATTTGAAAAATTCTTTCACCAATAGAAAGCTACATTATTCCTAAGTGTCTTTTAGCCATTAGGCTACCGCCACTTTGAGTTTTATATAATTATATTTATAGTTATTGATTTTCATAGAATCCAAATAATAACACATCAACATTTTAAACTAACTTTATTTTCAGATCACCGAACGACCATGGCGCTCGATTGTACCTAGAAATGATATACGGGTCCACGACGCACATGGGGTGCGGCATGTCGGCTTATACCGACTACAGCTACTTACATAACAACCAACGGATATATAATGTAAGTGAGGGGGTAGGATCACCCCCTAACCGCTTTTTTAGGAGTATTCCCATCTTCTTCAAAGACAAAGACATTTAGACAAAGACAAAGACATTTATTGCTCAAACTGTGTACAAACAACGGCGTTCTATTAATAATATTAATAATCACGCGCTTAAACGGTGAAGGAAAACATCGTGAGGAAACCTGCGTGCCTAAGAGATTTTCTGGACGGCATGTGAAGTCTGCCTACCCGGAGTAGGCTAGCGTGGCAGACTATAGCCTAATCCCTCTCGTACTGAGAGGAGACCCGTGCCCAGCAGTGGGGCAAAATAATGGGTTGTTGATGATGAACTGCTGTTAGATATCATGCGTAATAGAAAATGCCTCATTAGTCTAGTGGTCTAGCGTGACTGCTAGGTTAGAGCGTCCTGGGTTCGATACCCAGGTTAAGCAGTGTTATTGGGTTTTCCATGAAATTCTCAGTAGCAGCTCGGAGTTTGGGCTTGTGTCCGGTTTATGGCAATAGGTTCGCCCTACAGGACCTCAACATATAGGCGAACCGTGAGTGTACATAAGTAGGTACTCCTCAAACTAACCCTTTGAGGAAATCAGGTGTGATGGTATTTACGTATGTTTATTATTTTGTATTCAGCGATTCGCCTGAAGGTTTTTCACATAATATTTTGATGTAATAAGATAAAGTGAGAAACAGAATTGTTAAGTCGCGGACGTCTGTTACAACTGATTTGGAGAGCTTATTGCATTGCGAATATAGAGACATCGACATAATGTTTGCTTGTTTAAACGAGCTAATCTCTGGAACTACCAGTCGGATTTGAAAAATTATTTTTGCATTTCATGGTCCAATTCTTGAGCAAAGTATAAGCTATATAACATCACGCTACGATCCTTAGAAGCTGTTCAAAGCGGTTGAAAATTAAGAACACTACACCTCTACTACATCTCTTGTTTCTCTTGCAGTCTATACAAGTCATCTGCAACTTCTCCTCTGCACCTAAGAAAGGAACACAATCGTACACCACAGCGCCCCCAGTACCTGGGAAGGGCTACACTCGTACCTGTGGCTGTCCCCCCGGCTCCAATGAAGACTCAGATTGCCTCTGCTATCAAGAACAGACTATTCAAGAGCGTGAGATTGCCTTGTTTATTATTTTAAACCGAATGTGCGGAGCGCCGGAAGACCAATTCCTCCCCCAGTCCCTTCTTTCTCCTTTTCTCCGTTTCCACAGGTTTGGCAATGCGCGAGTGATACCCCTAGTGTGGCAAGCGTCCAAAGGCACCTGATAGTAACCGCTTACTATCAGGCGGGCCGTATGATGATTTGCCACCTTCATCATCATCATCATCATCAACCCATTACATTGTCCCACTGCTGGGCACGGGTCCCCTCTCAGAACGAGAGGGATTAGGCTATAGTCCACCACGCTAGCCTACTGCGGGTTGGCAGACTTCACATGCCGTCAAGAAAATCTAAGGCATGCAGGTTTCCTCACGATGTTTTTCCTTCACCGTTTAAGCGCGTGATAATTAATTATTAATACGCACATGACTTCGAAAAGACTAAGGTGCGTGCCCTGGATTCGAACTCGGGACCTTTGACTTGGCAGTCCAATAGTCATATTATATCACAAGGATATCACTGCAATTAGTTTGCCACCTTAGTGGTATAAAAAAAGAAGTTCTATGACTGCCTCATTCTATTCTATTCTCAGTCTAGTGGTCGTTAGCGCGACTGCTACGCTAGAGGTCCTGGGTTCGATCCCCAGGTCGAGCAAAATGTTATTGGGTTTTCCTATGAAATTCTCAGTGGGAGCTCGGAGTCTGGATTTATGGCTGGTTAGTGGCACTAATACATGAGACCTAAACATACCGGCGAACTGTGGGTATAGATTAGTACACCTCTGCCTAACCCTCCGGGGAATACAGGTGTGATGGTATGTTATATCAAGAAGAAGTAATATTATGTACGACTGTACTGGTCACCGATTTCGCCGTCAATTGCGAACCGATTTTGAAAAGTATTTTTTTTTTGGCAAAGGTAGGTATACTTTCCGTTTGGTACCATTTCAATTTGGTGAATCTCATCACTTAAAATTTAGATAGCGAAAGTTTGAGATCCGATGACATCGTCAACATAAGTAAAGACTAGCACTTGGAACTACTTGACAATCCAATTTTCGGTGGCAGTTTACATGGTAATGTAAATCATAATGCCAAATGTCTTATCTTATATTTACACTATTTACATATTTTACATTCCAAAAGAAAAAAAAAACCAACATACCAAAAAAAAAAAAAAACAGTGGGCCGCGACTAGGCGTCAAGGTATTCCTCGGCATCGCTGTCGTCTGGCATCGTTCCAAGAAGGCTGGCAGCATTGCCACGTTGAATGGCAATGCTTATACGCTCCCCTAGGAATAAGCCAGCCCTCTGATCACGCGAGGCGTCAATCAATACCCAGAAATAAAAATAACAACAAAAAGTAAAACTTCCTTAAAAAAAATGTTATGTCTAAAACAGTTTCGGAAGTTGGTGGCAAAAACTTAAGTCCCAATCCCAACCAAATTAAAGAAACCGAATTTTCCGAAGTTTAAATTACCTCTTTTCAACTGCCTCATTGGTCTAATGTTCATAAGCGCAACTGCTACGATAGAGGTCCTGTGTTCTATTATAAGGTCAAGCAGTGTTATTGGGTTACCAACAAGAGGCATACATATAATATATATAAAATGGTTGAGCTACACGATGACTGATGTATCCGTGCCGTCAGTTAGGACAGGTCAACTCAAAGCTGCTATAGCTCTTTCTTCAAAAGGCCTGTTCAGATTTTGCCCTACATTGAACTCGCATATAATATACAGTTTGTTCGAAATAAGTAAGCCGATCGGAAGTTAGCCGTTCCGAACTATCGCGGTGATAGAATCGTTTAATTAAGTGGTTTAATACATAAATATCGAAATTAGTAAACAAAATAATTAGAAATGTGAAACGTATACGACTCTAATTATCTTTACACCGACTCTTTCTATTAAATTTTACCACTTCTAAACCACTTGCAGACAACTTCCGATCGGCTTACTTATTTCGAACAAACTGTAACTATTGTCTGGACTTTAAAAGAGACCATGATTCTCTCAGTTTATTTCGACGTTTCTTCTCTGAGGTCGAAAGATAGGAAACGTCAGCGCCATCTAGTTAAAAAAAAATATGTAAAAAAACGACTTGTAAAAGTGTCTTAAAAGATCTATTTACAGAAATAAATATTATTACATTTCATTTCACGTCATTCATTCAGTCCACTACTGCATGTATGAAGAAATACTTCGTCAATGAAGGAGACCTCATCATCCAATTAAGATGTTAAAAAAGAAGCCCGGAGCAAGTCCAGCTAATAGAAAAGAGTTGCACATTAGTATACCACTACCTAGCACTTTGGTAAAAAAAAGGCCTTATGGTATATTATGTAATTTTTGTTCAGGTTCTGTGCCTCAGCTTATGCCATGCAGAAATGGAGCGACTGAGAACTGCGAACCAACCCTGGTCTTGCTCCCAATATTCACAGTAGAGGACGCTCCACCAGACAAACTTTACGATCAAGCCCAAGATATGAAGGAACCTCTGAAAAAATTCATTCTGCAAAGGTAAAGTAACCGTCCGTCAGCACATCAGGTTATACGAAACTGTAAAATTTCTCCAAATGATTTTAAACCTTTTAAGTGTTAATGATTAAGTGCAAAATCAACTGAGAAAATTTGACATTTTGTGCTAGCTTGATGTGCTAGCCACCGTACTTACACATGGCTACAGGACGAGCTATACAAAACTGGTGATTGATTTATTAAAATAACAGGCGTATTGAAATTGGTTAACTATATCTATACTTATAATATTATAAAGCTGAAGAGTTTGTTTGTTTGTTTGTTTGCTTGAACGCGCTAATCTCAGGAACTACGGTTCCGATTTGAAAAATTATTTCAGTGTTTGATAGCCCATTTATCGAGGAAGGCTATATATCATCACGCTAAGTCCAATAAGAGCGGAGCAGAAATGAAAAATGTTGCAAAATCGGGAAAAAATTAAATGAAAAATGCACGCGGGCGAAGCCGTGGGCGGAAAGCTAGTTAAAAATAATGGAATACTAGACTAATAAAGTTCGAATATACAAGCTCTTAAAGTTTTTGGAGGGGATGCTTTGTCTCTTTCCCACAAAACATCAACATCCGCATGCTCGTGATATAGATAGAAGATAAAATTTGTTTTCATTTGATTATAGACTTGATAATTCTTCTTCCTCTCGGTCGCTTGCGAGAACGCAACAATCATCAAGTGAAAATATGGATTTCTTCGAAGAGGCTGAAAAGGAGGTAATGTTTCTAATAAATAAAATATGTATTTGATTTGATTTATTAAGGTTAAACCGTCATAGCTATACATAGCTTAGAACACTCCAGTCTAATTCACCTTTCAAACAAAAAAATTAAATCGAAATCGGTTCATTCGTTCGGGAGCTACGATGCCACAAAAAGACACACGCACAAACACACATAGACATGTGAAACTTATAACACCCCGTCGTTTTTGCGTCGGGGGTTAAAAAAACATTATATTGACAGCGAGTGATATGACCATTGGACTACCATTTGGTAGTCCAATGGTCATCAAAGGTTAATGGTCATATTAACCTTTGGAAGGCAAGGCACGCGCCTCTGAATTTCAGAATCATGTGCGTATTAAGGGTAAAGGCTCAGCCTTGGGCAGAAAAACAAAATATCTCTTGGTTTCTCGTAAATTGTTCGCAAAGTTCCATCTTCACTTTTTATTTGATCTGAGGCGTCAGCCTTGGGCGCGAAATTCAATTTTTTCTTGGTCTTTCACAAATTATTCGGCTATAACACATTCTAGGTACATGGCAGTAGAAATTGCGACGTCAACAATAACTTATTCAGGATTGAGTATTAAAACTTATGCTTAAAAATCGTTATCGTGGAAGATTTAGGTGCAAAATAGTGGATTCGGACAGAAATTACAATTTACATCTAAATTTAAGATAGACTTTTTTAAGCAAAGTTTTTAATTGTGAATAAGTTATCGTTGATGTCGCAATTTCTAATGTCATGTACCTACAATGTGTTATTCTTTTTTTTTTAAAAAAAAAAAGAAGGTTACTAGCAATGTGGGTCACACATTACTAGTATTCTTGTTAACCCCTCGTGCTAAGCTAAATGCTTGTGTTACGAGTGGGTTCACGTCGGTAGTGCAATGGGTGGGGTTCGAACCGGCAACCATATGATCGCAAGTCCGACGCCCTAGCCATTAGGCTACCGACGCTTATACGACGGTTATAGCTGTTACCTGACCCACCGAGACCCCGCCGTCCCATCTAGGGTGGGTCAAGTAACAGCTATAACCCACTGTACCTATAATGTGTTATAGGCGAATAATTTACGAAAAACCAAGAGATAATTTGTATTTATAATTTTTGCTGAGGCTGAGATGAAAATTCCGAGGCGCGTACCTTGCCGTCGAACCCAAGATCTACGATTTGGTAGTCCAATGGTCATATCACTCGCTGTCAATATAATGATTTTTTTAACCCCCGACGCAAAAACGGTGGGGTGTTATAAGTTTCACATGTCGTCTATGTGTGTTTGTGTTTGTGGCATCGTAGCTCCCGAACGGATGAACCGATTTCGATTTTTTTTGTTGTTTGAAAGGTGAATTAGTCGGGAGTGTTCTTAGCTATGTTTGATGAAGATCGGTCGAGATATATTGAAATTGTCGGGTTTTTAATCTTATTTGTGGGATAACTCGGAAAACGAACAAACGAGCTACCTGATGGGGTTTCAGATGCGTTGTCGAGCCTATTTAAGGAAAAGGAAGGGGATTGATGGAGGAATTGGGCCACCGGCGCTCCACTCAGATGACACGGAAACGGATCAGGGGATGATGATGATTGTTCCTTTCTATTCTAGAATATATTGCAGCAACCTGTAGAACTTCCGCATCCATCGAACACAGCGATAGCGGCTTCACAATCACCCTCACAGGACGTGTAAGAAACGTAACCATTGTACTATTATACCATTTAAAAAAACCTGTTTCTGTAAATTAAATTATTAAAAAAAACAAGTGCGTTAGAGTAAATCTCCAAGTCTCTAAACCCAAAAGTGTGATTTTTGGAATTCTCTTCGCATTAGGGTTGGCGCAAAAACTACAGATTACAGAAAGCATATGTCCCAACTTCAAAACTGCGGTACATCTTATTTTGAATTACTTGAAGACATCCAAACATAGACTGTGATCTCTCCGTTGTATACAGAACGATAGAAAGTGAGCAAATCCGCGGACAAAACCTAGAAATAATTATAAGACCCCCTAATATTTGAGGCCCTATGAGTGAAATAAGTTGCTGCAGCAGACGTTGGATTGGTGACCGTTCTTTGCTCGTTGAGATCTTCCAACCGCCAGTAACTAAACAGTGTAGTGAGTCTTCACTTGAGTATTGACTCGTCGCGAATCACACAACAAGTGTTCCCAACGAGTCATAGTCTTGTGACTCTTTGGGAACAATATACAGTAACACTGTAACATGTTGGTTGTTCCTACCAATCAATCAGTACCAACATTGAGACTCAAAATTTATTACTGATTGTTAATTCATTAAAAAATTGTTTTAATGCAGTAATAACTTTAAAAGTTAAAAATCTTTTCTGCTACTGCCTGTAAATAAATTATATTTAATTGCAATTAACCAACTCCTTTACACCGGCCACTTACTCGTACATAATATAAAACCAACAATTATTTGTCTTCTTTTCATCGTCATCTTCATCTCATAAAAAGTAGTTTTATATATTTTGTGTATATGAGTCAATTCGGTTTTGTATTAGAATTTACAGGGCTCCAGTGCCACCACCTATATTTCCAACGAAACCACCAACTCCACCTGCGCCGCCACCTCGTTCATCCCGCATGCAACGCCCTCCTCCTCCGCCGCCGCCACCACCGCCTCCTCCTCCACCGCCACCACCTCCTCCTCCACCACCACCACCTCCTCCTCCTCCTCCACCACCTCCACCTCCTCCTCCACCTCCTCCTCCTCCTTCCCCTCCCCCTCCTCCTCCTCCTCCACCGCCGCCTCCACCTTCTCCTCCACCGCCACCACCGCGCTCACCGCCGCCTCCGCCGCCTCCGCCGGTGCCTCCTCGAGCAACACCACCTCAAATGTCTCCAGATCAATTCATTGAAGTACTGCGGGCTCGTCACGATCTATCACGATCACAGCACCGCCTGCCGAGAAAATTTATACAAATACAAAGACAACAGCCGAAGCACATACCATCGATGAAAACGACAAAGGTAAAACCATCTGTCACCGCACCTGAGATCGGAGTGGAGGTCACAATATAATGCGTATTGTTTTAGATTCTAGAACATCCTCATCATCATCATAAACGTCATCAACCCATTATATCGTGCCACTGCTAGACACAGATCTCCTCTTAGAATGACAGGGATAAGGCTATAGTCCACCACGCTGGAATAAAGACTGCCGTTATTAAAAAATATACACAAATTTACAATCACATAAGTATTTTATGAGTGTTCTCCTTCACCTATAGAAGACTACAGCTTACTCAATGGCACTACATAAGTTTAAATATGACTAATAAAAAATATTGGTCAAATTAAGGTGAATTATGAAAAAGATGAAATTACGAAGGGATATGAAATGAAAAATAAGAATTACAAATATAATAATTTAATAAATTAAGTTGAGATTTTATTTCATTTTGACGGGGACAAAGTTCTGACAGACTGGCGTAATAACCAATATTTATTTACGAAGCAGAAATATTAGGGTTAATAATATTACCACCTTTTTTTTCAGAAAGCAAGCATATTTACTAGAGTAGCCCAATTCAAATTACCTGGAAGAAAAGCCCTGATGTCTTCATTTGAACCGGTTAAAAAAGATGTGTCACCACGAAAAGATTTCTCAAAATTAAACAAAGTTGTCAGTGACTATCTAAAACAACGTCAAGGATTCAGAAGACAGGAATCTATTATCAGCCTACATAAAGATTTGTACCCACGTGAAGATGGTCCGCCGTATAGCGAAGAAAAATCGAAAAATGAAAATGATATGCACCCAAAAGATTTAACAACCGAACCTGTTTTGAACTACGCAGAAGAAGAAGTGATGAACTACAATCAATATTTAAAGCAAAAACTAAACGTTAGCGATCATGTCAAAGATATTGATGTTAAGGAAGAGAATGATAATAAACTTATGTTTCTTCTTGACAATTTGGAGCGCGAAGTGAATCATATTGAACTTGTTGGCAGTGAAAAAGAAATATTTGATGCAAAAATCAGAAAAATTTACGGTACTGTCGTTGGCAAACCAGTAGAACTACTACCTATTCAACCAATTAGTAGCACTACTACTACAACTACTCTAACTACTACCACTACTACTACAACTATAACTTCTACTACCCCTGGTCCCATTACCACTTATATAAGTGAGCCAGATGTCCCTGAAATAGACATTGGAGAATCTAAGAAATATTTAAAAAAGGAGTCCGACTATGTAGCTGAAGACGATAAAGTCTTAGAAGAACCCAAACAACTTCAAATAAAACGTACGTCAGTTGTTAATAAACTTGGGCGAATAAAGAGTTATGATAATTTGGATCGCAAACGAAAAGATAAGTTTAAGGATAATTCAGATGTTAAAAAGTACAATGAAAACATTGATCAAAATTTATTAAGTGATATAGATAGGAAACATACTATGGAATTTAATAATCAGAAATTCAACGACAATTTAGACCGAAAGATTGACCTAGAGCACAAATATATGGACGAGTTAGATCGCAAGCGTAATGATAATATAGACCGCAAATATCGTGATAATATTGATCATAAATATGAAGATGGCTTAGGTCCTTCCCGAAATCAGATCAAGTATGATATTAATAAGGATCTAGCAGAGTTGAGAGAATTCAAACATAATAAATTGGAAAAATCAATAGAAGACCCAAAGTATATAAAAAATTATGATAAGTATCCTGAAAAAACCTCGAAAATTGGTCGCGGGTCACTTGATAGAAATTCGTATAGAAACAAAGATATAGACAGAAAGCACAGAATTAGAGGTGAAGGGAAAAGAAATAAAAACTTTCATTCATTCGACATTAACGACCCTTTGAGTCTTGAACGGAGAAAATATTACCAAGAGAAATTGGAAAATATAGAGAGGAGACTTCGCGGCTCTCGCAATTATAGGCGAAGGAACGATGTAAGTTCACTAATAGGGGTGTCTAATAACTATAGGTAACTTTTGAAATGAACTTCTTCAGATAGGTATACGGTATACCTATCTGACCAATAAAACAATGTTTTAGCAAACAGATAGGTATCCATGAAATGGTGAGCATAACTCAATCACACAGATTTTTGACTTAACTCTCTTTAGATCTAGGTGTGCGATATAATAAAATTGAAACAGAAATTCAGTTGCAAACATCTGATGGCATTCGCATTGTGTATAAAGACAAAGATAATAATATAATAGATCTACAAATATTTCCATTTCAGCCGAGAAACGATCGACCAATGCGGCGCATGCGACCGAATAGAGATGGCCTATCAAGATCCAGAGCATCAAAATTACAGTCTGACTCCTTCTACATGCCAGAAAGAGCAAGGTTTCTACATGGATTCTGAAAATTAGAGAATCAAGCAATTTTCGAAAACTGCCCTGATTTTAATTTCAATTCCTAAATTTACAAATTTCAATAGCTATTTTCTAGTGTTATAAGTAATTTCAATGAAAGATGAAATAAAGTACAATGATACATTTTTAAATATTATATATATATCTATCTTTTTAAATATAATAGGTATCTATTTATTAAGTAATCATTATATTAATACAGCCTAACTCTGAGAAACGAAATGAATAGGATCCCTCCATAGTAGTACGTTTTGATAATGTAGATAATGATATTTTTTAAACTATAGATTGTACATACAAACATTATAAGGAATTTAAAATGAAAATTAATCAATTTATTTGGCTTGTAATTGGTTTCACTCTGTGAAGACAAATATAGATTTTAAGTTGATTTATTCAGTAAAATAGTGTGTATATTATAAATTATACGTTATAAACTAGATGTATTATTTAAATTTGAAATTAAATGATATTTTTGAATACATATTTTGGATTTTTTGATAGCTGTTTAGTATCCCTTGTTCATTTTGCTCAAGAAAAACAATCAATTAAAACTATGTTATATTAATTTGAAAGTCAAAAGAGTGTCCTCGCAAGTATTATAATGAAATGAAATGAAATTATATTTATTTCTGTAAATAGATCTTTTAAAGACACTTTTACAAGTCGATTTTTTACATTTTTTTTAACTACATGGCGCCTACGTTTCCTATCTGACGACCTCTGAGAAGAAACGTCGTAACAAACTCAGAGAATCATGGTCTCTTTTAAAGTCCAGACAATAGTTAGTAGATACGCGAGTTTAACAATGTAGGGCAAAATCTGAACAGGCCTTTTGAAGAAAGAGCCATAGCAGCTTTGAGTTGAACTGTCCTAACTGATGGAACGCATACATCAGTTATCGTGTAGCTCAACCATTTTATAGGGAGCTCAACGACCCGTCGCACAACGAGAACAGATCAGCAAGACAGTGATAATATTTTGGTCTTAATTGAATTACATACTTGTGAAATTTTCATCAGTCAAAATATTGTATTCTAGATACGCTTTTTTAGATATTTTTCTGACATTTTAAATAACAAAATATTGATGACTAGCTTTCCGCCCGCAGCTTCGCCCGCATGGATTTTACCTGTTTAGTTTTTTTTAAGTTCAGGCGGGATATTGGAAACTATCTAAAATTATCTTTTCATCATCATCATCAACCCATTGCATTGTCCCACTGCTGGGCACGGGTCTCCTCTCAGTACGAGATGGATTAGGCTATCTATAGTCCGCCATGCTAGCCTACTGCGGGTTGGCAGACTTCACACGCCGTCAAGAAAATCTCTCAGGCATGCAGGTTTCCTCACGATGTTTTCCTTCACCGTTTAAGCGCGTGGTAATTAATTATTAATACGCACATAACTTCGAAAAGTCAGAGGTGCGTGCCTTGGATTTGAACTTGAGACCTTTGACTTGACAGTCTAACGGTCATATCACTAGGCTATTACTGCACTTAACTTTATTATTTTACCGAAATATAAAAACAGATACTTTTTTATTAAATGAGCAGCATTCGTGTTCTAATAGCTAAAGCATCTATCATTCCGTAATTTCGTAATTTCGATTTCCATAAATAAATAGTGGAGGACCACTTTGCTCTCAAGAAATAGAATTGAACTTCCTTGTATACCACCATTAGTGGTTTTTCTGTCTGGAGTCAGAATGCCTCCAGAGAGTAAGTAAGAGATAAGTCGACTGCTGTTAGTACCTACTGCTGTAATAATTCGAAAACTGACCTTTGAAATATTCGAAGGTCGAAAGATTAAGTCGAAAGTCGAAGTCGAAGTCGAAAGTCGAAAGTCGAAAGTCGAAAGTCGAAAGTCGAAAGTCGAAAGTCGAAAGTCGAAAGTCGAAAGTCGAAAGTCGAAAGTCGAAAGTCGAAAGTCGAAAGTCGAAAGTCGAAAGTCGAAAGTCGAAAGTCGAAAGTCGAAAGTCGAAAGTCGAAAGTCGAAAGTCGAAAGTCGAAAGTCGAAAGTCGAAAGTCGAAAGTCGAAAGTCGAAAGTCGAAAGTCGAAAGTCGAAAGTCGAAAGTCGAAAGTCGAAAGTCGAAAGTCGAAAGTCGAAAGTCGAAAGTCGAAAGTCGAAAGTCGAAAGTCGAAAGTCGAAAGTCGAAAGTCGAAAGTCGAAAGTCGAAAGTCGAAAGTCGAAAGTCGAAAGTCGAAAGTCGAAAGTCGAATGTCGAAAGTCGAAAGTAAGTCGAAAGTCGAAAGTCGAAAGTCGAAAGTCGAAAGTCGAATGTCGAAAGTCGAAAGTCGAAAGTAGAAAGTAGAACTTTATTATTTTACCGAAATATAAAAACAGATACTTTTTTATTAAATGAGCAGCATTCGTGTTCTAATAGCTAAAGCATCTATCATTCCGTAATTTCGTAATTTCGATTTCCATAAATAAATAGTGGAGGACCACTTTGCTCTCAAGAAATAGAATTGAACTTCCTTGTATACCACCATTAGTGGTTTTTCTGTCTGGAGTCAGAATGCCTCCAGAGAGTAAGTAAGAGATAAGTCGACTGCTGTTAGTACCTACTGCTGTAATAATTCGAAAACTGACCTTTGAAATATTCGAAGGTCGAAAGATTAAGTCGAAAGTCGAAGTCGAAGTCGAAAGTCGAAAGTCGAAAGTCGAAAGTCGAAAGTCGAAAGTCGAAAGTCGAAAGTCGAAAGTCGAAAGTCGAAAGTCGAAAGTCGAAAGTCGAAAGTCGAAAGTCGAAAGTCGAAAGTCGAAAGTCGAAAGTCGAAAGTCGAAAGTCGAAAGTCGAAAGTCGAAAGTCGAAAGTCGAAAGTCGAAAGTCGAAAGTCGAAAGTCGAAAGTCGAAAGTCGAAAGTCGAAAGTCGAAAGTCGAAAGTCGAAAGTCGAAAGTCGAAAGTCGAAAGTCGAAAGTCGAAAGTCGAAAGTCGAAAGTCGAAAGTCGAAAGTCGAAAGTCGAAAGTCGAAAGTCGAAAGTCGAAAGTCGAAAGTCGAAAGTCGAAAGTCGAATGTCGAAAGTCGAAAGTCGAAAGTAGAAAGTAGAACTTTATTATTTTACCGAAATATAAAAACAGATACTTTTTTATTAAATGAGCAGCATTCGTGTTCTAATAGCTAAAGCATCTATCATTCCGTAATTTCGTAATTTCGATTTCCATAAATAAATAGTGGAGGACCACTTTGCTCTCAAGAAATAGAATTGAACTTCCTTGTATACCACCATTAGTGGTTTTTCTGTCTGGAGTCAGAATGCCTCCAGAGAGTAAGTAAGAGATAAGTCGACTGCTGTTAGTACCTACTGCTGTAATAATTCGAAAACTGACCTTTGAAATATTCGAAGGTCGAAAGATTAAGTCGAAAGTCGAAGTCGAAGTCGAAAGTCGAAAGTCGAAAGTCGAAAGTCGAAAGTCGAAAGTCGAAAGTCGAAAGTCGAAAGTCGAAAGTCGAAAGTCGAAAGTCGAAAGTCGAATGTCGAAAGTCGAAAGTCGAAAGTCGGAAGTCGAAAGTCGAAAGTCGAAAGTCGAAAGTCGACAGTCGAAAGTCGAAAGTTAAAAGTCGATAGTCGAAAGTCGAAAGTCGAGAGTCGAGTCGAGAGTCGAGTCGAGAGTCGAGTCGAGAGTCGAGTCGAGAGTCGAGTCGAGAGTCGAGTCGAGAGTCGAGTCGAGAGTCGAGTCGAGAGTCGAGTCGAGAGTCGAGTCGAGAGTCGAGTCGAGAGTCGAGTCGAGAGTCTAGTCGAGAGTCGAGTCGAGAGTCGAGTCGAGAGTCGAGTCGAGAGTCGAGTCGAGTCGAGAGTCGAGTCGAGAGTCGAGTCAAGAGTCGAGTCGAGAGTCGAGTCGACAGTCGAGTCGAGAGTCGAGTCGACAGTCGGGTCGAGGGTCGAGTTGACAGTCGGGTCGAGGGTCGAAGTCGAAAGTCGAAAGTCGAAAGTCGAAAGTCGAAAGTCGAAAGTCGAAAGTCGAAAGTCGAAAGTCGAAAGTCGAAAGTCGAAAGTCGAAAGTCGAAAGTCGAAAGTCGAAAGTCGAAAGTCGAAAGTCGAAAGTCGAAAGTCGAAAGTCGAAAGTCGAAAGTCGAAAGTCGAAAGTCGAAAGTCGAAAGTCGAAAGTCGAAAGTCGAAAGTCGAAAGTCGAAAGTCGAAAGTCGAAAGTCGACAGTCGAAAGTCGAAAGTTAAAAGTCGATAGTCGAAAGTCGAAAGTCGAGAGTCGAGTCGAGAGTCGAGTCGAGAGTCGAGTCGAGAGTCGAGTCGAGAGTCGAGTCGAGAGTCGAGTCGAGAGTCGAGTCGAGAGTCGAGTCGAGAGTCGAGTCGAGAGTCGAGTCGAGAGTCGAGTCGAGAGTCGAGTCGAGTTGGGAGTCGAGTCGAGAGTCGAGTCAAGAGTCAAGTCGAGAGTTGAGTCGGGAGTCAAGTCGATAGTCGAGTCGACAGTCGGGGCGAGGGTCGAGTCGACAGTCGGGTCGAGGGTCGAGTCGACAGTTGGGTCGAGGGTCGAGTCGAGAGTCGAGTCGAGAGTCGAGGCGAGTCGTGAGACGAGTCGAGAGTCGAGAAGTTAGAAGTCGAAAATCGAAGGTGGAGTCGAAAGTCAAGTCGAGAGTTGAGTTGGGAGTCGAGTCGACAGTCGGATCGACAGTCGAGTCGAGAGTCGGGAGTTGAGTCGGTAGTCAAGTGGAGAGTCGACTCGACTCTCGAGTCGACTGTCGACCCGACTGTCGACTCGACTCTCGACTGAGACTCTAGACTTGACTTTCGACTCCACCTTCGATTTCCAACTTCTGACTTCTCGACTCTCGACTCGTCTCGACTCTCGACTCGACTCTCGACTGGACTCTCAACTCGACTTTCTGCTCGATTTTCGGCTTTTGACTTCCGACTCTCGAGTCGACTTTCGACTCGATTTTCGACTTTCGACTTGACTTTCGACTCAACTTTTAACTAGATTTTTACGACTGCCGACTTTCGACTCGATTTTCGACTTTCGATTTTCGACGCAACTTTTAACTCGGATTTCGACTCGAATTTCGACTCGAATTTGACTTATATACTTAATTTCAAGTAATTTTGATAAAAAACGATTATTTCCGATACAAACGTTTAAAACTCCTTTTTACCCCTATAAAGGATGAATTTGGAAAAATCCTTTCTTAACAGACGCCTAGAGTATAAAATCAATATTCCCTCAAAATTTCAACTTCTATTATTTGTGTTTTCGGCTGGGTGATGATATATCAGTCGGAACATTGCCTTTTATATATATAAATGGATAGATAATTATATAGCATAGATAGATTGAAAAATAATTTTCATTAAAAGATTCATGAACCAAAAAGTGTCGAAAAATACATCCTAATCACGAATGATGTTGCTCTGCAAGAAAAAAACAAAGGTTCGTCGGTTAATGTTGTTGTAGAACCGAGTTCAGGCGATAAAGCCAAACTCGCTGAAAAAAAAATTTAAACAAAACAACAGAAAACACAAAGCAACCGCCACTCGCGGAATTCAGAAGTGTTAACCGAAATTTAGTTAAAAAAAAGAATGCATACATAGGTATGCATTATTTTATAAAATTCATTAAATAAAAAAACTAACAATAAAGAAAATTAACGCTGTACTTAGTTAATATTTGTTTAACAAAATAGAATTTCTCATGTGTGTGACGAAATACGAAACACGTGAAGCGTGAAGCAGAGGAAACAAAAATAATGCCATGAGTCGAGTTAAACAATAATCACCCTGCTTATAAATACAAATCAAAAATGATTTTCTATGTAAGTACTTTGAAAAACTCATAATAATAATTAAATTCGCCTGTTCTTTCAATCATTTCCTTTTTTAGCAAACACTTATCATTCTGCAACACTAAACAATTTGCGGTCAACGCTATTTATATTTTATTGATCAATTTACTTACACTGAGACAGCCTCGTTAGTATAGGGGTCCCAAGCGTGACTGCTACGCAAGAGGTCCTGGGTTCGATGCTCAGGTCGAGCAGTGCTATTGGGTTTTTCTATGATATTCCCAGTAGCAGTTAATGGCAATAACCTCGCCCCCTATTACATGGGACCTTAACATACCGGTGAAATGTAGGTGTACATTAGTACACCTCTGCCTTACCCTTCTGGGAATACAGGCGTGATGGTATGTTATGTTAATTTACTTACACAAATCTAACCTGATTCAATAAATCTTAAAATCTTCAACACTAATTCATACAACGACAAACGCATCATCGATTGTACTTAATACTTGCCAATATTGTCTGTCGCTACTGAGCTAAGCATTAATATTAACAGTTTAACAATATTCTTAATCATAAATCTAATTTCAGATTATTGTGCTTCTCATGACGCTAAAATTAACAAAATGTTCCACGGTCCTCGACCAATTTTCTCAAAATACAATTTACGTGTCTACATACTGCCCAAAAATGAAATATTGCAGAGAGGGGACTCATGTTATGTGCGTGCACTATGATCACGTAAGTAACGTTGTTTTTGTTAGAATCTATTTCAATTTTTAGCAGTTTAATCCCGCTAGTATGAACTACCCGAATAGCTGCACAAGGCCGATCTCTAAGCGGCGATCTCACCAATAACTCCTGATCATATACGACTTAAAATTATTGTTCAAATAGGTATTGAGAAGGCAAAAAGTACAAGCTTCTTTCAAATTGAGGTTATTAGAACCACCACATTATAAGAATGAAGATATATATTTAGTAGTAGATATAGTTATTTACAAGACTTGTTAACCCTAAATTTGGCCTGCAGTACAGGAAACCCACAATATCACACAAGTAAGAAATAGAATTCATCTAACACAAAGAACTAAATTTTGTAGAGATTAATCCACCAAATTATCATTATTAGATTATTCGGTAACTGTTCAATAAATGAGAATGGTTAATTATATTGACTATTTATTGACTATTTATTTGACTATAAACATTGACTATTTATTTGTGTCAATAGATCACTATTGACACAAATAAATAGTCAATGTTTTTGCATTTTTTTATTAGATAGTGCTGGTATTTTCGAACTGACGACATGGTCTCTTTTAGACATATTTGGAACAGTATATGGGTGTAACAATGCAGAGCAATGTCAATTTAAGAAAGAGCTATAGCTGCATCGAATTGACCGGTCACAGCTGACAGGACGCATACATTAGTCATTGTGTAGTTTGATTTATGGAGCTCAACCCAAATAATTGCTCAATCTACTTTACAGGATCATCTAATGGGCCCGCAGTGCCGAAACTACGTAGAAGTAAAGATGACTCCTGGAATGGTGCAACAAATACTTCAAACTGTAAATGAGTAAGTGTTTCTACAATACCAATTAGCGAAATATCTCTTGGAGTGTCTAGAAACTTAAATTTATTTGGCTTCACATAAAAATGCGTAGTATTCTGTGTCTACCAGTTGGTAAAAATAAACTCGTCTCCTTCAATACACGCTGCCCAACCATAAGTACCAAAATCGTAAAGATTAATTATTATTTGTAATATTTCCAGAATAAGAAGTAACCTAGCTCTTGGCAAGGAAATAGGAAAAAATGGGCAATTATTACCAAGAGCTTATGGAATGATGCGAATGGTAAGTTTCATCATTAATAATATACGGCTGATCATCATCATCATCATCATCAACCCATTAAATTGTCCCACTGCTGGGCACGGGTCTCCTCTCAGTACGAGAGGGATTAGGCTATAGTCCGCCACGCTAGCCTACTGCGGGTTGGCAGACTTCACACGCCGTCAAGAAAATCTCTCAGGCATGCAGGTTTCCTCACGATGTTTTCCTTCACCGTTTAAGCGCGTGATAATTAATTATTAATACGCACATGACTTCGAAAAGTCAGAGGTGCGTGCCTTGGATTCGAACTTGAGACCTTTGACTTGGCAGTCCAATGGTCATATCACTAGGCTATCACTGCACTCGGCTGATCGTAGTGACATTTTTTTTTTGAAGCTACGTAAGCACTATTTGTTCATACAATTACAATAACAATAATGCTTGGTACAACATCACTGAAGCTGAAATCGCATGTTGAATAACAGCAAGGTGTCTTTCTTACACTAGACCTACCCCTGTTTTATTGCTTGTTATTCTTGAAGAAGTTGTACGAGTAACTGCCGATAACTTAATATTAAAGCTTGTATTTTTTATGTTAAATATACAATACCTAAGAATAATGGATTTGAACTTTCGTTAACCGTTTGGGGCTCACGACAAAATATGCGTTTCAAAAAGCAAATGAAACCTAATATACTAAGACCATTTTCAATTACAGGAATGGGACAGTGAACTTGCAACATTAGCGCAAGTGTTGGCAAATCAATGTCTTGGTCTTGAAGAAGACTTCTGTAGAGCTACAGGTAAGTTAACAACTTTACTAATCACCTAAGAGTTGTAATTGTTGAGTAAATGGGATCTTCTATTGTTTAAAGTTCAAATATTTCCATTGCAAACGAGGTTTAACAAGTATAATATATCAACATACCATATATTCCCCGAAAGATTACGCAGAGGTGTACTTAATGTACAGGTACCTACACCGATAGTTCCCCGGTATGTTTAGGTCCCATGTAATAGGGGGCGAACCTATTGCCATTCACCGGGCACAAATGTCCTACATTCTTTCGGTTTCTCATTGGCCGCCGCTTTATCTTCTTTTTCTTTTATCGTGATGATATGATTTGCAATTGCACATGTATGTTGTTAACTATGGTAGATACATACATATCATAGCTAATCAAATTAATTTAACATCATATACCTAATTTAACTACATTCTTTTACAATTAATGTAGTTGGTTTTGTCATCATTATCATCAGCACCATCGGCACCATCATCATCATTATCATCAGCCCGTATTCGTCCACTGGAAAACGTAGGCGTCTGTAGTTGGCATTATGTTTATCACTATTTATTGTTTCAGAGAAGTTCCCAAATCCAAGCCAGATTATCACGCTAGTCAACTTCAAACTCCCTGACTGGCAATATTTTAGCCGAAACACGACAGTGAGAGGGTTAACCCAAGAAAAGCTGTCATTTTCCATTGACAAGGCCTTGAGATCTTTGCACGCAGTAAGAAGGACTATGACAGCCCAAACTATAAACTACTGCCCAGTATTGGAGACGTAAGTAATGCTTTACCAACAATAGTAGGACAAAGGACTAAATAAGTAAATGAAGGGACTGGAATGATTGGCATGTCATTTGATGACAAAGTCTTGGCCTTTTAACAAATTTTGGACAATTCAGTAACATGATTGTTTACAACTTGGAGGTTTCTCCTTTCAGAATGAGAGATATCAGCCATACTTTAACGTTTGCAATTTAACGTTAGCTAACACACCTTCAGGAACTACGGCGGATTTTTTGATTATGTTAATTATAAGATTCCAATAACTGCCTCAGTGTAGTGCAACCAAAGGCAATCAAGAGACTCAAAAGAGCCGACGTGCTGCCTGACTAAGGGGAGTTAGGGTGATGGCCCTACCTCGCTAAAACCATCATCTAGACACATCCCATCTGCTCATAGTCCGGGCGACTGATTGCAGATTAAAATAAGGGGAAAAAAATCATGTAGTGCTGCAGTTGCCACAAGGAGGTCTTGGACTCAATTTCCTATCAAAATAATATGGGGTTCTTCCTTTAGGAAATTCTTAGTCGCAGCTCAGAATTTGGATCTGTACCTGGATTTCATTGGATCTAAACGTACCAGTTCCCTGTAGTTAAACTTTATATAGCCCTTCATGGAATACAGAAGTGATGGCATATTATGTCATAGTCAAAAGCATGTCCTCGAGTATAAGCTGCTAGTCTTTAACTGTTGAAGGATAAGAATAACCTCTTTGTATTTCTTGCTAGTCTTCCAGATATGGGATCAAGGAGTTACTTGAAACTAATACATGCTAAAGCAACACACATCGGATGTGGCATCTCAGCGTATACGAGATATCATGCATCGGATAACAATGCCCAGAATATATACAATGTAAGAATTTATCAATAATTTGTTATTTTCCTTCTGACATAATATAGCTAGATTAGAACATAGAATAGCTAAATTTCAATCTGTCACAGAGGTAAACGAGCTTGGAAACCTTATTGACGATTAGAACCTAAATAGGTATTGTGAAACAATTTCTTTAATGATCTACAAAATTAAAAAAGTTCTTCCCCGTACGGAACCATACCTCCTGACCAGTTCATGATGAAGTCTATTTGAACCTAAAAATTAAAAAAAAAATTGCTTTAAAAGATCATTCGTTCGTTAGAGACACAAAATTTCAGACTTTACTCCGATTTACAACCAACCTATAAATACGAATCTTTTCAGAGCGTACAAATTGTATGTAACATTTCCGAAGGCCCGCAGCCCTCACAACCGTTATATGTGACGGACGCTCCAATCCCTGAAACTGGCTACAGCGATATTTGTGGATGTCCATCAGGGTACAGGGAAGTCAAAGACTGTCTTTGTGAAGTCAACCCGTTCTATACGACATCGAGTAAGTTTATTATGAATATTAGTAATAATTTAAACCGTCCCAATGCTGATTGGTGCTGAGTTCTGTTCTGATTATTTTAGGTAATTAAAAATACTCAAAATACTGTTCCAATCTAGTCCTGCTTAACCAAGAAATAGCTCCAAATAATCCAATATGTTTTTTTTAATGGAAACCGGTCTGAAGTTCTAGAAAAGACCTTCAGGTTAAAGAACAGACTAACGTATTGAATAGGCTCTTAAGATATCGTCACATTTGCACGTTCACGGTTTTTCCTCACAATGTTGAGCCATACCACCCCACCCCATAACATACCTTGACGTCTGTATTCTGTAGGTAGGTATCTGTAGGTCCCATGTAATAGGGGGTGAGCCTATTGCCATTAACTGTGCACAAATCCAGACTCCGAGCTGCTACTGAGAATTTCATAGAAAAACCCAATAACACTTTGCTCGACCTGGGGATCGAACCCAGGACCTGTAGCGTAGTAATCGCGCTTAGGACCACTAGACTAATGAGGCAGTTGGTAAAAGACCAATAATATGAAGCTAATCATGTTTACAGAAAACATCGGTCGTATGATGATAGGGCAACGCCCACTTCAGACAATGAAAACACCTACTACTAAGAAGATAGCCACAGAACATTGTGACCAAAAGACGGGCAAGTGTGAACCGGAAGTCGTATTCTTGCCAATATTTGAAATTCAAGATGCTCCCACCTATTCCGAAGAAGTGGGAAGTGATAACGAAAATTTATTACAGCGTCGGTGAGTTTATTCGCGTATTATTTGGTATAAACAACATTATTTTCGTTATATTCTCTCATCAAAGATTTACGTAAGAGAAAAAAAAGTTACCTTATCTTATTTAAAAAAATATATTGTGCATTGTTTAAAAGCGGCGGTAGCCTAATGGCTAGGGCGTCGGACTTGTGTTCATGTGGTTGCGGGTTCGAAACGCACCCATTGCACTACCGACGTGGATACTCGTAATACAAGCATTTAGCTTAGTGCGAGGGGTTAACAAGAACACCAGTAATATGCGACCCACACTGCTAGTAAGCTATTTAAATAATAAAAATCGTTGTCTAAAGGTTCAGAATATTTTACATTTTTTAAACAAGTCCAATTATGCGACTTGCAGCAGCTGTGAAAATTATATAATTACTTGGTCAGCAGCCAATTAGGGACGACAGTTATCAATAACTAAATCTTTAGTAGTGTCAAACTGTTAATAATTATTTTCAGGAAAATAATATATACTTAAAATGAAATGAAATGAAAATATTTATTTCAGACCAAGAACACAATAACTGATACTAGTCCATTACATTCTATAAAATACATTCCCATAAAAATAATAATATTTTTATTTTCAGATTTAATAAGAGCTACGTCCGGAGTGGAAGTATGGAGGATGTTGATGTTTCCGAAGAGAAATATAAGGAGGTACCTAATCATACTTTTATATATTTTATCGTTCAAAATATTTTGAAAAAGATCTTGATATGAATTTAAAGCAAGTTACATTACATCTCAAAATTGTTTCAGTTATTAGATGTACCTAAAATAAACCCCAAAAATAATCCAGCAAGCAGATTTTCTAGTAGTCACCATGATGTCAAACCAGAGTTCAGAGACCACGACAACACTGATGAAGTTAAGTTTGATACTGATTTCGACAGTGCGGATGATAGCCTCATTGGTAATAACCAGTATTCAAGAAAAAATAATGATTACGATGATACACTTAACGTAAACGACGTATATAAAGAAACTGATAATTCGTTCATGTCTCTCCTTAATGTTTTGGAACGAGCAGTGCAAAATATTGAGCTGGATGGTGAAGAAAAGGAAATATTTGATATTAAGATGAGGAAAATATATGAGACAGTGATTAATACAAATAAATTACAAGATTTTGCCTCTGAACCAGCTCAAATTGAAAATGACTTTTTGGAGTTGAAAAATTATCTGAAACATAAATCCAGACTCAAAATTGAAGGTTATGAGCCTGATGATTGGCCAAAAAAGACAAGAAAATCGAATATACAGGGGGGTGAAAAAGATATGAATCCACTGAATAACTATAATTACATAGATCCGAAAGATAGCGATGTCTTTGAACAACAAAACAATGGTATTGATGATAGACTAATTGATATTTTAAGTAAAAAGGGTTACGAGAGCCAATTAGATCGTAAATATCAGTCGGAACCCATCTTTAAAAATAGTGATTCAGATCTGTATAATATCGATCGTCCATATGACAAAAGTTTTGACTACACTCATACACCTGCACCCAGAAAACAAGAAACGATTGTCAAGTACCATAAAGATCTAAAAACAACAAAAGCACCACAGAAAGTTGAATACAAAAACGTGATTACTAAAAATTTGAATAACGATCGTCGAGTTCCCAAAAAATATTATTACCAAAACATGAATAACGAAAAAAACAATAAAAATAAAGCCAATGCAAAGAGCAGACAAACCTTTAACGTTAAACCTATCAAATCCATTGGAAGAAGAACTTTTACATATTCTGGGAAAAATACGGGGAAAATACATGAAAATCCTGCATATAGACGAATATTTGAAGTAAGTTTTGAAACAGTCTATCCAAAAACAACAGCATTAAAGACAAAATCTCTGTGAGCTTGAATTGCTTATAAATTTTAAACCCTTCTTTCGCTTAAGTTCCGGTCTCTTATCAGAGTTTTGAAAGTTCCGGGATCACTGAAACACGACTTTACCCTATCATCATCATCATCATCTTCCTGCCCTTTTCTTGTTGCAGCCTGTGCTTTCGTTCCATTCATCCCTGTTAGTCGTTATCTCATCGTTCAATCCCTTTACCATCATATCTAACTTCACACAATCCAATACATCTTTTCTTTAGTCTTCCTCTATCGCTCCATCCTTCCACATTCATACTCATAACTTTACCCGAAATAAACTTCATCATCATCAACCCATTACATTGTACCACTGTTGGGCAAGGGTCTCCTCTCAGTACGAGAGGGATTAGGCTAAAGTCCACCACGCTAGCCTACTGCGGGTTGGCAGACTTCACACGCCGTCAAGAAAATCTCTCAGGCATGCAGGTTTCCTCACGATGTTCTCCTCGCGTGATAATTAATTATTAATACGCACATATCTTCGAAAAGTCAGAGGTGCGTGCCTTGGACTCGAACTCGAGACCTTTGACTTGACAGTCAAATGGTCTTATCACTAGGCTGTCACTGCTAGAAATAAACTTATAGTAAGTATATGTCTTTTTTTTTTCAGACGGAACATGCACGCCCAATACGACCAATGCGACCAAATCATGGTACGTCATCAAAGAAAGCCGAAAACGAACCAGACCGTTTTTATATATCGGATAGGGCAACATATTGATGCAAAAAAAATTTGAAGTGGTAAAACTGCTGGGTGGTAGTGTAATGTAAATGTCAGTGAAATTGCTAGCCATCAACTTGAAAGCTGAGGCCTCAAATGACAGCGTGAAAGTGATACTATTTGTGTTCCTCAAGGATCAACAATGTTTACGTGTAATGTTCTTTCAAAAGATTGGCAGAGACTTGAACTTAATTAATATTAAAAGCAGACAGTGAGTGTTTTAATTGTTCATATCAACGGACAATGAATACGTCAAAACAGAAGATCTGGAGTGACGTGCCAATTAATAATTTCATTGAGAAAATGGGTTTAAACCAATTAAACTGAATTAAGTTAAATGTCTCAAACTATATTTGATTGAAAAGATTGTGTTGTAAATAGAATAATTATAATTATATTAATATAATAATATTTTTCTCTTCTGTACAGTCAGTTATTAATTCCTTTATAAGTGAATAGTTATTGTATTTGAATATACCTATTTCTGTATAAATTTAGAAAATGTTACCATCTTATTTTCCTTTAAATATTAATAATAAATTATGTGCATTTCCAAATGTAGGTTTAAAAGAAATAAAAATGTAAATATTCTTTGACATAATAATACAATTAAATAATTTCGACTAATGAAATGACTTGATTTGAAATATTTTTACCCTATATTTTGAAACTACAAGTTAATCAAAATAATAGTTATATATTATTATACATATATAAAAGGCAATGTCCCGACAGACATATCATCGCCCAGCCGAAACCACAAATGATAGAATTTTGAAATTTTGAGAGCATATTGATTTTATACTGTAGGTCATTCAAGAAAGGATTTTTCATCATACATCGTATCATAAATTCATCCCCTAAAGGGGTAAAATGGGAGTTTAAAGTTTGTATGAAACTCTGTCATTTATAATTTGAAATGAATGAAAATTTGTATTTAGTCTCTAAATATAAAATAATAAAAGACGTCCTTAAATATTTTTTTAAATTTCATTCCTTAAATGGGTAAATAGGCTGGGGTGTTAAAGTTTGTATGGACAATTAATTTTTTAGTATCAAAAATACTTAAAATTAAATATTTTATGCTCTTTAATATAATTAAAGAAATATGTATATTTGGATTTTTTTATTTCACCCCTTAAAGTGGTAAAAAACAGTGTTAAAGTTAAAGAAAATGATTTGGATATTACCAAAATAACTATTTATAATGTCGAGTTGAGTCAACGTTTGAGTCGAAAGTCGAAAGTCGAAAGCCGAAAGCCGTAAGCCGTAAGCCGAAAGCCGAAAGCCGAAAACCAAAAGCCGAAAGGCGAAAGTCGAAAGTCGGAAGTCGAAAGTCGAGTCGAAAGTCGAAAGTCAAAAGCCGAAATTCGAAAGTCGAGTCGGAAGTCCATAGTCGGAAGTCCATAGTCGAAAGTCGAAAATCGAAAGTCGAAAGTTGAAAGTCAAAAGCCGAAAGCCGAAAGCCGAAAGACGAAAGCCGAAAGCCAAAAGCCGAAAGCAGAAAGTAGAAAGCTGAAAGGCGAAGGGCGTCGAAAGTCAAAAGCCGAAATCTAGAAGCCGAAAGCCGAAAGTCGAAAGTCAAAAGCCGATATTCGAAAGTCGAGTGAAAAGTCGAAAGTCGAAAGTCGAAAGTCGAAAGTCGAAAGTCGAAAGTCGAAAGTCGAAAGTCGAAAGTCGAAAGTCGAAAGTCGAAAGTCGAAAGTCGAAAGTCGAAAGTCGAAAGTCGAAAGTCGAAAGTCGAAAGTCGAAAGTCGAAAGTCGAAAGTCGAAAGTCGAAAGTCGAAAGTCGAAAGTCGAAAGTCGAAAGTCGAAAGTCGAGTCAAAAGTCGAAAGTCGAAAGTCGAAAGTCGAAAGTCGAAATTCGAAAGCATAAAGCCGAAAACTGAAAGTCGAAAGTCGAAAGTCAAAAGTTGAATTCGAAATTCGAAATTCGAAATCCGAAATCCGAAATCCGAAAGCCGAAAGCCGAATGCCGAAAGCGGAAAGCGGAAAGCTGAAAGCTGAAAGCCGAAAGCCGAAAGCTAAAAGCCGAAAGTCGAAAGCCAAAAGCTGAAAGCCGAAAGTCGAAAGTCAAAAGCCGAAAGCTGAAATTCGAAATTCGAAATTCGGAATCCCAAAGCTGAAAGCCGAAAGCCGCACGCCGAAAGCCGAAAGCCGAAAGCCGAAAGCTGAAAGCCGAAAGTCGAAAGTCAAAAGTTGAATTCGAAATTCGAAATTCGAAATTCGAAATTCGAAATTCGAAATTCGAAATTCGAAATTCGAAATTCGAAATTCGAAATCCGAAATCCGAAATCCGAAAGCCGAAAGCCGAATGCCGAAAGCGGAAAGCGGAAAGCCGAAAGCCGAAAGCCGAAAGCCGAAAGCCGAAAGCCGAAAGCCGAAAGCTGAAAGCCGAAAGTCGAAAGTCAAAAGCTGAAATTCGAAAGTCCAGTCGAAAGCCGAAAGCCGCACGCCGAAAGCCGCACGCCGAAAGCCGAAAGCCGAAAGCCGAAAGCCGAAAGCCGAAAGCCGAAAGCCGAAAGCTGAAAGCCGAAAGTCGAAAGTCAAAAGCCGAAATTCGAAAGTCGAGTCGAAAGTCCAGTCGAAAGTCGAAAGTCGAAAGCCGAATGCCGAAAGTCGAAAGTCGAAAGTGGAAAGCCGAAAGTCGAAAGTCAAAAGCCGAAATTCAAAAGTCGAGTCGAAAGTCCAGTGGAAAGTCGAAAGTCGAAAGCCGAAAGCCGAAAGTGGAAAGCCGAAAGTCGAAAGTCAAAAGCCGAAATTCAAAAGTCGAGTCGAAAGTCCAGTGGAAAGTCGAAAGTCGAAAGTCGAAAGCCGAAAGCCGAAAGCCGAAAGTCGAAAGTCGAAAGTCGAAAGTCGAAAGTCGAAAGTTGAAAGTCGAAAGTCAAAAGTCAAAAGCCGAAAGCCAAAAGACGAAAGCCGAAAGGCGAAGGGCGAGTCGAAAGTCAAAAGCCGAAATCTAGAAGCCGAAAGCCGAAAGCCGAATACTGAAAGCATAAAGCCGAAAGCTGAAAGTCGAAAGTCGAGTCGAAAATCGAAAATCGAGTCGAAAGTCGAAAGTCGAAAGTCAAAAGCCGAAAGCTGAAAGCCGAAAGCCGAAAGCCGAAAGCCGAAAGCCGAAAGCCGAAAGCCGAAAGCCAAAAGCCGAAAGCAGAAAGTAGAAAGCTGAAAGGCGAAGGGCGAGTCGAAAGTCGAAAGTCAAGTTGAATTCGAAATTTGAAATTTGAAAATCAAAATTCGAAATCCGAAAGCCGAAAGCTGAAAGCTGAAAGTCGAAAGTCAAAAGCCGAAATTCGAAAGTCGAGTCGAACGTCCAAAGTCGAAAGTCGAAAGTCAAAAGCCGAAAGCCGAAAGTCAAAAGTCGTAAGTCGAAAGCCGAAAGCCGAAAGTCGAAAGCCGAAATTTGAAAGTCGAGTCGAAAGTCGAAACCCGAAATTTGAAAGTCGAAAGCCGAAAGTCGAGACCAAAGTCGAAAGTTGAAAGTCGAAAGTTGAAAGCCGAAAGCCGAAAGCTGAAAGCCGAAAGCCGAAAGCCGAAAGCCGAAAGCCGAAAGCCGAAAGCCGGAAGCCGAAAGCCGAAAGCCGAAAGCCGAAAGCCGAAAGCCGAAAGCCTAAGCCGAGTCGTAGTCCGAGTCCGAGTCCGAGTACGCATCCGAGTCCGAGTCCGAGACTTCATACCATACCTATGGCCCAACATAATGAATATCTGCTTATTTTTTATTATTTTTTAGCATTAAATATTGCGAAATTTTTCTTTCACTAGAAATTTTCTTTAATTAGAAAATTCATTTCTTTGTGAAAATTTCGCAATATTTAATGCTAAAAAATAATAAAAAATAAGCATAATACGGTAAGGCAACATCGTTCGACATTGAACTACCTGTAAAGGCAGTCGTGTTGGTTGAAAGACATAGTAATGTCTTCAATAGATGGTGCCGACGTCGCCTCAAGACGTAGAAGGTGGAAGAGAAATTCGACATCACAGGCATTGGTCTCGGTAGCTTAGTTGGTAAAGCGTCTGGTGTACTTAACCAGAGGGACGCAAGTTCAAACCCTGCCTGAGATCGATTTTTTTTTTTTTTTTTTTCTTTCACTAGAAATTTTCTTTAATTAGAAAATTCATTTCTTTGTGAAAATTTCGCAATATTTAATGCTAAAAAATAATAAAAAATAAGCATAATACGGTAAGGCAACATCGTTCGACATTGAACTACCTGTAAAGGCAGTCGTGTTGGTTGAAAGACATAGTAATGTCTTCAATAGATGGTGCCGACGTCGCCTCAAGACGTAGAAGGTGGAAGAGAAATTCGACATCACAGGCAGTGGTCTCGGTAGCTTAGTTGGTAAAGCGTCTGGTGTACTTAACCAGAGGGACGCAGGTTCAAACCCTGCCTGAGATCGATTTTTTTTTTTTTTCTTTCACTAGAAATTTTCTTTAATTAGAAAATTCATTTCTTTGTGATAATGAATATCTTTTAAAACAATATGAGAGATATGCGTCTTCCAGAGGTCTTCTAAAAGGAGATTATCCCGAATCTGTAGGGAAAATATGTATACCATCTGTGCTGAATACAATTGTGGCAGATGACTTTGACAAGTTAGAGTGTATCCTGATTTTTGCCTGTGCAAACGTGAAATATGAATCCGAAAAACAACAGTGCAGCTGCTATTAATTACATACTTCTTGAGCCGTAAGAGGGCTAACAAATTGAATACAGGTAGCAGAAATTAAAGTATTTTTTTTATGCAAAAGTTAGTGCTTAGTAATTGTAAATAGACTATAGTTAATGTCATAATTCCTACTGCATTGATCCTAAAGTTTGTTATAGATAAACAATGTGTGAAAAACAACATCAGCCTTAGGAGGATAAATAGTACTTTTCATTAAAATATCAACCGCTATTTACCGAAGGGGAACTGATTCTTCACGATTATTGGCCGTAAGATGAAGAATAAGAAACGCAGCCTGAGAAGAAATACATGTTGTGAAAGCCAACAAAACTATTGGTGGTAGGATCCTGTGATCGGCCTAGCTTTTAACACTTTCTTTCTTTAGTGCGGTGGTGGCTCTTCGGTAAAGGCAGCGACTTACGAGTCGCTTTCATCATATCCGCCTATTGCCGTCCACTGCTGAACATAGGCCTCCCCCAAAGAGTGCCAACCATCCCGGTCTTGGGCAGCTCACATCCATCCGCTGCCAGCCACCTTCTTTAAATCGTCGGTCCATCGTGTCGCAGCGCGTCGAGTCGCTTTACTTTGCGTAAATTATTTCATCATAACTGTTCCCGAAATTGTGAAAGAAACCATCGTGAGGTAACCGGCATGACCTATAACCAAAAATTCGAAGACATGTGACATCTACCAATCTTACTGGGCGCGTGTGGTGAATTACGACCCACTCCCTCTTACCAAGAGCAGGCCTGTGACCCAGCAGTGTGAAAATTATAGGTTATGCTATGCTTATGATAAACTTACTTTTTCTAGCTCCTCTCACTCATAGGCTTTGTTTATACTTTCCATCACGTAACCGTCAAACAAATCAACAATTCCTCTCTCAGGCGCTTTCTTTTTCCTTTTCTCCTTCCCCTCCTTTTTCTCGAAATAGGCTCAACAACGCATCTGCAACTCCTTTGGTTTTGCAGATGTCCATGGGCGGCGATGACTATTTACCATCAGGTAGCTCGTTTGCCAAGTTATCCCATAAAAAAATTAAATCAATTACAATAATAATGTGCTTGAAGTTGCTTTCGCTGGACCTTTGACCACTGGCAACTTGGACACTATTCCCGACACCGGTGGGCACTTCTCAAGGCGGATCGAGATCTCCTTGAGCTCGAAAGATTTTCTATAAGCGCCAAATTCAATTATTTTTGGTTTTAGTACAAAAACTATTGCTTAGAAATCGAAAAACCCAGAATGTGTTTGACGTAAAATTTGCAAAAAATTAAAAAAAGAATGTCAAGTCGGTTGAGAAGCAAATTTGTACCTAATTCAACATTTAAAAAGGAAAATTTATACTTCGCTTAAATAACTTTATAATATTAGCATGGAATATTAATAAAAAACAAAAAAAAACTTTTGGCGCCCAAGGAGAGTGATCAGCTTTAATTGTTTATTTATACCTACTTATATAATATGTATACATATACGATGACCGCTACGCTACGATCCTGGGATCGATATCCAGGTCAAGCAGCAGTTTTATTGGGTTTTTCAATGAAATTCTCCGTAGCACCTCGGAATTTTTATCTGTGCCCAGTTAATGGCACCAATAAAAAATATTACTATTACGTAGGCAGGACCTAAACATACCGACGAACATTAGTACACCTCTCCCTCAAGCTCAGGAACTACAGGCGCAGACATACCACAAATAATTTACGCAGCCTGAAAAGAATACTTATTTTTTGTTAAACATGGTTTTTAATTACTACCTACAGGGAATAATACAACGTCTTTCATTGCCATCAATTCTGCCCCAATATCAAACTTTGCGTCAAAAATTACTACCGGAAAAGGAATCAAAGCACCTTTAGGTTAAATATAACAAAAACTGAACTCCTAATTACTAAAACGAAGAAACAGTTAAGAGGATAGTATCCGCTTCGCGCCCCATACAAACGCAGTTTGGCCCTTGCTTGAATTTTAAACAATGAAAGTCATTGAAATTTTGCAGTAACAATCTTATCATTAATATACGTGTTCCTGTAATATAAAATTTCATTTCAATATACGGTTAAAAAGTTACACGAGCTCAAAGATTGGCAATTTTCGTTGAAAAACGGCCCAACTTTATGCTAGTATTTCTCGACAATGTATCAATACAGAAAAGTTCTGATTCGAAGGAAACCCAGATAATATAGTGAATATTTTTTTACAAGATTTTTTTTTTTACATATTAGCAATATTATAGGAGTAATCTCCAAAATTCGGAACATACGAAATACGCGTGAAAATGTTGTTGTTTCTCCTCTCGGGCACGCGTTCGCATCGCGAGGGATAGAGACAGCGATAACTGTGCAACATTGTTGCGTTCGCGAGGGACACTCCTCTTAAGCGGTTTTAACTAACACAACATTGATTGGATGATTAGTGTGTTTTGAGTAGAGTTTGTAAACTGACCGTTTGAGAAAACGAAACTAATAAAAACAAGAAAACACAAAGTACTCGTAACTCGAGGAAGTCAGAAGTGCTAAATGAAAAATATTTTGAAAATAATAAATTAAAACATCTAAATATAAAACAAATTACATTGTGTTCATCAAAACAGAATAATTAATCATTAAATAAATTTATTTATATTTTTTACATAAATCATTTTAGGTAAAACTTCTAAAACTTATTACTAAAATTTGGTTAAACTTTAGTAAAATTGAATTAAACGGATACTTTTCTATATAATGTGATGAGAAATTGTGTAGATTTGTTATTAAAACTTTATCGTAGCGAAAACTGTGAATCTATTATAAGCTGTGTAATTATTCAATTTAGCATCACTTCAGTGAACTTGGATTCTTAACAATGATTTTAAATGTAAGTGTTAATTCATACCATCACGCCTGTATTCCCTGAAGGGTTAGGCAGAAGTGTACTAATGTACACCCACAATCGCCAGAATGTTTAAGTCCAATGTAATAGGGGGTGAGCCTATTTCTATTAACCGGGCACAAATCCAGACTCTGAGCTGCTACTGAGAATTTCATAGAAAATCCCAATAACACTTTTCTCGGCCTGGGGATTGAACCCAGGACCTCCAGCGTAGCAGTCGCGCCTAGTGCCACTAGACTAATGAAGCAGTCAGTATTCATTCATGTGCACTCAAAAATTACAGTTAAAAGCATTTTCATTTTATTATAGACAGAGAGAGCACTAAAATAAAACTACTTTTTACGGATTTTATCGCGTTATATTGATATTTTTAAATTCCCGACGTTTCGGATCCTTTACAGCATCCATGGTCACGGGTCAGTCAGCAGTTTGTGAACATACACTTGACAAGACCCGGCACTACATCAGATTTGATAAACCACAAGTCCTTGCAAAAGAAAACCGATTCCTACCTAGGATGATTCGCGAGGCTATTGAAATTAAAAAACATCCAAATTTCAATAGAGAAGATGGCTGGGTCTTACCATCTGCTTGGAACCCCATCATAGATTCCATTAAATCCAAGCACAAGACTGCGAGACCTAAGGATACGGTGAGCTCATTCTGCGTGACCGGCATAAATAATAATCAACAAAATGTAGGGTAGCTGTTGATAATTTTGACATTAGGACGACCAACACCTCAGTCCACCCGTGACCATGGATGCTGTAAAGGATCCGAAACGTCGGGAATTTAAAAATATCAATATAACGCGATAAAATCCGTAAAAAGTAGTTTTATTTCAATGTCTGATATTCGCGTAAGTGTTAGAAACCAGTAAGAGAGAGCACTATTTCACCTTGTCAGTTGTCACGTCACAATCCGAAATCCCATACAATTTCTATATTAACACTCTTTTGGGAAAGGGACAGAGCATCCCATCTCAATCCCCACCAAAAACTTTACACGCTTATATCTTAGAACTTTAGTCGTAGATTTAAATTATTTTCTGTCTTATATTTAAATTTATTTTACAATGCCTCATTAGTCTAGTGGTCCCAATCGCGACTGCTACCCTAGAGGTCTTGGGTTCGATCCCCAGGTCGAGCAAAGTGTTATTGGGTTTTTCTATGAAATTCTCATTAGCAGCTCGGAGTCTGGATTTGTGCCCGGTGAATGGCAATAGGCTCGTCCACTATTACATGGGACCTAAACATACCGGCGAACTGTGGGTGTACATTAAGTACACCTCTGCCTAACCCTTCGGGGAATACAGGCGTGATGGTATGTTATGTTACTTTACAATAGGACTGTTAACTATACTGATATTATAAAGAGGTAAAGTTTGTGAGTTTGTAAAGGTTGTAGGGTGTAATCTCTTGATCTACTGAACCAATTTAGAAAATTCTTTCACCAATAGAAAGCTACATTATTCCTGAGTGACATAGGCTATATATTATTCCCTATAGTCTCGCGTCTCGCGTGCTGTGATAGCCTAGTGATATGACCATTGGACTGCCAAGTCAAACGTCTCGAGTTCGAATCCAAGGCACGCACCTCTGACTTTTCGAAGTTATGTGCGTATTAATAATTAATCATCACACGCTTAAACGGTGAAGGAAAACATCGTGAGGCAACCTGCATGCCTGATAGATTTTCTTGACGGCGTGTGAAGTCTGCCAACCCGCAGTAGGCTAGCGTGGCGGACTATAGCCTAATCCCTCTTGTACTGAGAGGAGACCCGTGCCCAGCAGTGGGACAATGTAATGGGTTGATGATGATGATGATGATGATAGTCTCGCGGGCAAAGCCGAGGGCAGAACAACTAGTTTTTAATAAATTCACACCAGACAACTACCCTTTTCGGCTACGAAACCACTATCACCATGTCACTTAAAATAACGAAAATTCCTGTTAGTGACAACAGCGTAGTTGAGAAAGCAAAGATGATAATCACCTTTAAAAGGCACTTAAAATGCACGCCAATTTTAGCGTGATAAATGAGAACGTCATTCATTAATGCTGTAAATTGCTTTCAGGCTTAGATCTCTTAATACAAGTTGACTAAATAAAATTGAGGTTTGTGCCAAGTACTTTGTAGAAAGAAAAATCAATATTGCTTTAAAGAACTTTCTTTAAAACAATATTGATTTTTAAAATAAGTACATTTATATTCAATATACATTTTTTTATGGGATAGCTCGGCAAACGAGCAGGCGAGCTACCTGATGGTAAGTAGTTTTTAAACCAAAGGAGTTTTAGATACGTTGCCGAGCCTATTTCGGGAAAGGGAGGGGAAGGAGAAAAGGAGAAGGAAGGGGATTGAGGGAGGAATTGGGCCCTCTCGCTCACCGAACGAAGCGCAGTAGCGAAACGCTACTACTCGGACGTCGGTCTTCTGCGAGAGTGTGGTACTTCCCCGGTCAAGCTGGCCCATTCATGCAACGAACAGCGTGGCCCTAACACAACGACATTGTCACGCTCCGGCGTTGAAGTTACTCCTCCAAATCGTCTGTCATCCGGTAACGTGCCCAGAAGACTGGCAGCATTGCCACTGTGAATAGCAATACTTATTCTTTGACCAAAAAATAAACCAACCCTCACAGTCAGGTCACATACATATTTTGTACTCGTATAACATTTATTTATATTAAAGGTTTCTGAAAGTTTTGAGTATTTCCCATGACCTACGCAAATGTCTTGCTGATCTGGTGTCGTTGTACGTCGGGTCGTTGGGCTCCCTAAAAAATGGTTGAGCTACACGATGACTGATGTATGCCGTATTCCGTCAGTTAGGACAGGTCAACTCAAAGCTGGTATGGTTCTTTCTTCAAAAGGCCTGTTCAGATTTTGCCCTACATTGAACTCGCATATAATATAACTATTGTCTTGACTTTAAAAGAGACCATGATTCTCTGAGTTTGTTTCGACGTTTCTTCTCAGAGGTCGTCAGATAGGAAACGTCGACGCCATCTAGTTAAAAAAAAATGTAAAAAAACGACTTGTAAAAGTGTCTTAAAAGATCTATTTACAGAAATAAATATCATTTCATAAATATCATTTCATTTCATTTCATTTCATTACTTATCTCTAATTAAAATTAATATTGTGTAGGTAAGTTTTTGTAGTGACAGTCATTTTAGTGGCGAATATCATGAATCCCTGTGACTAAAACACATGAGAAGGTAAGCATGGTTGTTATTTCGTCTTCCCAAGTGCTAGACGATCCATAAGGACTTTCAGTAGTATTAATATAAATAGGTACAATCACCAGCACATCAGGTTATACAAAACTGTCTTTCTGCAAATGATTTTAAACCGTAAAATTTTATCAGAAACGTCGGGAATTAAATAATATTAATTTACGCGATAAAATCCATAAAAAAGTAGTCTTATTTCAATGTCTAATGTTGATGATTAGGTTCAAAATCAACTGAGAAAGTTTGACAGTTTGTGGTAACAAATGTGTGATGTGTTTTGTGATGTGCTGGCCACCACACTTTTGTAATATCCTAATTTTTGTGTATCCATTTATGAGCTTTTTTTTTCTTTTTTAGGTCAAATATCCACAATGAATATCATATCCAGAGGTCTCCTTCTAATCTTCATCTTACTAAAATTAACAAAGTGTTCAATGGTTATCGATAAGTTAAATCAGAATACAATCTATGTGTCAACGTACTGTCCTAAACAAAAGTACTGCGAAGAAGGCTCACATGTTATGTGCATGTACTACGATCATGTGAGTATTTATTATATTTGTAAAATGACAAACGAACATACGGGACGCTTGGTTGGTGGTAAGCGGCAACCGTTTCCTAAAGACGAAAGTAGAACGAACACCAGTAATATGACTAACGCAACGTCAACCTTAATTGTTGAGTCTGATCTTCTCTTACGCCTATCAGGGCATATCCCGCTTGGTTGCGCAAATAGCGCCTATAGAAGCGTTCCCTACGCTAGGTTGCCCAAAAATCGTTTATAAAGGCGTTCCCTGCGCTTGGTTCCGCAAATAGCGCCTATAGAAGCGTTCCCGGTGCTTGGTTGCGTAAATAGCGCCTATAGAAGCGTTCCCTGCGCTTGGTTGCGCAAATAGCGCCTATACAAGCGTTCCCTACGCTTGGTTGCGTAAATAGCGCCTATAGAAGCGTTCCCTGCGCTTAGTTGCGTAAATAGCGCCTATAGAAGCGTTTCCTACGCTAGGTTGCCCAAAAAGCGCCTATAAAGGCGTTCCCTGCGCATGGTTGCGTAAATAGCGCCTACAAAAACGTTCCATACGCTTGATTGCGTAAATAGCGCCAATAGAAGTGTTCCCTCCGCTTGGTTACGAAAACAGTGCCTTTTGTGGCGTTCCCTGCGCTTGGTTGCGCAAATAGCGCCTAAAGAAGCGTTCCCTACTCTAGGTTGCCCAAATCGCGACTATAGTGGTGTTCCCTGCGCTGGATTGCGCAAGTGGTATCCTTCCTCGTGTCTTAGTATCTTCAAGCAAAGGCTATAATAATGAAACAAAACCCCTGACATAAACTTTGAAAGAAGCAATTAATTACTAACATTATTTTTGTTTTCACATAATTATTGACATTCGCATTATTTACAGGATCAAACAATCGGACATCGCTGTAAAAACTTCGTAGAAACTGAAATAACTTCTCAATTGGTACAACAAATATTGGATATTGTTAACGAGTAAGTATTTGTTATATATAAATAATTATATCGATATACCTGCTCTGAGACTGCGTCATTAGTCTAGTGGTCCTAGCGGAACTTCTACGCTAGAGGTCCTTGGTTTGAGCCCCAGGTCGAGCAAAGAGTTATTGAGTTTTTTTCCATGTAATTCTCAGTAGCAGCTCGGAGCCTGAATATTTGCCCGGTTAAAGGCAATAGCCTCGCCCCCTATTACATGGGCCCTAAACATACCGGTGAAATGTGGGTGTACATAAGTACACCTCTGCCTAACCCTTCGTGGAATACAGGCGTTATTGTATGATGGTACCTACTCTGAAACTCTGAACCGATGTTAATAATTCTTCCACCATTATTTATTTGTGGCTTTTTATTATTTCTTGATAGCTGGGATCCTACGCGGGCTAAACCACGGGTATTTCTCTATTATTTATACATGTATACCAGTATCAATGATATTTAATTAATACAGATATGCTATACCCTAACAAAATAACTACCTACGATCAAAGTTGCAGTGCTGTGATAGCCTTGTGATATGGCCATAGGACTGCCATGTCAAAGGTCTCGAGTTCGAATCCAAGGCACGCACCTCTGACTTTTCGAAGTCATGTGCGTATTAATACTTAATTATCACGCGCTTAAACTGTGAAGAAAAACATCGTGAGGAAACCTGCATGCTACAGAGATTTTCTCGATGGCGTGTGATGTCTGCCAACCTGCAGTAGGCTAGCGTAGCGGACTACAACCTAATCGCTCTCATTGTGAGAGGAGACCCGTGCCCAGCAGTGGGACATTATATGATGATGACCAAAGTTGCGCTTGCACTTTCTTCCCATCGTTGATTCAGCCGATGTCAGCTATCTTATCCTTACAGAAGAGCAACTAGATAAACTTGAGCGTCTCCAAGGTTTTTTAAGATTCATATTCGGTTTACGCAAATATGACCATGTTTCTAATTTCCGCGTCATGCTCATATTCTCTGCCTACTTCACAATGTGCTTTTCCTGCCTTCTTCCCCCTTTTATCTTAAAGAGGTTTTGAGTTCCTTGGTGATACTCACACTTTTTACGGTCATCGGATAACTTGAGACTCAAAATGTTTATAAAATAAATGTTCTGTAAATAGCGGCAGCACACATTATTTTTTACATAATTATCTCACGTTCTACGTTTTGTTCGTTTACTTTTTCGCCATAATTCCTAAACTTTCTGTACACACGGCTACGGGTCAACCTATACAAAACCAGTTCAAGCTGATCTCGCACTGTAAAGGCTTTCTATACAATAAGAGACCAGACCGTAAACTGGTTTTGTATAACTTGATGCTTAGCCGCGTACACACACAACGTTTTTGTTTGTGTTGTTTTGTCACCGGTCACGCTCGGCGCTATGCTTGCCGCAGACTCATTACTAAGTAACACAATGAGGTTGCTTTCGTGTCTTCAGATAGCGCGCGCTAGTACCATATCTGTACCTATAACATCATTGACTATAAGCATAAATTTTTCATATTAATTTCGCCTACACTATATAAATCTTATAACAAATCTACGGCCTACCTGATACCTGCGGTGAACATAAATACTACACTGTGTATTCAGAGAAACTATACACACTTTCCCAGTATAACCAGACCTCTCACATTTCGGAAAAGCAATACAATGCGAGGTCAGCTTATATTAGATTTCTATAACTTGATGTGTAGCCATCCAAAGAAAGAGGGAGAGCCTAATGATATGACCATGAATCGCCAAATTTAAAACCGTGTATTCGAATCCAAGGCGAAATCAAATTATATTATAACAATAGTATTGAAGGAAAACATCGTGAGGAAACTTGCATATTAATCTGGAATATTGTATCGACGGCATGTGAAGTCTGCCAACCCCCATTAGACTAGCGTGATGGACTTTAGCCTTATCCTTGTCATTCTGAGAGGAAACCTGTGCCCCGAAGCTGGATGTTATAATGGGTTGATGATAATGATGATTTTTATGATAATGACAATGCTGTTCTAGAATCTAGAACACAAAAAAATACACATATAGATTGTAACCACCACTCCGATCTTAAGTCCTCCTTCCGAATAAATACTATATCAACTCCGTATGGCACTGTGTTGTAGTTAACTATTAATTGTCAACGAGAAAATATATTTGTTGAGAAACATAGGAAACAGGCGAGGAAAGATGATTTTAAGAGCCACTTGATACCACACGTCAACTTAAGTCAATTTTTGAAGGTAAAATTGAAGGAAAACGAGGAAGGGGAAGTCCTAGAAGTATTTATATTGAACAAGTGAATGAAAAAGTGGGAGTAGAGTTGTATCAAGAGGTCAAATAGAAGACAAAGTTTAAGAGAACAGTGGCGATTGCTCCACCGGCAAGAGCTCAGAAGTTTCAAGTTTAACATGACGTAACATAATGTTTAATTTTTCAGAATTAGAAGTCGATTAGCTACTGGCATAGAAAGAGGTAAAGATGGACTGGTTCTACCCAGAGCTTATGGAATGATGAGAATGGTATGTTCTATTAGAGCTCTTTATTTATGCATATTTATTTAGTGCAGTGAAAGCCTTGCGATATGACCATTGGACTGCCAAGTCAAAGGTCTCGGGTTCGAATCACAGACACGCACCTCTGTCTTTTAGAAATTATGTGCGAATAAGTAAATTATCACTCGCTTAAACGGTGAAGGAAAACATCGTGAGGAAACCTGCATGCCTAAGAGATTTTCTTAACGGCATGTGAAGTCTGCCAGTCTGCTCTCGTTCTGAGAGGAGACCCGTGCCCAGCATTGAGATAATGTAATGGGTTGATGATGATTATCTGATGATTCATACATATTCTTTATTCATATTCACACAGAAGTACCGTTCCGAAGATGTGAGCAGTACTCCATACATGCCAGAACTTGTTCTGATTTAACGTTATGAATATTTACAGGTGTGGGACAGTGAATTGGCAACATTGGCACAAGTATTGGCTAACCAATGCCTCGGAGGTAGAGAAGACCATTGTAGAGCTACGGGTAAGTGGATAGACACGGAGTAAAAAATACATTTAAAATTATCATTAAAATATATCACAGTTCACTGGTACTATTAAGATATACTCTAACCCACCCTGTTATCTTTTTGTATTTTTAGGCGTTTTCCATGCAAAGATTATAAAGTTATTTTAGCGAAGGAAAAATATGAGTGCAAGCAAGATTTACCATGACGTCACCTAAAAGACGCAAATTAAAAAATGTGAAGGCAAATATTTCGAGCTGGTGGTTCGGACTCGCGGTGGCTTAGCAGTCATAACGTCTGGTGTACCTAACCAGAAGACGCAGGTTGGAATCCTGCCCGCAGTCGTATTTTTCCTTCACTAAAATAACCACGTTTGTTTTTTTTTAAATATCTTCAATGTACAAAAACAGGTTTTTGTCAATTTTGTTATAGAACGTAGAGTAAATACACTATTAATATACTTAGCTTAAACAAATGACATGTATCCTTATCAATATGCGAGTACGCTAGTGAATACCGATGATAAACTCTAATTGGAATTAACAATACCTAATAATACCTAACATTCTAATGAATTCGAAGTGGCCTGTGGAACGGAACCGAATTAATTGATAATTACCTAGATATCTACATACATTCACGGTGTTTCTCACAAGGTTAGACAGAACCTTCACACCATCAGCTTTTTTTTATGGGATTACTCGGCAAACGAGCAGGCCATGGATATCTGCAATACCAAACGAGTTGCAGATGCGTTACCGAGCTTCTTTAAGGAGAAGGAAAGGGAAGGAGAAAGGAGAAGGAAGTGGACTGAGGGAGAAATTGGGCTTCCGACGCTCCACAGACCGTACGAAACGCAGCAGTATACATACTTGACGTTGATATTCTGTGGGAGGGTAGTACTTCCCCGGTCGTGCCGACCCATTCATGCTGGCATGTAGACATACCAGTACGCTACTAATGCCACGATTCTTATATAATCCGTATTCGATTCTTCTCCATAGGATCAACTTTTTGGAACCGTGCAACTAGAGTCAATAACGTTTCATAAACGCTTGTGAAAGCTTATTTAAATAAAAACATTTGATTTGATTTGAATCTGGACTTTGAAACGACGTCATCAGTAAGATTGGCTTACTTTTAACATAGCATAGCATAATCGGCCTGTAATGTTCCCACTGTTGGGACACAGGCCTCTTCTTGGTGAGAGTAATCCATCACACGAGCCCTGGTTGGTAGATGTCATCGAAATTCGGGTTCTAGGACGTGCCAGTTTCCTCACGATGTTTTCTTCACCGTTTTTGGAGCGGTGGTGATGAAATAATTTACACGAAGTAAAGCGCCTGTCTGTGTTCGAACAACTCGTAAGTAGCAGCTGTTGCTACTGGGCCACCACCGCTCCTTTACGTCATAAAAATCCCTTTTGATATTTTCCCATTGATTCTCTTCGCTTTAGTTCAGTATGCCATGCATCGTCAGCGTATATAAACTATATTAGCATTACCCTTACAATAAGTGTCACTACAATTGAAAATATTTCATTTTTTTAACACCCATATATTAAATTTTGAAACTAGATCGAGTTTCATATTTGTTTTCGACTTTGAAGTTCAAAAAACGTTAGTGCCAAGTTATGTTACAAATACGTATGGACTATAATAATGCCTTTGATTTCTTTAAAAAAATCGTATTTGGCAATGATATTCGATCCTATTATGCTTTAAAAAGCAGAGTTAAATAATTCCAAAATAATACCCCTTGGTAAAGATTTTTATTTCAGTATAACTGACGTTAGCACACGTTTTTGATTATTATTATTTTTCTCAGAAATGTGTAACTGTGTGTTGTACACCGTTAGGCGTAGTTTTAGCCGGCCTCACTTCTTTGTTCGAACGGTTCCATCTTAACTTTTAATTTGATCTGAGCCTTTATATTCCAGATAAGTTTCCAAACCCAAGCCAAAGTATTGCCATCGTCCAATTTAAATATCCTGATTGGGAGTACGTAAGAATGAATAGTACCGAAATAGGTCTGACAGAAGAAAAACTAGCATTTTCAATAGACAGATTCTTGAAATCCTTGCACGCATTGAGGAAGACAGCATCCAGAGAAATTATGATGAACTGCCCACCATTTCAGGAGTAAGTATTTTGTAATGATGTCTTGAGTTCATTCAAAGATTTTCTGTAAGAGATCGCTTTTAGTGGCATGACCACCCATTTTGGTATCATTTTATGATTTATTACTATTACTTGACATACTTTCTTGGTGTGAATAAATAATATTCTATCTCTCTCTTAAGTCAGAATTATCATTTACAGATTGTATCTGTTTTTTCAAAAAAAAAAAGCTAACTAGCAATGTGGGTCGCACATTACTAGTAATCTTGTTAACCTCTCGTACTAATTTACCTTAGTACGAGGGGTTAACCAGATTACTAGTACTTCATTGCTTGTATTACGAGTGGGTTCACGTCAGTAGTGCAATGGGTCAGTTTCGAACCGGCAACCCCATGATCGCAACTCTGACGCCCTAGCCATTGGGCTACCGCCTTTCTTTAATTCTAAATTTTTTTCTTGACAACTGACTAATGTCTGATATATGTCTGGTTTTTTTTCAGACTTCCAGACCGTCATTTACGTTATTATCTCAATCTAATACGCGGTGGAGCGACTCATATTGGATGCGGTCTTTCTGCTTACACCAGATATCACGATGATGGTGGAAGACAATTTATTCGAAACGTAAGTTTTATACTAGCACATATTTAGAAAGAAATTAAGTTAAGACAGTCCAACAAAACGATGACAAATAACAACATGAAAATGAACACTCGTTTACATAATCTACTATATAAAATAAGTCGGGTTTTCCTTCCTGACGCCTAGCTATAGCCTAGCTATAACTCCAGAACGCACGAACCGATTTCCACGGTTTTGCATTCGTTGGAAAGGTATCGGGCTCCGTGAGGTTTATAGCAAAGAAAATTCGAGGACGAACACGCGGGCGAAGCCGTGGGCGGAAAGCTAATTATATATATATATATAAATTTTCATGTAATTGAACACCTATTTCGAGATCAGTAAAATCTGATTTTCATCATCATTAACATCAACCCATTATATTGTCCTACTGCTGGGCACTGGTCTCCTCTCAGAACGAGAGGGATCTGGCTATAGTCCGCCACGCCAGCCTACTGCGGGTTGGCAGATTTTATTACTTTTAAATATAAAAGAAAGAAAAAACCAATCAATACGAGTACCTTGCTTTTTTCAGAGCGTTCAAGTTGTATGCAACATATCCGATGGTCCTAAACCCTTAGAACCGGTTTATACGACGGATCCTCCAGTTCCAGGAGATGGTTCCTCCGAAGATTGCGGCTGTCCAGCAGGCTCCAAGGAGTCTGACGGATGTCTCTGTGAAATTGACCCTGACTACATCTCAACAAGTTAGTTTTCATTTCTGGGCGTTGCGCTATCTGCCGCATGCAGTAAAATTTTCTCTGTAATTATTATCATAAAATAAATATGTACTAGCTATATTCTGTGCCAATAAATATATTCTATCCTATTCTATTCTTTTCATTTCATCTTCTGTCAGGTAAAAACTAAACTATCTCTAAGTATTTCTTTATTCTTATTGACTGTCATCAAGACATGTTAAAATATATCGCGTCTACCCTCCTTTCTATGGTCTAAGTCGGGAGATGAGCCATCTGCTGGTAAGTAGTCATCGCCGCCCTTTTTGAAGATGCCCATACCTTCAAAGAGAAAGGAGTAGCAGATGCGTTGCTGAGCCTATTATGGCAGATAAGCAAGCGGCCCATCTGATAGGTAGTAAGGGGCAACCGCTTCCTGATAGACTTAGGCTGACTGTGTTCTCTTAACATTGTCTAAACAATGCAAAGAAAACATAACTAAGCCGCTAGGGATAAGGACAGAAGGAGAAAGAAGGGGACTAAGGGATGAATTTGGCCTCCACATTCACCGAACGAATCGTAACAGTATGCTGCTTGGCGTCGATATTCTGTGGGAGATAGTACTGTAGAAGCACCAGGAACTGTTATCACGAGATCTTAATACTTCTACATTAAAAACACTCGATTAGGGAAATCACGACTTCTGTATTCGTTCAAGGAATAATTCTTGATCTTATGACATTTTTCTATGTGCCGGGACGCGCACTTAAAAACTTCTTGTTACAAACTCCTACAGTACTTCCCTGGTCGTGCCGACCACTTCATGCTGGCATGTAGAAATGCCAGCGAGACATTACTCACTACAGTTTGTTCGAAATAAGTAAGCCAATCGGAAGCTGTCTGCAAGTGGTTTAGAAGTGGTAAATTTTAATAGAAAGAGTCGGTGTAAAGATAATTAGAGTCGTATATGTTTCACATTTCTAATTATTTTGTTTACTAATTTCGATATTTATGTATTAAAACACTTAATAAAACGATTTTATGACCGCGGTAGTTCGGAACGGCTAACTTCCGATCGGCTTACTTAATTCGAACAAACTGTACTTCAAAAACTTTTTAACTATATAACGTTTTTAGATTCTTCTCGCCCGTTACTGCTATCACTCTGTCTAAGTGTTATTATGTCAGACAAAGAAAGAATTTCTATGATATAAATATAATACTAGCTCTCCGCTTTCTATTGGTTAAAAAAAATTTTAAATCGGTCCAGTAGTTTCAGAGCTTATTCAATGCAAACAAACAAACAATCAAATCTTTCCTCTTTATAATATTAGTTTAGAAAATAATGTTAATGTTATTGATATTAAATATTATGAAATACTATAATGGTATTCAAATATTTTCTTCCACATATTACAAAGTCGCAACATTGGTATTTTAATTTAATTTATGGATTCTTGTAATTTATGTTTCGTTATTTTCAGCTACAATGGAGCCACCATATTATGACCTCCACTCAAAATTCAAGTTTAATAAAATAGCAAGAGGTACAATTTCATTAAATGTTTTTCTCTTGTTTCCTTCTTTTGTACCTTTTTAATTTAAATAATGTAGGCACTTGATGCTGTACAGTCTTTATCAATACCTGCGATCTTTGCAACTAGTTCCATGGACCTTGTAAGTGGAACAAGTGAGAAGAAACCTTTCAATATCTCTGATTCTCCATCGTTATTGAGTTCTATGGAACTATTGTGAGTTCTTTTTTCTTAGGAATCCCATAGAATATAGCAATAGAACTAGGTGGATTGAGAACGATTACTTTTCAGTAGTCTCACTTTAGAAAAACTATTATTTTAAACTACGTAAATAAAATAAAAATCTATAACAAACAAAAATGGAGCCACTGGAGAGCGGGCAGGGTTCGTCGGACTCGTACCAACTAGAAACGGCATTTGCTTCTTCTGTTTTTCAAAGAATAACAAATGCCGTATTGTAATTCATATCCTTTATTCTTTAAACACTTTTTTTGTAACTAACTGCGGTAGTTGAGCGGCCCACCTGATGGTAAGTGGCTGATTTCTGAGCATTGTCTAAATAATACATAAAAGCTGCTGCCTAACGTTTGGGGAAGAAAAGGGAACGGGACTGAGAGAGGAAATAAGATCCCGAGGCTCCAAAAACAATCAACGTTTTATTTTATATTCTTATTTTGTCAAAACCAGCTACGACGCAACGGCAGAGGTGGACGGAGATACAACTCAAGGCACAACCACAGCTAGAACTCGAAACAGAACCTCCTCGGACTCTAGAAAGAACATGTAATGGGGACTCAATGTCCAATTGTGAAGTAAAGGTGGTAGTTCTACCAATACTATCGATCAAAGACGGACCTCCACCGAACAATATGGAAAGTCAGGCATCGTAAGTGCTTTTTTGTTACATACTATTACGTCTGTACTCCCCGAAGGGTTAGGATGAGGTGTACTAATGTACACCCACATTACGCCGGTATGTTTAGATATATATTTAGGTCCCATGTAATAGAGGGCGAGCCTATTGCCATTAACTGGGTACAAATCCAGATTCCAAGCTGTTATAGTTGCTTTTACATAGCAGTTGCGCTTAGGACCACTTGACTAATGAGGCAGTCTTTTTTTTTCGTTGCTATTTTAAAAGATCTTTTGGAAGATTTAAATTTTAGCAAAAGAAAAGCAGGAACTTCAACGTCCCTACCGAACGCAAGAGAGAGATCTATTTCTAGAGATATTATATTTCTTTCGCAAAATGTTACATCTTTTGTATTTAGCATTCGTTACTGTGAAATTAAATATTAAAACAAATCAAGAACTTTTCGGGACAAAGCCTTTGCCCAAGATCCAATCTATTTCTTTATCAAAATTCATCGAAATTAGTTTCCAACTATTATTAAACCTTCCTTTATATTGCTGTCCACTTAGAACTTTTCCCAAAGAGCTGACATAATTGGCTTATTCCTTAGTCTTTGTTGAGTATATTTGCATCAACTAAATCAGTTCAGTGTTGTTATCGACGTAAAACTTGGCCATGTAAACAAAAATACAGTCAACAATCTAAAAAATTACTTCTTCAACATCAATACCGTCTAATACAGTTTTCGATTCGTTACAAATTTATTATTATATTATAAAAGTTAAAGTCGAGGGATCTTTCAAAGTTTCACAAGACACAATGTACATGGCATATGCGCTTGCATCAGTACTCAGAACAAACAGCTCATCGAAGTTGGGCTGGCGAAGACTGCGGATTGTCGAGAGCCGTAACTTAAGCTCTTCAAAGGCTCTTTGCTCATCCACCCCCCATTGCCAGCGTCGGTCCTTCTAACATTGTAAATATTACATGAATCTTGTGAAACTTTGATAGATCCCTTGAGTTTGTTTAATTGACATTTGAGTTAGCTTTCAAAAATTTTAATAGACTGTGTGACTGTTTATCAGACCACTACAACAAAATGTATAAAAATATACTTTTAAATGAAAATTCATAGGTATCAGAATCCAAGCTACTACTTATTAGTTTTTGAAATATTTTAGGTACTGTTTTTATTTTATTTTACAGATTTAATAATACTTTCAAACCAAAAAACAGAGTTACAGAAAAACTTGGTTATTCTGAAGAAACGTATAAAGAGGTAAATTTATTTACGATGGTCTTTTATTATGAAATAAGAAAAATAAAATACAAAGTGAAATTTTAGTCGACTAACATGCAAAAGGGCCTCGCCATATTCATCATTATGAACAATTTTTCCGATAGGACCAACCCTGAAATGGTGAAAAAGAATCAGCAGTTTCATAGAAAACTCTTCTTCGACAAAATTTAAATATTGCTGTTAGGGTTGGTGTAATAGTGATTTTTTTTCATAATGATGCATATGACGAGGCACTTTCGCATGTAAGACGACTAATACATGACATTTTAGTAACTAAGCCTAAGAATAAGCGCAGTTATTTCATGACGAAATACAAAACAATGTATTCTATTGACTATCCAAAAGTAATTTTAGTGTTTAAAATGAAGTTATTTCAACAATGAACTCACTGCTTTGCCGTTATTAATCGTAAATGGATTATAGTAGAAAGTTAATTTTAATTCATTTCACACTAAGGTGTTTTTTTCTGAATTAATATTAATCAAACATTTAACTTCTTCTATGTTTAAAAATATTACTTAGTTATTCAGTAAAAATATGGTTGCAAATAATTTGAGAATAAGTAGTTCTGGTATCGAGTCGCACAAAATGAAAGTAATAATATTATTTAATAAATAATTTTGTTTCAGCTAACAAACGCTTTAACATTGAGACCCGACTATAAATTTTACAATTCACGATTTGTATATAAAAAGAAAATACCACCAAAGAAAATAAATAAGTTAACAGAAAAAGTGAATCACGTACATAATACAGAATACCTGAAAAAAAACCGGGAATCGAAGAGTGCAGAAGAAGTTTTGGATGAAAATCAACTACATTTAAAGCAAAAGGATGATCTCAGCCATGAAAAAACCTATATTAATGAAACAAATAAAGAAAATGATCACAAATTACTAAATCTTTTGAATGTATTGGAGCACGAAGTAAAGAATATTGAGCTTAATGGCAATTTAAGACAGTTATTCGATTCTAAGATGAGAAAAATATACGGAGCTGCGCTTACTGTGCCCCAAGATAGGACCCAATATGGAAATATAAGTTATGGAAATAACTTACGGGATCTGAAAAATTTTCTCAAAAATAGATTTATTCCCGACATTGGCGATGAGAAACTAGCAGATGAATTTGATGGTTCAACTAAAGGTGAAAATAAAGAAGATGAACACACTTTCACGGAAAACGACTTAAAAGGAACCCATAACATCGCGGATAGAAAATATTTTGAAAATCTTGAATTGAAACATAATAATTACGTAGATAAAAGCTTAATTTATATCCCCAGTCAAAACGCATATGAAGACCATGCAACTAATGATCCAGAACCTAATTTTAATTTTAATCAAAAACTGTTAGACTTGCAACATCAACAACCTGAAGATAAATACAACGAAGGTGTAGATGCCAAGTCTAACATAGAAAATCAGTCCGATGAAAATGATTATCCCGAAGACACGTACGTACTGAGATCTCAGGCAAATATGGTGCCTTACAATAATAAAGATCTAATAGAACAAAATGGCATAACATCAAAAGAAATGGAACATAAAACTTCAGATAAAAATGATAACAAAAAAATTGAATATGATGACAAAACAGATGAAGTTGAAGTAAGTCGAAGAAATTTGGATGACACAAAAAAACTTCCAGATGTTTATAATAATGTCAATAGTTTAGAAAGATTATTGCCATACATTGAGGCTTCTGGGAGGCGTACAAAAATTAGTCATAACTTTAGACGGATATTCAGGGTAAGCTCTGTTTACATTTTTATTACGGTTATTCTACTAATGACACGCAAGTATATTAGCTGCCTGATGATAAGCGACGCAGCACGCAGGGCTGCCAATAACACTAATAATATCACTCTTGCGTTGTCATCACGTGGACTTAAAAAGAGAACATGATTCTCTGAGGTTTTTTCGGCGTTCTTCTCTGAGGTCATCAGATAGGAAATTTCGACGCCATCTAGTTTAAAAAGAAAATAAATACATTGACTTGTATAAGTGCATTTCATCATCATCATCATCAACCCATTAAGTTGCTCCACTGCTGGACACGGGTCTTCTCTCAGAACGAGAGGAAATAGGCTATAGTCCACCACGCTGGCCTACTGCGGGTTGGCAGACTTCACACGCCGCCAAGAAAATCTATCAGGCATGCAGGTTTCCTCACGACGTTTTCCTTTACCGTTTAAGCGCGTGATAATTAAGTATAAATACGCATATTCATTCGTAAAGTCAGAGATGCGTGCCTTAAATTGGAACTCCAAACCTTTGACTTGGCTGTCCAGTTCATTTCAAATATCTATTTTTTTTCTAGTCTACAACTTCAGTGCTACTTCTTCTATCTTTTTTATTATGTAGCTATTGCGTAACTTCAAACCTAATGATCCATTGTGAATTTCAGCACGGGAACATGCGACCGATGCGAGTTATGCGACCGAACCTTGCGGACGTATTAAAAAGGCCTAGATTTCCTCAGCATAGACACGCGATGTCTCTGGCAGATAGAGAAGCCTATTAAATAAGAAAGAGTAATTCCAGCGGCATATTCAAAAACTTGAATAATAAATTCAATTCAGCTGTAAGGAATTTCATACAACGATGTACATAATTATTGACGTAAAATTAAAAACGATTTGTAACTAGCTATAAATATAAACATTTTAATAAAAGTTTAATGACTAAGACTTATTTGCAAAACATTAGGGGGATAAGCAATCTTAAAAAGAACTCCAGCCTCTATGACATTTGGCCTGCGGATGGCTGACTTAGGGAGACCCCACCAGACAATAGCCCCAATAGGGTGCGCCCCCATGTTTACCAAATTGTACACACGGCTACACATCAAGCTGTAAAAATCAGTACAGTCTACAATGCGAGGTCAGTCGATACTGGATTTATATAGCTTGTTGTGTAGCCGTGCGTTCGTTTGAGCAAGATACGAGGGCAAGGACTTGTCTTTTCAAAGGGTCCAGTGAACGCTTGACCACAAACTGTCATGGCCGTAGCGAATATCACAAATCCCATGACCGTGACAAGGGGACAAGAGAAAGCTAGTGTGGTTTTTAGTCAGCCCGAATCCAAAATACCCTGCTACCTCCCCAAGTGGCTGATGATACATGAGAATATACCGTAGGTACTAAAAAAATAAAAAATAAATCGTACTTGGAACGGGGAACTCGGAACCCACCCATTGCACTACCGACGTGAGCCCACTCGTAATACAAGCATTTAGCTTAGTACGAGGGGTTAACAAGATTACTAGTAATTTGAGACCCACGTTGCTAGTAAGCTTTTGATTTATAAAAAAAAACAATGATCTGCCAAGTCATTAAGCCTAAAGTTAAAATTCAAAATACGCAATTGCATGAAGGCCTTACTCCTAAACGTAAGGAGTAACACGTTCCCAGCAGATCCAGAGTTGAAGATTGATGATGCTGAGAATATCTATCATATTTCTAATCCTATGACAATAAATCCAAACCATAAGTATTATTTGAATTTTGACGCAACTATTTTTGACAATATATAAAAGTAAGTATTGGAGAAAAAAATTCGCTTTGACAAACAAGCACTTGGAGCTACATCATTGTAGGCGTAAGAAAAGTCCTTGAACGCTACCAACACTAACGGAGGTATCTTTCGTGACTCAATTGCCCAATCATTATATGAAACGGAAACATAATAATGTTAGCAACAACTATTAGAATACTTGATAAAACTCACGAACTCAATAGCAGAGTTCTACTACTCTAAAATATCTAAATGGAGTGAGTAAAATATATAAAATATCTGAATGAGTGATAAAAAGAGAAATATGGAAAGAGACAGTCTTTAACAGCTCTTGCATTACTACGGTCAAAAAAACATCAAATTAATAATGATCATTGATAAATTAACCACGGTAAATGCCTTTAATTCTACTACTTATAGAATCAGTTACGGACAAATGACTGCCTCGTTAGTCTAGTGGTCCCAATCGCGAATCGAACCCAAGTGGTATGGGTTTTTCTATGAAATTCTCAGTAGCAGCTCAGAGTCTGGATTTTTCACCGGTTAATGGCCATGGTTCGCCCCCTATTACATGGGACATACAGGCGAACTGTGGGTGTACATTGAGTTCACCTCTGCCTCACCCTTCGGGGAATACAGGCGTATGGTATGTTATCAGGCAAATGTGATGAATCTTTAAACTAGATCACGCTTTTCATAAGAAACTCTGACTTATCAACATTAACATCATCATCAGTATCATCATCATTTCATTACCTATATCATCCCACTGTTGGGCACGGGTCTCGGGTCAGAGGGGTGAGGAGTTATAATCCACCACGCTAGCCTAATGCGCTCATATCACTAGGCTATCACTATACCCAACAAAAATCTGTAGTTAATCTCTGAGAACAAATACAGAACCTAAGAAATAAGAGATGAAACTTTCTTTTGAAGACCAATTTTAGACGTTGTCTGAGCGGTACAATGTGAAGTCTAACTTGAAATGGTCTTTCAAGAAAGAGCCGAAACAGCTTTGAAATATCATTTTTACGTATTGGATATTCTCATGGACGTCCGTCGCCCGTCTAGGAGTCGGGATAGAGTCGGAACAAGAGTCTATCAAACTTTTACTGAATAAAAGAAACATAGAGTTCCACCTCATCTGTTTTACGCTGGAGTAACGGAAGCGTATTAACATTCATCAATTTCCTGGTTGAGTGAAAGGCTGAAATACCTACGTCAAAACACATTCAGTGACATTTAATTATCACAAAGGCTTTTGGTGTGGAGTACTGACTCAGAATAGCCCAAAAAAATACTTCTAGGATTCTCTAGTTCTAGTAGAACTAGTCTCTAGTTCTTCTAGGATAGTCTTCTGTGGATTCTATTGGGAGTACCCAATAGAATCCACAAACTCATGAATGAGGGTTATTCCGTCACTGTATTTATTTCATAGGCAGCGCCTAGGAAGAGGTCAAAAAGTAGCTATTTCTCGATTTCTCTAATTGGCCTAAAGAAAAGAACGCTGTCTGTTCTTAAAAAATATGGTCTAGCAAAAAAACAAAATTCAATATAACATTTTATTTGATATTTGGAATAAACATTTAGCTTATACCTAATTTAATCGTATTTTGTCAGAATTCCTGGCTTAGTATAGTTATTTATCCAATAAATTATCAACGGTGATCATAATGGACATATATTGTATCTGCTAATTGATCCTTATGGTAAATAAAACTCCGTCAATAATTCACCAGATCAATAGTGCAATAACACAATTGATGACCGAGAAACCAAAATAATAAAACAAAGTCTTCCTAAACGGATATTCCAAAAAGCAAAACGTTCAAATAGAGAACTCAAAGTATAGTACACCACGATTGAAACGTTATCGCTCAAAGAAAACAATCCTGTTTTGTCAACATCGTTGGCGTCCAATAAGAACGAATCATAACCGCAGAATAGAACAAGATCGAAAAACAAGTGACCGTTGACCGTTCTATGTTTGAATATTTGATGAAATGGCGGGGTCGTTTAAATTTTTAATTGTTTTATGTTTAATAGTTTTTGTGTATTCCAAGGAACTGCATTTGAAGCAAGTAAGTTATTGAACAATCATACTAATATAGGTTATCAAAATGATACTGACCGATGTCTGGACGAAAAAGATATTTCAGAAAAAAAATATGAAAATCAAATCGTATAATTTATTGCAATTAGATTAACTCAATCAAAATCTATCTAAGTAGCTTGAAACAATAATATTTTAATGTGTGTCTGTTTTCTAAACACAGCGCCCATATTTGTAAGAAGGTACGAAAATATTTAATATATTCGTGTTACAAGTACTCACTTTGTATCTCACGCTTGCCTTAAAAGATTTGATTCATCATCATCAACCTATTACATTGTCCCAATGCTTGGCACGGGTCTTCTCTCAGAATAAAAGAGACTAGGCTATATGAGTATTCCACCACGCTAGCCTACTGCGGGTTGACGGACTTCACACCCCATTCCCATCAAAATGATACTGACCGATGACTGTAGGAAAGAGATAAATTATTAAAAAAATATATATATGAACAGTCAATGAAAATCTCTTAGGAGTGCAAGTTTCCTCACGATGCCTTCATGTGACGATGGTTTAAAATAGTAAATTAAGCTAATGTTAGGCTATTTTGAATAGATTATTTGACTGATTTTGTATGTAATAAAAATACCAGTTCTATTTGCCCTAGCAGCTATCGGTTCTGCGAGCTATGTACCCAGCCCTCTGCCACTTAAGCTTGCTCTATGTCGGCAACTTTGGTTCGTCCACGGATATTTTCATTTCTGATTTGATAGCGTAGAGAAATACCAAGCATAGCTTCCTTTACATTGCTAAGTGACCTTGACCTTTTGTATGAGACCCATGGTGACCTTTAAATTATCATCGTCATCATCATCAGCACGTATTCGTCTACTGATGGACGTTGGCCTTTTTAAGTGAATGCCACAGGACCATCTTCAATTCGCTTCGACCTTTTAATACCTTGTAAAAAATATATTAATCTTTTTATTTTTTGCAGACCTTAGAATCAAAGGATAAGGATGGGAAAGGTTTCATGAACCTATTCAATGAAGACTTTTTGACGAAGAATGAAAGGGTAAAGTATATTTAAAAATAAAATTGTCTTGCATAAATTATTGTTCTCCACGCAAAAGGCAATTTTCGAGCGGGATGCGAGGCCTAGCCCTTCGAAGGGGTATAGCGAATAATTCCACAAATACTATTGCCGTGACTTTAGGGCCGGCAAGGGCAGGCAAGTCCAACATACCCTACCGCCTCCCCAGGTTTGTGTTAATTTGTTAAAATATTACGATAATTGTTCAAGATGTCGCGAGAAATCGTGCCGCCGAAGAGCTTTCTTAGAAATTGGTGTCTAATTCTTTTGAAATATCATATGGTACAATAGTATCTAATATCAGCCGAACCCGGGCCGCTAGAAGCTTGGGCGTGTTGTTAGTAGCATAAGATTTAGTGAGTAAACTATCATTAGTGTAACTTTTTAATTTAATTGTTTTCTTTATTCAGTCTTTTCGAATGAGAAAGTGTATAAATAGTACCTACAATGTAAAAATATAATATGGGAGCTACGTCTGCCAACAAACTGCTGTGTAGTTTGGCAGAAGTGTAAAATTAGTGTAATGTGTTGTTTAATTGTGAATAAATACTTTTTTTTTTTTTTTTTTTTTTTTCTTTTTTTTAAGTAACAGCATTTTCATAGACAACATGTAAAATAAATGCTCTTATATTTTCAGTTCGCCCGCCACTTGAAATCGGTGACGGAGAGTGTTTTAGATCACCTTATAGGCGAAATCAAGCAACAATACTTCAGTGCCAACTATAATCCAAACAGTCCAATACCGAGGCTGATAAGGAATCTAAACAAAGAAATGAAAAAGAACGAAAGGACCAAACTGATGAAAGAGAAGGAGAAAAGAAAAAATGCTAGCAAGAAGAAAAACAAGACGACCAAAAGGAAATTGAAGCTAACAACAGCTAAAGTAACGATGTAATATAAAAAAATTGGGTGTTTAATTATAATTTCTATTATTTATTGGTAACTTAACATTTTTGTGATTTTTTTCTTTAATAAACTGTAATGAAAAACTGTATTTTTTTATTTAAATGTAGTGTTTTTTATATAATACTAGTAGACCCGATAGACGTTTTCTGCCATATTCGATCAGCGACTAGGTTTAATTGTGAACAAGTACTCACTTAAACAGGCATAAAAAATTCATCAAAATCAGTTAAGCCGTTTTTGCGTTTTAGCGAGACAAACGAACAACAATTTATTTTTATATACAAGAAAAAGAAGAAACACGAAGTAGAGGATTAGCAAATTACAGATAGTATAGTGGTCGTGACTACCCAGATCAAGCAGTGTTATTTTATCCACATGACTTCTAAAAGCAGAGATGCATGCCTTGGATTCAAACTCGAGACCTTTGACTTTGCAGTCCAATAGGCATTTTGCTAGGATATCATTGCAGCCTCGTAAATTGATACTACAATTTATTTTGTTCCTTGGCAGTTAGCATTGAGAATTCATTCATCATCATCATCAACCCATTACATTGTCAGATTGCTGGGCACGGGTCTCCTCTCCAAGCGAGAGGGATTAATAGCCCACCATGCTAGCCTACTGTGAAATGAAATTATATTTATTTCTGAAAATAGATCTTTAAAGACTATAATTACACACATACACTCACGCCTTTTTGCCATAGGGTTAGGCAGAAACTACAGAACGCCATCTGCTACGATTCTTGCATACTTCTTTAGCTTCGTCCATATTATACAAAGAATATAATTTCTTTACTAATTGTCTGCGTGCTAGTTTAAATAAATAAAACCGTTCTAACATTATTTTTGTTATTATTATTTATTTTAATACCTAATTCCATAGAATTTTATTCCATTCAACCTTCAGTGATGAAGGTTGAATGGAATATCTCACGGCAACTTATGTACTAATACGCATTAAAGTATAAATAAATCAAATAGAAATATGTTATTCGTTCATTTTAATATGTACAATAATGTCAACAGGTTTTCCCCTTTGCATGGTTTCATCGGAGTCAGAAGAATTTGATTCCTTAAGCAGCATCTTAACAAACTTCCTTTTTTTGGGTTTTTTCTTGTGATTCTTTCTTAAAATTCTTTTACTAAACTCTGATTTTTCTTTCTCCAGACTCGCATCTCTTGACCTTTCATGTAATATCTTACTCTTTCTCTTATGTTTCCTATTTCTCTTCTTTTTTTTAGGAGCTTTTGATACTTCCACTTCCGCTTGTGGTTTTTCAGGCTCAGTCTCATTCTGAAAAAAAATATAAAATTTTAGAAGAAGAAATTTAACGTCTTGAATTTATAGCGGAGATTTTTTGATGTAGATTGTGATTGAGATGATGTTGATGCAAAATTTATCCAACTTATAGCAGAATACAAGACCGCAATATTTGAACCAGTAGCTCTACTTAACCCAGAAGTTAAGTTAAAGTTTACAATCTCTGATAATTATCTTTATCTTTTCTTATGTATTAAAATACATATCAGAGAAGCTATTGTGTATTATTCACTAAACGTCTGGTAGAGTGCAGCTAGATCTGGCTATAATATATAAATTAAAATAACAAATAGATAATGATCGCAAATCTTAGGTAATGCAAAAAAATATAAACGGAAAATGGATGCCGCTTTGTTCCTGATTGCAACTGTCAGATTTTTCATACGCAACAGCCCGCACAATATGACGTTTTGGTCGAACACTAGGGTAAATATATTTCCGTTATTCATGCATCAAATGAATATAAAGAAACAGAAAATAATAAAATTCATTTTACATTGTGTTAATTCACGTTATAAAATTAATTCATTAGTTGTCAGTCTTACAATATCTTATAATATTTTTGTAGCCGTCTCGGAACTTACTTTTTCATCTGTGATGTTACTGGCATCAATTGCCGTTACGGCATTAATATCAGCCAGTTCTTGACTGTTAACCAAATCAGATATATTGATGCCTCCGACCTGAGTAATATCATAAGTGCCAGTTGACTGACGATTCTCTCTTGTAGGAACGAATGCAATATCTTCAGCCGTCTTTTTAATTTTTTGGTATAGTTTGTTCATCGTGCCCTACAAAATGTATTCATTCTATTGTTTTATCTTATCAATTATTTTAAGTGGGTTAAAGGGATTGACGGTCTCCTCTCGTACTGAGAGGAGACCCGTGCCCAGCAGTGGGACAATGTAATGGGTTGATGATAATAATAATAAAGAGATTGAAAACTTATCATGTGCTGTTTGATGCAACTTAACATTGAATTGTATCACTATAGTATTCGAGATACCTACTAGGGAAAAGTGCTGACTAAGACAAATTTTTGTATTTGCTTTGTAATTGTCATAGCAATACCAAGAACCCAAGAAAGCGTGAAATTTATAAAACTAGTCAAAATCTAAAAGGATATTATGAATTCCCAATATTAACGGTAACATTCATTTCTTTAGAAATGTAATGTTGAATGTTATAACTTCTACAAATAAATTTTGTTTTCAAATGATTTCTATCTACACTACCCTTTCTAGTCTTATAACTTACATTTTCTTTAGTGACGTCACTGGCATTGTCATCATATTCTATTCCATCGTACGGAAACTGTTGATTAAGGGCGAGATGAATGATATCTTCTATATGCTTTAGGAGGGTTTTAAGAAGAAGTATTATTCGGGCAAACCGTTGTTGTTTCCTCCAGATTGGAATCCAGAAACCCAAGAAATTTTTTTCTAATCTTTTTTAAACATTTGCATACCCTCTCCTACAAAACGTTGGCTTATTAAATCTCATTCGTAAATACACTGTATTTTTATCAATATCTCCTAATTTATGGCTCTTGTTCCTTTTTGTATCTATATTGGGAAGATCATGTTGTTAATTATTATGTTAAATATGTTAATTATTTACCTGAACGTTAATCTTTTTTTCTATACTGCTAAACCAATTTCCGACTGAAAATGATTGTTTTTCGGCTTCCACCTGTAAGAAGCACATGTTTACAATAATTGGAACCAGCTCACACGCACCTTCAGTATTAAAAATTTCTTTCATTCAGCTTTGAGACTGAAATTTCCTTTTAGCCTTAATCTTTCAATTGGTCAATGGATTCTTATTTTCCAAAACAATAGTCACTTTTTCTAAAATTGATTACCGAAACTTCTAAACTCTATTTTCCAGTATTTTTTCTTCTAATTTTAAAATATTCTAGGAACCCACCTCATCGATAGAGTGATACTGTACAACAAGAATAGCTAAAAATATTGCTTGTATTGAAACTAAACACAAATTCATCTTATACTGTTCGTGTACCAAGTACAGGATTAGAAAGAGAACTGACTTATCAATGTTTTGATTTAGTCCTCTTATTGGCTTCTAGAACAATTGTTGTTTACGATACACTTTTGATAAGTGTGTATACAGCGCATTTGTATTAAGGTGCTTGTATACTAAGTATGTGCAAGTTATACAAGGTATACAAAACAAAAAGTAATACCTTCTCCATAATGATAAAAATAACTTGACTGCCTCGTTAGTCTGGTGCTCCCAATCGAGACTGCTACGCGAGCGATCTTGGGTTCGATCCCGGCAGGTCAAGCAAAATGTAATAGGGTTTTTCTATGAAATTCTCAGTAGCCGCTCGGAGTCTGGATTTGTGCCCGGTGAAAAACTACAGTTTTTTTATAGAATTTCTAGGCAAACGAACAGGCGAGCTAAGTAATCATTGCCGCCCATGGAAATCTGCAATACCAAAGGAGTTGCAGATGCGTTGCCGAGCCTAGTCAAGGAAAAGGGGAGGGAAGGAAGGAGAAAGCAGAAGGGAGGGGACTGAGGGAGAAATCGGGCCTCCAGCGCTCCACACTCACCGTACGAAACGCAGCAGTATACACACTGCTACTTAACCTAGTCTAAAGAATTAGCTTAAAATAAATAAATAATAATTACTATCTTCTAACTAGATGACGACATCTAGTTAGAAGATAGTAATTATTATTTATTTATTTTATCAGTGTTTGAGACCACTAGACATTTTGTCTTTTTTTCCTAGGTTAGGGTACAGAGGCCATCGTTGTCTGTCGACATCGGGTATTGTCTGATTGTTTTACAATTAATTCCAATGTCAAGAGACATTACAATGTGAGGCTTAAGATTCTCCAATAACTACAATATTCTCATTAAAATAAATTGGCTTATGATATTTAAATTAAATTCTGCATAAGCAAAATTTTCATTAGTTCCAAATATCTCACTTAATTGACGATCTTCAGAAGCTTATATTGCTTATTTTAGCTGTATTCAATATTAATACTTAAGTATCATGACAAGACTTATGTATGGTGGAGTATAGTTTTATATGGCTGTGAAACTTGGACTTTGACCCAGAGAGACATAGAAAGGTTATAGGCATTTGAAATGTGGTGCTGGAGGAGGATGGAGAAGATCAGTTGGACAGAAAGGAAAACCAATGAGAGTCTTATTAATTGTTGGCGAGCGAAGACAGCTCTTAAGAGACATAGAAAACAGGCAAGGAAAGATGATTGACCACTTGATGCGACATGAAAACGTTTTCAAAATAATTTCATAAGGCAAAATTGAAGGAAAACGAAGAAGGGGAAGACCTAGAAGTTTTATTGAACAAGTGAAGGAAAAAGTAGGAGTAGAGTCTTATCAAGTGATTAAACAGAAGGCAGGGAATAGAGAACAGTGGCGATTGCTCCACCGACAAGAGCTGAGCTCTTAAATGAGAGAGAGAGAAGTATCATGAAATCTGGGCTAAAATTGCAATGGTAAGAAGCCATACAGTATTAACCCCGCATTATATTGGCTATTCCTACACTTAGAGGTCAAGGTATACTGGAAATATATAGCACATTATATCTCTGTGAATCATATGATCAATCATGTCACCATTTTAGCCTAGCCGGCTTCCTTTTTATTAACCGACGAAAAAAAAGGAGGTTCTAAAGTCAAGGCGTATTTTCTTACAATCTTTAATTTAACTTGCAATGACTACATACCATCAGGTAGCTAGCCTAAAATTTAACGACAGCGATGCCGAGTACCTTGACGCCTAGTCGCGCCCACTGTTTTTGTTTTTTTTTTGTAAAATGTGTAAATAGTGTAGGTAATGGATTTTAATTCATAACCTGTAATTTACAGAAATAAAGGATTGCTATATAACTTGCAATGTATGTATATTTGTTCGGGTCAAATCTTGCAACTCAATTTTAAAGCAGTTATTCTCAACCAATTGAGCTGAAATTTTGCATATACATTAATTTTGGATGACAATGCATGGTAGCTAATTGAAGACATCTCATGACATCATACATGATAATGTACAAATCCAAAATGACTGACTATAAAAACTAGTTTAAAAAAAAACAATAACAGAGACTTTTTACAGAGCTGTCCGATTTTGATTACTCTGTTTCTATACAATAGTATAACTCAAAGTTGGTCCCATTTTAATTTGAATGATAAATTCCGTCCGTAAGGATAGAAAAAAGAAAATGATTTATTTTTCATAACATAACATAAAATACCATCACGCCTGTATTTCCCGAAGGTTTAGGCAGACGCGTACTAAATGAACACCCACGCTTCGCCGGTATGTTAAGGTCCCATGTAAAAGGGGCAATTAACCGGGCACAAATCCAGACTCCGAACTCCAGGTCCAATTTACTGGTTTCTAACACTTACGCGAATATTAGACATTAAAATAAAACTACTTTTTATCGTAAACTTGCAAAAGAAAAACCGATTCCTACCTAGGATGATTCGCGAGGCTATTGAAATTAAAAAACATCCTAATTTCAATAGAGAACATAGCTGGGTCCTACCATCTGCTTGGAACCCCATCATAGAATCCATTAAATCTAAATCCAAGCACAAGACTGCGAGACCTAAGGATACGGTGAGCTCATTCTGCGTGACCGGATCAAACAATAATCAAACAAATGTAGGGTAGCTGTTGATAATTTTGACATTTGGACGACCAACACCTCAGTCCACCCGTGACCATGGATGCTGTAAAAGTGTAAAGGATCCGAAACGTCGGGAATTTAAAAATATCAATATAACGCGATAAAATCCGTAAAAAGTAGTTTTATTTCAATGTCCAGAGAATTTCATAGAAAAAATCAATAACACTTTGCTCGACCTGGGAATTGAACCCAGGACCTCTAGCGTAGCAGTCGCGCTTGGCACCACTAGACTTATGAGGCAGCTATCTCGTCTACCACAGTTAATAGGGTCGGCAACGCATCTGCAACTGCTTTGGTATTACAGGTGCCCATTGGCGGCGATAACGACTTGCGGAAGGCAGTTGGCAGTGACTGGATGAGGAAAGCCGAAGATCGGGCTCTGTGGCGTTCACTAGGAGAGGCCTACGTTCAGCAGTGGACTAGCATAGGCTGATGATGATGATGATGATGATGATGATGGGCGGCAATGACTGCTTACCGTCAAATTACTCGTCTGCTCGTTTGTCGTTAGGTCGACATAAAAAAATGATGATAACACATCACTTTTAATGATGTTGCAACCGTTCATAGGGACTTCCCCTTACGTTGACGGTTTGGCACATTTCCTCGACATGACATCTAGGGGAATCACCTCTTATGTTATCATAATACACTCCGCGTCGGGAATAAATTAACTATAAAATTTATTTATTAATTTAGATTAAATATCTCCTTAATAATGATGTTGATTCCTATAAATAAAAATTTTACCACATTCCTTTAAAGTGTTTTCTTTTTTTATTTTAAAATAAATAAGAAATATTTCATTGACATAAAACAGCGACAAGTACATGCAAAAGGCAGAAATTCAGAAAAAATATCAAACGGAGATTATATAATTATTAAAATTTTACGAGGACTGTAAAGGACTTAGGTCGTATTTATTTTATTTCTTGATCCCGGGATCCAGGATTTAAAAATACCTAGGACCTGAATTATTATTAAAAAAAAATGCTTTATTTAATCCCGTGTACATCAAACACGTTATCACGCCTGTATACGTGTGAATCATTAGGCAGAGGTGATGCACCTACATCCACATTTCGTATAATTCATGGTTAATCCCAATGAAACATTGTTCGCTTCCGAACGAAAACCGGAAAACTACCTAGACCAATGAGGCAGTTATAAAAAGTATCTACACATTAATAAACACATAAAACCTCCATTCTCTGAACTGCTACAATTATATCAAGTCCGTTCAACTTTTTGCTTTCGAATCAGCAAGAATTCACACGAATTACTCAAGCAAACAATACTGTACTTATTTATCACATAAAAATACTATCAAAATACATACGTCATCAAATAGGTCAAAGGATTGAAAATAACTGTAAAACACAGCAGTCGTAAAAACATTTTCTTATTTTTGATCCTTAGCGGTCATTGACAGCCAGATTTCACACCTAACTGGTAATTGTATCACCATCTCTCTCACACATATACCACCTTTAATAACAACGAAAGAGAAAACAAACAGAAACGGTACATCTTTCTTATGGTACCGGAGTTCAGAGTCAAGGACGAATGCACTCGGCGCTAGAGAGGGACGGAAATATAGAAAAGAAGAATACAATAATATGGTCTCGGATAGGACCAAAAAAGATAGTGGAGTCGATGCTCGCACGCCGAACGCGATATTCGAATTTGAATTTCCGCGTTCCATTTTTATTTATTTTAAGTGTTATAACGTAATAAAATATTGCATTGCTATTTTTTGCGTGTTGCAACATTTATGGTCAGATAATGAATACGTGTTTCTACAGTTACCGGTGAAATTAGATATGAACGGTCATATCTTAGTGAGAAATCGTGATTTCCGATAATATTAAATTATAAAAAGATTATAGAGATAATAGAATATTTACTATTTAAACACGTACCGTGATTGTGAGAGTTGGCTGTTTGTAAATATTGGAATATTAGAATATTGAAGGTAAGTTTAAAAAGTTATTTTTAAAGAAGTTTTGTTCGAATTTTTCGTGACACGTACCTTATATGAAGGTTTCTTTTTATTAAAATAATACATACAAACGAAGAATGGTGCTTAACAAATAACAAATATCAGTTGACATGATTATCTATAAATAACTGGTTATAAAGTAATTTTTAAGATTTATTTTTATAATTAAACTAGGTACCTAAGTATACCTACCAGTCTCGTTTCGCTGAACTTTTTTAACGGTGCATACTTATGCCTGGAATTAAAATACAACTTATTCAATGATTGATATTTTAATAGTATTTCAAATTTAATTATGAGGAGAAACGTCTTTATTTCGGCCACTAGGTCACCAGAGTTGATAAAGAACCCATTAACCGTATCGGACCTAGTAATCTAAATAAGGAACAGTTTTTTCTTATCACAGATAGGCTGGCGCTTGGCCACAAGCGCTGGTGATTTTTTTTTAAATCGGTAAAGCAAGTGCAACCTATAGACGACAGCAATACCAGTAGTATCACTAGCGCGATATTATTTTGAGACCTGTTTTATGAAGTCTCATACAATTTCACTGGCCAAATAATCCCTTCCATCCCTTGACTGCCTCGTTGGTCTAGTGGTCCCAATCGCGACTGCTACGCTAGAGGTCTTGGGTTCGATCCCCAGGTCGAGCACAGTGTTATTCAGTTTTTCTATGAAATTCTCAGTAGCAGCTCGGAGTCTGGATTTGTGCCCGGTGAATGGCAATAGGCTTGCCCCCTATTACATGGGACCCAAAACATACCGGCGAACTGTGGGTGTACATTAAGTACACCTCTGCCTAACCCTTCGGGGAATACAGGCGTGATGGTATGTTAAAAAATAATCCCTTCGAAACCGGAATTCGGTATAGCCTCAGATCAAATAAAAAGTTAAGATGGAACTTTGCGAACAAAAAGTATTAGTTAACTACGCCTTATCTTGTCAGTCGAGCTTTCGATAGCTCGACTGACAAGATAAGGCGTAGTTACGGTATACGTGTAATTGTGTGTTGTACACAGTTAGGCGTAGTTTTAGCCGGCCTCACTTCTTTGTTCGCAAAGTTCCATCTTAACTCTTTATTTGATCTGAGCTTTTAGCACAAAACGATTGCTTAGCAACGAATATTTGGCCAGCGCCATACCAGAGCAGCAGAGTTCAGCATTTCACCAGACAATTCATATTTTCATTAGTATCCTACGAACCAGAGAAAACCTTTCCTTTTTAAACAATTAAACCTTTTCTTTTTTAAACATTTCGAACTTGTAATAGTTTTAACATTTTCCAACGAAAAAAGTGTTTTATTTTTTTTACATTAATATTTATTTGACCATACAAAAAAATTTAAAAGGCGAAAAATAATTTTATTTTTCAAAAGGTGAATAGTTTCGCCTGTAGCTCGAAATACAGATTTTAATTTCGCTAATTGTAAGAATATACCTAACACATTGTAGGCACTTACCATGACATGTAATACGACATTAACTATACAATATTCACAACTGTTAATTAAAAAAAAAACGTTATCATGCGCCAAAATGAGCCAGCTACCAATTTTAAGCAAAAGTTTTAAAACCTACTCGAATATTGTATTGTTTATGTCGCAATATCTACTACCATGAACCTAGAATTGAATTAAACCTAGAACCTCGAAAGAACTAGAACCTAGAACCTTAATCCTAGAAAAAAATTGTTGTGGTAGGGCCACGCTGTTCGCAGCATGAATGGGCCGGCTTGACCGGGGATGTACCACACTCTCGCAGAAGACCGACGTCCGAGTAGTAGCGTTTCGTTACTGCGCTTCGTTCGGTGAGCGAGAGGGCCGGAGGCCCAATTCCTCCCCCAATCCCCTTCCTTCTCCTATTCTCCTTCCCCATCCCTTTCCCTAAATAGACTCGGCAACGCATCTGCAACTCCTTTGGTTTTGCAGATGTCCATGGGCGGCGATGACTACTTACCATCAGGTAACTTTCCTGCTCGTTTGCCGAGTTATCCCATAAAAAAAAAAAAAAAAACAAAATTTAAAATTTCTCTCAAAATTTTATTTACTATTCGGGGTATTTACTTAAAAGAGAACTAAACTATACACAATATACGAAATCAAAATGGTCACGCCCAGGCGTCGAAGTACTCCTCCGCATCACTGTCGTCTGGTAACGTGCCCAGAAGACTGGCAGCATTGCCACGTTGAATGGCAATACTAATACTTTGTCCTAATTGCGAAAAAACCATTGGAAATATTAATTTGGCGGCCTAGCAAATTCTTTAAGCATACGAAAGTGTCATCTTTCCCTACAAGCCTACAGAGGTCAATAACCGGTACCGTTAACACCGCAAAACCACAAAAGGTATAACAACCAGCGAAAATATGAATGTTAATTTTGTAGCACACAAGTACAGTCACGACCACCAATATATATACAACTAGCTTTTGCCCGCGACTTCGTCCGCGTGGTATAGTTTTTCCTCAATCCCGTGGGAATTTCTCAAAATATCGTTATAATTTAAAGCCTATATGTTATTCTGATGTATAAACAATAATACTGTAAAGTTTCATCAAAATCCGTTCGGTACTTTTTGCGTGAAAGAGTAACAAACATCCATCCATCCATCCTCGCAAACTTTCACATTTATAATATTAGTAGGATTAGTAGGATTACTAAAATTCAACAACGATTTTCTCTGAAACTGAGACTGTCTCATTAGTCTAGTGGTCCCAAGCGCGACTGCTACGCTACAGGTCCTCAGGGTTCGATCTCCAGGTCGAGGAAAATGTTATTGGGTTTTTCTATGAAATTCTCAGTAAGAGCTCGAAGTTTAGATTTGTGCCCGGTGAATGGCAATAGGCTCGCCCGCACATCAAGTTACCACAAAATGTCAAATTTTCTCAGTTGATTTTAAACTTTATCTTGAACAATTTAAGGTTTAAAATCATTTGGAGAAATTTTACAGTTTTGTATACCTTGACCTGCTGGCGACGATACCTATTAGTGGCTGGCTATCATATAAAAAAAAACAATTCTTCAAAATCCGACTGGTAGTTCCAGAGACTAGCGCGTTTTAAACAAACAAACTCTTCAGCTAATATTAGGTATTATAAGTAAGTATAGATTGTTATTGGCACAGTTATGCTTTCAAATTAAAGTTGTAAGCAAAAATACAAACGCGTTCTGCAGAAAATTTAACAAGTAGGTAATCAGTATTGCTGATATAATCGAAAATATTGCTAAGGTAATTATGTGCAAACACTGTATGCAGCTACAATAAAAAAAATATTTTTCACTAGTTTTCCGCCCGCGGCATCACCTGCGAGGACTATACGTTTCTATTAATTTTAGAGGACAATATACAGCTTATGTCACTCAGGAATAATGTAGCTTTGTATTGGTGAAAGAATTTTCAAAATCGGTTCAGTAGATCCAGAGATTAAACCCTACAACCTTACAAACTTATCCTCTTTATACTTTTAGTATAGATTATCTTGAAAACTTGGATTATTGTAGGCATTTTTTTCATATCGTTGTCATGATAGAATATTCTGCTAAATAAAAGAGATAGCTTTCTGCCCAATATATAATATTTTTTTTCCCGTTTTTGCAACACTTTTCATTTCTGCTCCGCTCCTATTGGTCTTAGCGTGATGATATATAGCCTATAGCCTTCCTCGATAAATGGGCTATCTAACACTGAAATAATTTTTCAAATCGGATCCGTAGTTCCTGAGATTAGCGCGTTCAAGTAAACAAACAAACAAACTCTTCAGATTTATAATATTAATAATAATAGTATAGATTTAAAACAGTTTTAAAGTGTTACTCCTCTTGAATGCCCAATGGCCCAAAGTTAATGGCCACGACTTACGCGATGTAGGTCGGTTCGAATCCAGACAGGCACTTTACTTTGTGTGAACCATCAACCACTGCTCGCAAAAGGCGAAGGAGAACATCGTGAGGAAACCGGCATGTCCTAGAACGAAAAATTCGAAGACATGTGATATCTAACCAACCCGCACTCGGCCCGCGTGATGGATCTCGCCGAACATTATAGACTGATTATGTTTGTACTTCAATTGGGTCCAGATTTTTAAGCTCTCGCTTTGAACCACTGCTGAGGCAATTAAAGAGAGAAAAAAGCTTTAGATTTCCAGCCAATTTGCTTAAAAAATTTCAAAAAAATTACCCATACCTACCTATTAAAATTCACAGTCTATTGTTGAAGACGAATTAGAATAAATACTTAATAATGTACCAGTACCTATTATCTATTCTATGGAACGAGTATTTAGTCTTTCTTACCATAATGACGTAAAAAAACATTAACCCTAAACTGTGACGAACAAAAACTGTTTACCGGAGCAATTTTAATACAAGTATCAAGACAGGTAGGTCAACGACTTGTGCGCAGGTTATGTGACGTCACAAGTATACCGCTACGTAGGTATCGGCAGTGCGTGATACCTAGCGAGTAGCGGGTTAAGCCTCTAGTTTTGTACACTTGGAATTTCTATGAAATTGAGTTATTAAGTTTATGAAACTGTATTCTTTTAAACGTTTACTGAAAAGTTAGATTTTTTGCTAGCATATCCCAATATGATAATAAACTGGTTTTGAATTTATTGAAAACTAGCTTTCGGCCCACGGCTTCGCCCGCGTGGTTTATCGGCTTTTCTGTATTTAAATTTTCCCGTTTTTGCAACATTTTTCATTTATGCTCCGCTCCTATTGGTCTTAGCGTGATGATATAAAGCCTATAGCCTTCCTCGATAAATGGGCTCTCTAACACTAAAATAATTTTTCAAATCGGACCCTAAGTTCCTGAGATAAGCGCGTTCAAGCAAACAAACAAACAAACTCTTCAGCTTTATCATATTATTAGTATAAATTACAGGCCTATCGTAAAATAAAATTAAAAATCAAACGTATAGGTACTGAAAAAATGCCTGCCTCGTTAATCTAGTGGTCACAATCGCGACTGCTACGCTAGAGGTCTTGGGTTCGATCCTCAGGTCGAGCAAAGTGTTATTGGGTTTTGCTATGAAGTTCTCAGTAGCAGCTCGGAGTCAGGATTTGTGCCCGGTGAATGGCAATAGGGTCGCCCCCTATTACATGGGACCTAATCATACCGGCGAACTGTGGGTGTACATTAAGAACACCTCTGCCTAACCCTTCGGGAGATACAGGCGTGATGGTATGTTGTGTTATGTTATAAAATTCTAAGATATACCTAAGCGTTTCCAGTTATTGGTGGGGATTGCGAGGGCATACTCCGTCCCTTTTCCACAAAATCGTGTTAGTATAGATATTGTATGATTTATCGGATTGTGACGTCACAAGCCGATACAATGCGCTCTGTCTGACATAAAATGAAAATTCTTATAACATCCTTATTTCTGACCCAATTTTAATTTTGATTTTGTTAATCGGCTCTATTTATGGTAAGCAGTATTACGAGACCTTGAAAAATTACTCATAAACTTATGATTTAAGGGATTGGATTCCAGTCTAGCCAGTTGCAATTGACAGGCGCCATAGAGAGGCATCTATACGATTAAGGTATTTTTTTATTTTAATAATAAGTACATAAATAAATAAATAAATCAAATGTATCTTCGTATATCTAAAAGGGAGTCGTTGGGTGCAGGCAGCATATGACTGGTCGTTGTGGCAGTCTATGGGGGGGAGGCCTTCGTTCACTTCATTTGGCTGATATCAGCCATTAGAATTTTCAGTTGACTTCATTTGTCTGTTTTTTTTTTATGGGATAACTCGGCAAACGAGCAGGCGAGCTACCTGATGGTAAGTAGTCATCGCCGCCCATGGACATCTGCAAACCCAAAGGAGTTGCAGATGCGTTGTTGCCGAGCCTATTTAGGAAAAGGGAGGAGAAGGAAAAAAGGAGAGGGAAGGGGATTGGGGGAGGAATTAGGCCTTCGGCCCTCTCGCTTACCGAACGAAGCGCAGTAACGAAACGCTACTACCCGGACGTCGGTCTTCTGCGAGAGTGTGGTACTTCCCCGGTCAAGCCGGCCCATTCATGCTGCGAACAGCGTGGCACTACCACAACAAAATGACCATGAGATATGATGATGATGACGATGATATCTAAAAAGTATTCGCCTGACTGCGTTCGAACCTACGAGCTACACCTCGTAAATCACGGCCGTTACCACTGGGCCACCACCGCTTAAACTGATCAATCAATCCGCGTTGACTAACTTATAAATAAAACTATGCTAAAATGCAGGGCACTGCGCAAGGCGCAAGCGCATGGTTCATCGATGCGTCACCGTTATAGCGATGGTTGGACATGACACATTATTCAAATAGCTTGACTACGCATAGATATGCAAGCCGGTATGATAAAAATATTACATTACATACAATACCATCACGCCTGTATTCCCCGAAGGGTTAGGCAGAGGTGTACTTAATGTACACCCACAGTTCGCCGGTATATTTAGGTCCCATGTAATAGGGGGCGAGCCTATTGCCATTCACCGGGCACAAATCCAGACTCCGAGCTGCTACTGAGAATTTCATAGAAAAACCCAATAACACTTTGCTCGACCTGGGGATCGAACCCAAGACCTCTAGCGTAGCAGTCACGATTGGGACCACTAGACCAACGAGGCAGTCATTATAAAAATATAAAGTGATATAACTTACCTGCCTTTAAGTATTCCCGGAAGGGTTAGGCAGAGATAAACAGCTAATGTATGGTGGCCAGGACATAAAATTATATTATATTATATTCACGCGCCTAAACGGTGAAGGAAAACATCGTGAGGAAACCTGCATGCCTGAGAGATTTTCTTGACGGCGTGTGAAGTCTGCCAACCCGCAGTAGGCTAGCGTGGCGGACTATAGCCTAATCCCTCTCGTACTGAGAGGAGACACGTGCCTAGCAGTAGGACAATATAATGGGTTGATGATGATGAACCAGTATTTTTAAGTTATTTTAGTGAAGGAAAAATACGACCGCGGGCAGGATTCGAACCTGCGTCTTCTGGTTAAGTACACCAGAAGCTATGACCGCTAAGCCACCGCGACTCCCACCCGCCATGTCGAAATTTGCCTTCACATTTTTTTAATTTACGTCTTTGAGGCGACGTCAGTGACATCTGTTTAAAATTTGCTTCTCAACAGACATGACATGCTTTACAGCAAATACGATGTCATACGATGCCACCTTACCTTTTAACTATCTTTTTGTATTTTTTAGGCATTTTCCATGCAAAGATTATTAAGTTATTTTAGTGAAGGAAAAATAAGACGTATTTTAAAATAACTTAATAATCTTTGCATGGAAAATGCCTAAAAATACAAAAAGACAGTATTTTAAGGTGTAAAATCATTTGGCCAAATTTGACAGTCTTGTATAACTTGATGTGCTGGCGACTGTACTAACGCAGTTCGCCGGTATGGTTAGGTCCCATGTAATATGGGGCTGGCCATTAATCACATAGCACCGAGCATAGAAAAATTGAGTGCCACAGAAAAACCCAATAATAATTTGTTCGACAAACCCAGGAACTCTAGGGTATAGTTTGTTCGAAATAACATAACATACATACCATCACGCCTGTATTCCCCGAAGGGTTAGGCAGAGGTTTACTGTACACCCACATTTCGCCGGTATGTTTAGGTCCCATGTAATAGGGGGCGAGCCTATTGCCATTAACCGGGCACAAATCCAGACTCCGAGCTGCTACTGGGAATTCCATAGAAAAACCCAATAACACTTTGCTCGACCTGGGAATCGAACCCAGGACCCCTATCGTAGCAGTCGCGCTTGGGACCACTAGACTAACGAGGCAGTCAAGTTTGTTCGAAATAACTGTGAATTATGACTGAAGTTATCCGCAAGTGGTTTACCACTGGTAAATTAAAAAAAGAGTCGGTGTAAAGACAATAGGGGTCGCATACCTATGTTTCGCATTTCTGATTATTTTCTTTATTAATTTCGATATTTATGTATAAAAGTACTGACTTAAGCGACGTTCCCCGCGCGGTATTTCGGCTAATTTCAGACAAGCACAGCTATTCCAAACAAACTGTTGTAGTCGTGCTTTGGACCACTAGACTTATGAGACAATGAGCAACAGACCTTTTTTTATATTTTTATCGTTATCGCATAAAACGCTTCAAACTTCGAGCATACCGTGTTGCTCGAAGGCTTCAAAGAAATACTTTTGTATGCGTCACAGACCTTGTAGGAAATATTTAAAATATGCGTAACGTTGGTCATAGCAATTCGGACGCTGTCGCTGTCAGTTCTTAAGTAACGGGCCTCGCTTACCATTCATCATACTAATAAAAAAAAAATGTAACTGACCGATGTCTGTATCATGGGATATTTAAGAAAAAAAATTAATCTGATCTAAAAATAATAATCTGAATTACAAAGACCATAAATACCTCATACGTATAGTGGTTCATATCATATCGTTCATGATATTTTTGTATTACCTACTCGGCAAACGAGCAGGCGAGTTATCTGTTGGTAAGTAAGTAGTCGTCGCTACACATGGACATCTGCAATAACTACCAAAGTAATTGCAGATGCGTTACCGAGCCTATTTAAGGCAGGGTAAATGAGAAGGTCACGTTGAGGCGTCCACTTTAGTGTTAGAGGCGGACACAGCTCTCTTCACAATCTCCTGCCATCTATCTCTGTGTGCAGTCTGACACACGGTTTCCCACTGCGGATTTCACTTGATCAGTCCAGCGCATAGGTGATCTGCCACGTGATCTGGTTCCCTCTACTTTTCCTTGCACGACCAGCCGTTCTATTGAATTGTTATCTTTTGAAGAAATATCTATAGCGGCTATGATAAGATTTCACGACCGCTCCGCCAAGAGCGAAACGACTGAGAAGAAGAAAGGAGAAGGAGAAGGAAGGGGGAGGGGGGAATTGGGCCCATGGCGATCCCTTTTTGCATGTCGTGTATTGTGTTCAAAATATTAACTTCTTACACGTAAAATTGTATCCAATTTTGTTGCCTATAGGTTAGCATTTTTACAGATAGAAGCACAAGACGGCATTATTAAATTAGATTTAACGACTGTAAAAAACTAATTGACAAAATGTGAATTTTCTCTTTTTAACAATAGTTTTTGTGGCTTTACTTTTTTCGCATTTGTCGCTTCTATGTTATACATATTCTTAGCGTTGGTACCTAAATGGTACCATTCGTAAGCCGTTTAATACACAAAGGTAGCATTTAATACTTTCTTCGAATCTACAAACGAGTGTTTATGTTACTCTCTACTCTTCGAACATACCAGTAAGGTTGATTTTCTAATGTGGTTTTATTGGAGGGGATAAACACATAATACTTATCAAGAGTACTTTAGAAACTATTGTGTTTCAGAATAATGGAGAAAGATTATTATCCTACACTGACTTTCTGTCTGTAAGTTGGGTAGTAGAAATCTTATTATAGCCGCTGTAGATATTTCTTCAAAAGATCATTTCAGACATTTCTCTACATAATTTAATACACCCACATAATTTATTAAGTATCTGCATGTAAGTAGGTAAAAAAGCCTCAATCCTCCCTCAGTCCCCTTCCTTCTCCTATTCTCCGTCTCCTTCCGCAATAGCCTCGACAATGCATCTGCAACTCCTTTGGTATTTCAGATGTGCACGGGTGGCGATGACTACTTACCATCAGGTAGCTCGCCTGCTCGTTTGCCGAGTTGTCCCAAAGAAAATGATAACATACTCTTATACAAATTCTAGACTTCCCACATGGAATTATTACCTGGCCCAATCGTCAATTTCCACGCATCATGCTACTGTTATATTATCAACCGACTTCATTTGTTTATAAAAATACCTAATTATTACCTACATATATAATTAATAGCAGACTTTAACCTTGGCATAATATTTATATTTTATAGACACAGATGTTCTTTCTTTCTTAACATAATGACATTGTTTTACCGAAACCTTGAAGTAATTAAATATTAATCATAAAATATTTAAATAAGAAGTTAATTACGAAACGAAATATCTAGAAAACTTTCTTTCTTTCTTCTTCTTTCTTCTTTAAAATACTTTCGATTATTTTCATCATTTATACTTAAAGTTGGACTGAAGACTGGTTTAGTAGGTGTTTCGATTCCTAGGTCAAACTATTACCTTCAAAGGTAGGATTTTATTTTAAATTCTCGGTTACAGCTCGGATTTTAAAGTTTTGCCAAAATAACATTGCACAGACTAGGCCATGGGAACTAAAAATGTGGCATTATATTTATATAGGTACTTAACAGAACTTGTGTTGCGTCTTTTTGGGTTAGACTAAATCGCTCTAACAATGAGATCAAATTCTGAGGGCTGTCTCTGAATGCCTGTCCAATCCAATTATACATTATTGGATTAGTGTGCTTGTATTAAGAACTATGTAATATTGAATAAATGTATATGACTATCTTAATTTTAATCTTACTTTATTTTGTGTGATATGGGTCTTTATATACGCCTGAAATAAATCTATTTTTTTTATTGTTTAAATGGCGAACTGTGAGTATATTCACGTCTAAGCAAAGATGTACCATAAGTATACAGGTGTACCGTTGTGTCCCATTGTTCCCATATAATATAGATCAACTTAATATCAATTTACCGACCACAAATCTACCTGGGAAGTCCGCAGGATATGTCGGACTCGTACCAACTTTAACTAGTCATTATCATAAGATTCGTGATAACTTACAATTTCCATTTCTTGAATCAGATTCAGATTTCACTTTTAAGAGACTCGATAGGTATGTCAGAGAAACACAGATCTACTGAAGCGTGTAGAAGATGTGACTATCTTTTATTCATAATACATGAAGTATTAATTTATTCGGATGCACACTAAAAAAACTTTTAACATTTTCTAGATAAAAATGTGATACAGATTTTTATTTTATAGTGGCCATTTCATTCCAAGAACGTTGAGCGTGCAAATATTTTTTATGTATTGTATTTCATGTTTGACAATGATTAACATTGATCAACATTTTTGTACAACATCTCGCATGGTGTAATAATACCTACACAGTAATGTATGGTTACCATTAAAGCCAATTCGCTTGCCCCGAGTATTAAAACTTTTGCTTAAAAATTGTTATCGTAACAGATACCTAGAAAATAGTGTAGAATAAAGAATTTTGGCAAAATTTACAACTTACACATCTGACGGAATTATTTATTGCTTAAGTACTTAAGCGGCGGTAGCCTAATGGCTAGGGCGCCGGGCTTAGGACTTACGATCATGTGGTTGCTAGTTCGAAACCCACCCATTGCACTACCGACGTGAACCCACTCGTAACACAAGCATTATAGCTTAGCACGAGGGGTTAACAAGAAAACTAGAAATTTACGACACACGTTGTTAGTAAGCTGCTTTAAATTGACTTTAAACAAATGCAATTCTTTCTAAATCTAGATTCACATAAAATTTCATCTGACCACGACACAACAATGTTGAACACTCGTTACGCATCGTGGCTTTGCGTGCACAATCGAACCATGTAGGTAGGTATGAATCAAAGACCAAGATTTTATTTTCGTCTATTGTATGAATAGACAACACATACCTACTACTTACAGCTGTATCCAAACGAAAACGCAAAAAACAAAAGAAAAAACATTAATTAACATATAACATACCATCACGCCTGTATTCCCCGAAAGGTTTGGTAGAGATTTACTAACTGTAGGTACAACCACATATCGCTGGTATGATAAGGTTCCATGTAAAAGGGGGCAAGCCTATTGCCACTAATCGGGCACAAATACAAACTCCGAGTTGAGACTTTCGTAGACAAACCCAGACTTTGCACGACATGGGAATCAAACCCTATAGCGTAGCAGTCGCGCTTAGGACAAGACTAATCGGGCAGAGAAATATAAATCTTCTTCTTCCTTCCTTTTTTCAATAGGCTTCAATTGCTGTTCGTTAGTCTCGCTAAAACTCTTAAACGGCTAGACCGATTTGGCTAATTTTTGTATTGAAATATTTATGGAAGTTCAGGCAATGTTTAAACAGTGAGAAAAAATAGAAAAATTGCCGCTGCGATCGAATTTGAGTAGAACAAAAAGTCTGTCGGCTCCAAGTTCCTTAAAAATAAAAAGAGTACTTATATTTGGAGTTTTTATAGGCTTATTTCTATAAGATCTACTATTTGCAACCGTGCAATTCGACTTTATCATTCAAAACTTTTTACAATGCAACAATTTCTTGCTTTATACAAATAGCTACAGCTATATAATTATATATAAGAAACATAACTGTAGAAACGTTACAGTCACCATAACTCCTGAAATATGGCGGGCCGTCATAAACGCGACTTCGCCATGCAATAACCATAAAACTGCCTTAGATGGGTATATATAACTATATATATAGGATATAGGCCAACATTATATATATATATTCCACGTGGCTATTGACCTCTACGATGCGTAAGGAAATATTGGCGCCACTTACGCTAGATAACAATCTTATTAGATAAAACCTCTTTGAAATAATTGCTAATGTCAATTTAACACGTTTTGATTGGTTATCGTGTAAGGTGCTGACAACAGTTGTATCACCTTCGCTAAACTTTATCTGTAAGTAAAAGAGTATCTATGGAGTTTCTTACTAGCTTTTCTTCATAAAAAACAATATTTACATTTAAAACGTACCTATGATAATGGTCTAACTGAAATAAAATATTTGATTTGATTTGATTTGGATTTTCCATAAGGAAATTCTTGGTACCTATTAATTTGTGCACGTAATATTTAGGCATAGAAATTGTATAAATACTGCAATGCTGCATGCCCAAAATCGGTATCGGTCACAAATAAAAGCTCCCTTCACTTTTCAGAATATCCTAATACAATCCAATTACACTTTGCCCAATTTGGGAATCGAATTGATACTGTCGAATTTTCAGTAGCAGCTCGGTCTTGTGCCTGGCCAATGGAAATAAGCTCACCCCCTATTAAAGGGAGCCTCAAAACTTACATCTCTGCTTACCAATCAGGGAGAAGTAAGAAAATACATACGTGCAACTAAACCTTGATTTTTTTCTCATTTCAGAATCATGACTCGACTAAGCTTACTTGTGGTGATCGCGTGCTTAACCACCATCCCCTCCATCAGAACAGATGATGACAATCCCTTGTCGGACCTGGCATCCGCTTTCCTTCAGAATATGATGGAAGGAGGGAATAACAATAACATGAATGGTCTGGCAGCCATTGGGAATATCGTAGGCAGTCTAATGCAGGGAGACAATGCTAAAAACTTGGGGGCCATGTTTGGCCAAACTGGAAATGGAAATGCTGGAGACATGTTGTCAGGTAAGCAATTAAAAATAAAGTAATTTCGAAGCAGCATTCTTTAACATAGCATAACATACTGTAGCGCCATCTAGCGCGCCACATAGAACCACGTCACACAAATCCTGAATCGCGCTAGCAAAGTTTACCGCGCGATTAGAGTATAGACAACCGCCTGACATCAACCGTCGGGCCGTAGCCCGCCAGGCAAACACACCTGCCTGGTTGGAGGATCCTCCCTTTGGTTGGACGGGCAACGCATCGTGACTCTCTACAATACCATCAGGTAGGGGGCCGAATAGGCGGCCTGCCACTACCGGGTTTGCGGACGAATGTTACAACGCTCCCGTAGCCCGGCACTAAAGAGGTGACGCGAAACGCTGAGGTTGGTTTTAGTCGGTAGGTCGCTCTTTTCAGAGCGGAGTCCGACACACCCCAACGCTCTCCCCAAGCTTAAGCGGTGGATTGTAGATAGCATTACTAAGCAAAATCACGACCGTATACCCCGAAAGATTAGATAGAGCGCATTTGATAAAACTGAAATAGTCACCAACATTGTTGGGAATAGGAGCATTGTCCTAGGATGTGGAAAAAACATAATGATACCTACACAGAAACAATAGAATCATTAAGAATGTGTAGTTCAACGAACAATTGATGAGCATTTTTGGAAGCTATGTAACAAATATGGTAATCTTTACCAAACCGAACATATCTCGGGTTGGGTTGTTGAATATTTCCAGTAAAAGCTATCTGCTATTTCCTGTGATTAAACTTTTGTCTGATAAAAAAAAATAAGGTTATCAAGTAAATCACTTGATAAGGATATCCTAGAATGAATGTTTACCCGAACAAAAAAAAGAGATGGATTGCTAGAGAGACATGCAGACTTTAGTGGATTCCTTATTTTGCTTTTTTTACAATAAAAATATATGTCTTAAGAGAATAGTATCCGCTCTGCGCTCCATACAAAAGTAGTTTGGTCCTATCTTGAATTTTAACCAATGAAAGTTCTTGAAACTTAAAACTTCATTTCAATACAAGGTTAAAAAGTTACATGAGCTCAAAGATTAGGTAGGGTGGTTAGGTAATATTCGATGAAAACGACCCAACTTTATGCTAGTATTTCAAGATAATATATTACTAGCACTACAGAACCATTTTGACTCATGGGGAACCCAGATAATACAATTAATATCCTTTTACAAAAAAAAAATGTCCGCCCTGATTTTCAAATTTTAATAAATTTTCATAACTAAGTATAGTTTATTTATGAACTCATGAGTGGAACCCATGAAAGATCTAGCTGTAGGTATATAGCTAGGGTCAATTCTTCTGGAAAGTGTCCCAATCGAACATTTTTACCTTAGGGTAATGCAAAGATAAATAATATTACAGTAGTGCACTCTAAATATAAAGAGAAATTAATTAACATTATTGTCTTCCAGGACTTGGCAGCTTACTAGGCGGTCAAGACGGAAAAATAGATCCAACTCTAGTAAGCTCTATGATATCAATGGTCGCGCAACAGATGGGCACCACAGAATCGCCGAAACCAGCCAGACAGAAGCGGGCGAACACAGAAGGGGATCTCAACCTCGAAAGCATGATGAACCTGGCCTCGGGGCTTATGGGAAATAAGAACGCCGGAGGATTTATGCCGTTAGTCATGAACGCTTTAAGTTCATTTTCGGATACAGAAGCTCAGAAACGCGCAGACGAGCATAAAGACCACTCCTCATTCCTCCCACCGTTTTTGGAGAAGGCCCATCTGTATTGGGATATCTTCATTAATTCTGATTTGGGGAAGACTATTTGGGAGAAATCTGGTCTGAAGAGAACCTTCAAAGCGTTTACTGGCCCTGACGGTAAACTGAGCTTCCAGCAAATGTTCAAGAACTTCGAGAACCACTCTTTCAGGAGGCACTGGATCAAGGCAGCTGCGAAGTACTTAACTGACATGTTGGTGCATATCGCTAAACCTGAGGTTTACAGCAGGTAAATACTTTGATGGCAAATAATAGAAAATAATATTTTAATTTATATTAGAAAATTGCTAAGGATTTACTAAGTATAGGTTCTGATTGATTGAAAAGTAATTAATCCAATTCCGTTCATCCGTTTTTCTGTGATTGAATAACAAACATCCATACATCCAAATACAAACTTCTACATTAATAATATAAGTAGAATAAGCGTGCATTTAAATAAATAATAAAAAAATAAATCAACAAAATAGAACAGAATTCGTATGAAATAAACTGTCGAAGACTTTAACTTTGGTGTCAGCCTTAGACATCTTTTGAAGTCGGTATTATACGGGAATTATTTATAAATTAATTATTGATTTTAAACTAATTGTCTGACTATTAAAACCAGGAATGAAATTCAGTGAGAATGGCAAAGTAAACAAACCACTCCCCAACTTTTGGGATAGTAATTGAATTTAATAGTAATCAGGTTCTCCCGTCAGTAACAACTAGAATATCCATTATTTAAACGGAGGAATACAATTTGTAATGCGTACTGTATCAAGCCTTTGATACAAATCGACATTGTATTCACTTGAAGGTTACGGAAAATGTTAATTAATTATTGTTTTGTATTTGCCAAGCTATACAAAGAGAAATTTCAGTCTCTTCACTGATAATACTCAAAACCTAATTATTAAAATAACGCTTATGGTACATATTAAGCTAAAAAATAATTTTGCGTGTGATGTCTTTAGATATTTTAACAACATGCAATATTTTGTTTAAATACTGATTAAAAATTTTGATTGTTCTAAGTTTAATACATTAAACAGTTTCAACATCTTAAGATCTACCATAAGTCCACAAGGTACAACACGATCCTTATTAGATTGTTATAGTTGGACGCCACTATTCACCTGTAGAGCGGCATCTCTCTCTCTCTCGCACACAACAAAGTGTGGTACGAACAGCCTCTAAGACCAAAAATGTGGTGTAACTTTTAATGAATATATAAACCAGTAAGACTCGCAGACTTAACATATTATGAACTAACAATTATCTTCCCCAGGTACCTCATATCAGCGCAGTACATCACCAACAGTTTCCTGGACTCGCAAGGTCTCCCGAAGAGCACGCACCTCAACCTGAATAAGCCCGAAAAATCTATCACGGCACTCGTCAACTACGTCCTCAAACGTTACCTCGATATGGATACAGACGTTGGAGAATACGTTGTACCTGCTGTGGAGTATGCGAAGGTGAGGTTAACTTATGGAAGTATCATCATCAAGTGAGTAACTCACTTGGGAAGTAAGCGACCAGATAATGATCTCAGTATACGGCTCGTGAATTTTCCACATGTGCGTTTTTTATGGGATGAGCTACCTGATGCTAAGTAGTCATCGACGCCCATGAACCAAAGGAGTACAAAAAAGCAATACCAAAGGAGTTGTAGATGCGTTGCCGAGCCTATTTTTAAGGTGAAGGGAGAGAAAGGAGAAAGCAGAAGGAAGGGGAGTGAGGGAGAGTTGAATGACTACTAAACTACGTCTTCGAGTAGAGGGGAGGCAAGGCTTATTGACTCTTGGAGGGGACCTTAGCGGGGACGTGTACACTGTACTAATACACTTAACTTTTGCAGCAAACCCTCAAAATGGCAGAAACTGCAACCAAAACCATGTCTTCTCGTGGCGACTACAACGCGATTGCTGACCGCTTGACTGACACCCTGAACCTAGAGGTCATTGAGCCGGTCCTAAGAGTCTACCGCGCATACCAGCACTCATTGAAGGCGCCACATTGTCAGGAACACCTCATGTGCCTCGTCAATAGGCATCATGATCAGGACAAGAAAGGTTAGTTAAATTAACCATCCACCCTCAACTAGAGAAAAAGTGGAATATCAACTTATGTATCAAAGGACCAAAATAAGCTGCAATCGTTGCATGACATCTGTAAACAATCAACTCTTCCGTCAACAAGAGATATTTTCTATTTATAGAAAAGTATTTTCTTTCTTTAAGTACTGACTAGTACTTAGTTTCTTTTAGTATTGACAACTTAAGAAACAATACACAGCTCAATGTTTGAAAATTCATTTGGGATTTTTGTTTGTACCCGAGGACCAAAATTATGTAGACGGAATGAGGCCTAAAAGGCCTTCGGACGAATACAGATCTGGATGCATAAATGAAATGAAATGAAATGATATTTATTTCTGTAAATAGATCTTAAAGACACTTTTACAAGTCGATTTTTTACATTTTTTTTAACTAGATGGCGTCGACGTTTCCTATCTGACGACCTCTGAGAAGAAACGTGGAAACAAACTCAGAGAATCATGGTCTCTTTTAAAGTCCAGACAATAATTATATTATATGCGAGTTCAATGTAGGGCATTGGCAGGCATATGCATTATTAATAATATACCAACCACAAACATGCATGATGCCACTATTATGTCTGCTTATCACACTGACAGCGAAATGGTGAGATGAGATCTTCATAGCGTGGCATGGCAGACAAAGGAATTTCCGCACATATAAAGGTTTATCACATGCATGCTGATAGTATCGACTACAACTATAATTACAGGAAATCAAGCAAACATTAATAATATAAATAAATTGCGTGACCCACTATAAACAACAATATCTATTTTAATAATACATAATATTTATTTGTCAACTAAGTATTCCTGTTTATGGTATACAATCCCTTCATATTTAATTTACACTTTGTTTCGAATCCGGAATATAAATGGGTTTCCTTTTATGATTTTTATATTCTGGATCCTTGTGCCTTTGGTGATCGAGACATCGGTTTACTTCTAAGGGAGACCATAAAAAAGATCTAGAAAATTATATTTAAACTATAACAACTATAAAATAACATGCCATCGCGCCTGCCATACCTCAGATCAAAGGCGTAGTCGCCGAATCGAAACCCACCCATTCCACTATCGACGTAAACCCACTCGTAACAAAACTATATCTGTAACTCTAAAAAAAAAAAACATTTTTCTCTTCCAATAAGGTCTTGATTGAGCCACTTTAAACACTCAAGTTTCAATTCCAAACCATCTACTAATTACGTAATATTTTCCAGGTCTCCCCGGCTTCAAGGCCGGTCTTACGAAGCTTAGCAGCTTAGTAGCATCTGCAGCACTGAGCTTCCAAAACGGAAAAGGCTTCTTCGACCTGTACAACGCTATCCAGCATGACGTGAACTGCGAGGTAAGTAAACAACTTCTTCTAAAGAGTTCTTCCTTTTCTTTGTACCCCAAACTTGAAAAAAATGTGGAAGAAAGTGGAGAATGAGTAAGTACAATTTGCACAAGATCGACCACAATGAGAGAATAGGTCTTCAAACAACGGTCTCAGATCGACTGTTTAGATTGATAAAAGCCCTTCCCAACACCCAATAATTTGTGTTCAAAATGGCTGCGAGACTTTTTTTCGGAAGCCTTTCCGCCCTTGCGTGCGGTTTGGGTTTAAGACAGTTAAGTCGACCGCCAATCCAAATAGAATGAAAAATGGAGTCGTGTATATATATTTATTTTCTTTGTTTTTCAGGCGGCATACCCCGCGGACTGTTCAGCCTTCCACGAACACGAATTGAAAGTGACAACTGAAGTATACCATAGCGAATTATAAGCTACCAGCAAACTAAATTATTGACCGAGACTTTAAATATAATATCTTCTAAGTAGGTAAGTTTATATAGGTAGAGCACACTTGGATTTTTGCTGTAGGTACATAATAAAAAAAATATTACGAATGACAGTTTCGAATTATGAATTTAAACAAATGCAACTACTGTAATAAATTATATCGTACAGATGACTAATTATACTTTTTACTTTGCGGTATGATATTTAAAGGTTTAGAATCACAGATTTTCATAATAATATCTATCTATATAATAAGAAACCTCTGCATGTTTTTTTTTAATTGTCAATCGTTTAACATTTTTATTTAAATATAAATGTTAAGTGATTAATAATCATTAATAATTATAATTGCTTATATACTTCATTTTTTTGTATCGTTAACCTCTTCAATATTTTTTTAAATATTTTTTCATATCTACTACTACCATCATTCAAACCTATCACTCATTTTTCAAAGAATAATTAATGTTTCCTACCATTTGCTTATTTTATTAATTTTAGTATAACTTATTGCAAATTGTACGTAATTACTTAACTTTGTTTATTTTATTAAAGATAATATATCGTGATACACAGATTTTATAATAATTATGTATTTAAGATCAGTATTAAGGCACGAACACTTTACTTAGCAAGAGGATTAATGTAAATTTTATTTTCATAAAAAAAATATCGTGACTTATTAGTTTTTTTTTTGTTGGGACTTAGGAAAGACCTATTATATGTCAAACAGTGCAAGCAATCTATGTATTTAAAAAAATATTATTAATTTGTGGAGAAGTAAAATGTCAAATGAGTAAGAGTTAACAATCCTATTTTGAATTTAAGGTCAAGAATCTTATCAATACTTAAAAAAATAAATAAAAAAAGGTCTTTTTTCTGTACTTATGTAAACATACATTATGCTAGTTCTTAAAAAATAAATTAAGTAAAGTAAGATTTAGTTTTTTGCTGGACATTTTGGTGCTAAAATTTTATTTTTTGCATTTGCAATCCTCTGTGTAACCACAAAAGAGGGTTCGTTTAAGGATATTTAAATATAGAATAATATTTATGATAACAATCATCTCGAATTTATTATTAAAAATGTTGAAAATAATAGTTTAAAATTTATTAGTAGGCTTTTTTTGTTTTTTAATGATTTTTGTTACATTATATATATTATATTTTTAAAGAGTACTTACCTACTATATTTGTTCTATATGTATTCCGCGCCACGTGAAGACTATTTTTTTTTAAATAAATTCTATGCAACACTCACCAGACATCAGCAGTTCTGGCATTAAATCATTTTATCGTTTATCAATGGTACAAATGTAGTGGGTAGACTCTATTGAAAATATTTATTTTGAAAAACAATAACTAAATTTTTTATTGTAAATAAATTAAACTTCGCTGTAAGATATTAAATAAAATCTTAGACTGAAAACTCGTATTATTTATTATAATGGAAGGTACCTCTTGTGTTTAAAAAATACAATTATTACACATAAGTTAAAATAGTAAAACAGTGTTCAATTTTTGTAAAACAAATCATAGGTACTTACTTACAACCTATTTTTTGTATTCCTACCATTTCGTGATTTTTTTTATTGGTCCTATAATAATAAGTTGTGTTATAAGGTTGTATACGTTATAATACATATTAAACGCGGACATGCACATAATTAAATTAAAACCTTGTTCCATTTTTGTGTTGAACGTTGCACACTTGCCAACATAATGCAACGTAAACATAATAAATGCGAGTGGTATTTACGGTGATCAGCACATCAAGTTACCACAAAATGTCGAATTTTCTCAGTTGATTTTGATCTTTATCGTCAACAATTTAAGTTTTAAACTCATTTGGAGAAATTTGTCAGTTTTGTATACCTTGACCTGCTGGCGACTGTACCTATGTTATTTTATGTTTCGAAACTTAAATTTAACAAAGTATCGAAAACAATGTTTAAAATTTAAAACACTGAAATAGCTCATAAAACCTTGCCACATCATACGTATTTAAACTGGCTTGATGAACAAAGCTCAATTATTTTTGACTACGACTGTACTTAATAATTAAGAACAGTTAGACCAAAATATAAATGCGTGTTGGAAAATGTACAAAAAAGGCTTTATGCACCTTATTAATAGTGTACAAATATAATTCATTATTATTCTGATATTCTGCGAAAAAAGACTAAAAATACATTAAAACATACATTGCAGAAAAAAATAAGGAAATGACATAATTACAAATAATAATAATTAAACGCTAATTATAATTAAATAACGTTTTAATAGCATGATAATATTTGGGCTTCCATATTCTCAAAATATTTTAAATAAATAGCCACTTACTTCAAGAATTAAATTTAATTAAACATTTTTAGTGTACTCCCGTCAGCAAGATTAAACGTGACAAAATATTTTTGTCTATTTATTTATTATAATTATCAAGAGAGAATAATTAAGATAATTATAAAGAATTATCAGAACGAAAAACAAATATTCGAAACTAATACCTACATTTCGACATTTATGTAACCGATTCGGATAACGGAAATACCAAAATAAAAATAAAACATATGGACGGATTGTTCTATGACTAGATTAAATAATATCATTATTTTTATTCTTACTGCCGCATTCAGATATATTATGTATTAACTGTAATGGACCTTTAACTAACAATTACCTTAGGATGACTGGTATTTATTTTTTTTTCTTTCTACAATCGCTACGATATATTAGCCACTACTAAGCAATCATGAGGTAATGATTCATATGATATCTTCAAATAAGTTAATAATAATTAGGGACTGTTATAGACTAAGTATGATATTAAAGATAATGATGGAACTTTCATTATTTCTCAGTATAAGTAATAATAATTCCTTAATAATTATTTTCTTACTGATATGATAATAATTATTTTCTAATTGGAATTAAAATAATTATTTTATAACTGGAATTACAATAATTATCTTCTACCTGGAATGTTAATAATTATTTCTTAGCTGGAATGTTTTTGCACACCCATTCCATGCCCTCCTGTAATAAAAAGAAAAGGGTGCAATAAAAGCGATGTGATTGATTGATTGATTGGCGTTAATTATAAAATTATAGAAGAATTTTCCTATCCATCTGAACTTCGGTCCGTGATGGACTACAATTCTATGTCTCACACCATTATTTGGTAGTAATTCTGGGTACCAAATTTCGACACCTTTTTTTTTTAATATTGTCAATGCAAACTAATGGAAACTAACTCGAGGATCGTGAAATATATATAAAATGTTTATTTAATATACAAACCTTGACTCCCGTGCCATCAGTTGCAACGCATGCCTGAATCTGCCATGTGCGGTCTCTTATGAGATGCAATCCGAGATGCTGGGCTATCTCACTCGCAGGCAGAGCTGAAAAGTTGCAAAAAATATTTTTTATATATTAAGACTCTTTAGCCCACTAAATTCAATAGGCAATAGGAAACGTAAAAATATCCTTATTTTTACTCAGCCTATGGATATCAGCATAATAAATTTCCTCCATAATTAGTTTTTTTGCCTTTTAAAGACAATATAACAGGCTCAATGTAAATGTTATATTGTTCTAGTCTCCAAAGATACTCTCTTATCAGAATAAGATGGTGGAAGGTGCAGGTTGGCAGACTTCACACATGACGTTTTCCTTCACCGTTGAAACATAAATACTTCGCCAGTATATTTAGGTCCCATGTAATGAGGGGTGAGCCTATTACTGGACACAAATCCAGATTCCGAACTGCTACTGAGAATTTCATAGAAAAACTCCATAACAATTTGCTTGACCTGGGATTCATGGGAACATAAATTCAAGTGTAGAGAACAACTGCTTTTTTTTAAGTTGTTTAATATTCAAATCACCTGTGGCTAAGTCCTGTTTGTTAGCGTACACCAGCAAGGCAACTCCACGTAACTTCTCATCTTCCAACAATTCCGCTAACTCCTGGCCTGTCTCCTCAAGTCTTTGGTGATCGGAACAATCTACTACATAGATCTGGAAATTATAATTATGCACATTCAATCAAGGAAGTGGTGTTCACTAAAAGAGGCCTACGTCCAGTAGAAGATGAATATGGGCTGATGATGATGATGAATCAAGGAAGACAAAATTCGACAACACAGGAAGTGATGTTGGTACTAAACTTAGCTGGCTATTGTCCGGTGTAAAAACTGAATTCAGATTTGAATAATGTCTTAATATTGTTCCAATGTCAATTTTTTCTTTCTCTTTAAATATTGTTATATTTTTTTACCTACTATTTCCATTTAAGATACTGTTTTAATTTAATTGCTTAAGTTTTAAATATTATTCTTTTAATTTGCATGATGTGGTCTCCTTTAATTGAGAGGACACAAGACAACTTCAAATATTCTATGTACCTATAATTAGTATATAAGGTGTACTTCTTGTTGGAGATCCAAATAAAACAAATAAATCCTGTGGTAAAATTTTTCTAACATTAATAATCATACAATCTTTCACCTCAAGGCAGCTTAGGTGAACTGGATGTAGCAGCAGGGACAACTGGAGATACAGAGCATCTACCTAACAGCATTACTATATTGCTAATAGGTGGGTAATCTATCTATTAAAAATAAACTACTCTTTAGAAGCACCATACTCAAATCAAATAAAAAGTAAAGATGGAACTTTGCGAACAAAGAAGTGAGGCCGGATAAAACTATGCCATGCCGTCTACAACACACAATTACACGCACACACTTCTACCAAAATTACGCGTTATCTTGTTAGTCGAGCTATCGAGCTATCGAAAGCTCGACTGACAAGATAACGCGCAGTTAACTATTACATGTGTGCGTGCAACTACGCGTTATCTTGTTAGTCGAGCTATCGAGCTATCGAAAGCTCAACTGACAAGATAACGCGTAGTTAACTCACGGACGAGAAAAAAAAGAAGGACTCCGCGCCACGCGTATCAAAAGTGAAGCACTATAAGTATGCCGACCGTTTGTACAAACATGCCTCACGCACACATTTACATCATAGGGTGCCGATCGGCCGCCATTACGCGGCACGACGGCGTCATTGTAGGTACTGTTTACGTCAAGTAATAAAATAAAATAATGCCTTCTTGGGTTGTGAAATGGTGTAAAAATAATTCTACATCCCAGAAAAAGAGTCAAGGAATAACATATCACAAGTAACACACTTATTTATTGTTGATTTATTGTGTTTTTATATATTTTAAAATCATTACTATTGGAACACAAAACCTCAAAAGACGTATGAGTGTTGTCGCAAAATAAATGGGTAATTTTCCCGAGAGATTGGGTAATCCATTTTTATGTATTCTTTGTAATATTTTTTTATGCAAGTATTGAATATGATTGTTTATAGATTTCCTAGTTTCCTACAGCGAATCAACCATGGAATAATGATTGGATTAAAACAATAAGAAACGGCAGAGATGATGAACATTGGATTCCGTCGAAAACAAGCATGATATATTATGTAGTATACGTTTTGATGCACACGATTTTTATACCACGAAAAATGGACTAAGTCGAGTCGTAACCTATGCAGTTCCAAAAAGAGTAAGATAATAAGGATTACTCTTCAACTAAGTGCATTGGTAGAGAATAAGGAATTTATTTATTTACCAACTTATACTTACAGTTTACACTACACATACAAGTTATCGGAATGTTGTAGGTAACAAATTTAACTTGCTTTATGACAAATTATGGAGAGGTCCACATTCATATACGGTCCACTTCATATCGCTTTATTGAAATAAATAAATAAACTGTCAATGTATTACAAAAAATGGGGAAATTCTCATTCCCCTGGTATCCCTCGCATCACGCACACATAGATCGGTACGATGCTTCACTTTCGATACGCGTGGCGCGGAGTCCTTCTTTTTTTTCTCGTCCGTGAGTTAACTAATACATGTGTGCGTGTAATTTTGTGTTGAACACCGTTAGGCGTAGTTTTATCCGGCCTCACTTCTTTGTTCGCAAAGTTCCATCTTTACTTTTTATTTAATCTGAGGCACCATATAAACTTTAGATCTCCATAAAAACAAAGTCACCTACCAAAATATCAGTATTTTCAAAATAATTCCTCCAGTAAGGCCTTATCTTTCTCTGCCCTCCGATGTCCCAGACATTCAGCTTAAAACCATTGGACAAAACAGATTTTATATTGAAGCCAGCGGTGGGCGTCACGTGGTTGACGTCTTCGGATGCCAACTGCTTCAAAAGAGTGGTTTTGCCAGCATTATCTAGCCCAAGCAATAGCAGCCGCAACTCCTTATCAGGATTGGACCGCAACTTTTTCAAAATGTTCAATAGGCCCTAAAAATTGACAACACGAATCAGCACACCAATAAACCATATATACAACTACAAATGTGTTATTTTGCTCTAAATACCATCATAGAGATAAAGTATGGAAGATTGACTAGATATGAATTGACATAAAGTTATTAACAATCAATGTTTTTCATCGTAATTAAATTATTTCTTCAAGAATTGCGTAAATTCAGTGAATTGAAGAAAATTTGTTGACAATGTTGACATGTCGCCGTTTCCATGGTAACGATTAATAGGAAAACAACGTTCCGTATGTATCTGTCACCGTAAAATTGTAAATCCGTTAGAATATAATCTGTCTTGCGAGAATGTAAATTGTTGAAAGATTGTAAACTCAACTTACTGCTTACAATTTAACGCATTATATTTTGGCAGATTATAATCTATCGAAGTGAAATCGTCGAATTGTGAAATGGCATGCGAAGGCACGCACCTCGCGCGCTGATTGGTTGAAAGCCACGTGACCCACGCCGCTATATTTCAAAATTTCAAATGTACCTACTTATGCCTTTTAGTAGTGTATGCCTTTTTGCACGTGCCCACTTATTTAAAGTTTCCCTTTTTATAAGCAAAGTACTATTCATTGTAACAGCAGCAAAATAAATAATAATGGCATTTTATAGTTTCTGCTTACCCCTATTGGATAAGGCGTGAGTGTATGGAAGTAATAATAATATTTTAACGTTACAAAATTGTCATGAAGGATCTGTTAGTTGTCAGCAAACTGATGACTATATAGGCAGCATGGTCTCAGACCTTAGCCTGCCATTAAAAAAAAATATTGTTAGTTGTCAATGTCAAAGTCGAACATTAACAAATAAATTGAATTTAAATTGTCAAAAATCTGTTGTGGCGTGCATCGAACCCACGTGTGTTTTAATTAATTAAGAAAATAACTTAGTTCCAAATACTGAAAATGGGCAAAGTAAAGCAAGAACCCGTTGAGCAAGAGGACCAAGCAGATCTAAGCGTTAAAACTGAACCACAGAGTTACGACGACAAAGTCGATCATTGCAGTGTGATTGCAAAGCCGATGGCGCCGAAAAAACTTAGCAAAAAGATCTACAAACTTATTAAGAAATCTACTTCCCACAAAAATTTTATAAGGAACGGTTTGAAGATCGTGCAAAAGCAGTTGCGGTTAGGTGAAAAAGGGTAAATAAATAAATGTAGTTTTTTTATTTTGAGGTTATGTAAACACGCAAATTTTATCAATGCGCGTCTGTTCTGCCTTAAGTTAATAAGAGAAACTCTTACTTAAATTACTCAAGCCTAAGTCGACCATCTGACCCTTAAATGTAAGTTATTGTTATTATATTTTGGCCATTAATAATAGATTTTTGTAGTCCTGCCCTCTTGAGACAGAAGAATGCGGGGATAATAAACAAAATTATTTGAAGCGGCGGTAGCGAAATAGAAATGATCATGTGGTTGCCAGTTCGAAACCCACCCATTGCACCACTGACGTGAAACTACTCGTAATACAATCATTTAGCTTAGTATGAGGGGTTAACAAGAATACTAGTAATGTGCAACCCACATTGCTAGTAAGCTTTTTTTTAAAAAAAGAAACTCAAGTTACAGAGAATTCTAGTGTCAGTTTATCTAATTAAAACTCTATGTCTTTCCAGAATCGTTTTCTTTGCTGGTGACATATCACCGATAGAAATCATGTGCCACCTACCCGCTGTGTGTGAAGAGAAAGACATCCCATACTGCTACACTCCAAGTCGCAAGGACATCGGTGCAGCCATGGGAACCATGCGTGGGTGCGTCATGGTGCTGGTCAAAGAACATGATGACTACAAGGACTTGTATGACGAAGTCAGAAGTGAAATTAAGTTGCTCGGACATCCAATCTAGTGTATGGACAGATTTCTTTTTAAGTTTATAGTTTTAAGATAAGAAATACTAATTCTTCTACAAGTAGTTCAGTGAATTTTATAAGCATCGATATCGATTCAATTTCAATTTTTTTAGGTAGTAGTGGCATTTCAGCATGAATAGGTTGGGCAAGTACGACCCTCCTGAGAACTCTGAGAAGGACATAATATACCTTTTATCTTTAATTCTTCTAAACCATGGGCAATAACTAAATAGGTAATTAGCTATAAAAACTGGTATTACTGGAGTTCATTTTATTTTACAGACTTCAATTTATCTTTTTGAGGATTTGTGTCAAGGGTAAGCCGTTGTCATTAATCTGAGCTAAATCTACAAGTTTATTAACTTTTAAGTATAAGTTTTAAGTGTGAAATATTGGTGTACAAGAATCATATTTTTGTGACATAAAATTCTTGTGCACCAAGATTTTTTAATATTATAGACAAATTATTACCTATTTGTTTTGTTTTATTTCATAAAATTGGAAGGTTATAATTTAATGCAATAAATTTTAATCTTCATCAATTTGTCTTAAATAACTTAGATCTAAAGTTACTTGGTAAACTGCATCCAGTTTTAATAAATGGGCATAAGGGCAGCCTGTATCAATTTCATTCATAAGTGACATAACACAAGGTTCAAATTCAAAAGATTTAGGTTCACAGCTTGGACATTTGTAACAGCATTTTTGTCTGTTTGTATATAGGTAAAGAAAAAAAAACAAGATTTTGTTACACATACATTTAATACACTTATTAAAATCTATGGGTACGTAAAAAATGGCAGATTTTTCATTATTACTGACAGTGAAGATTGGCAAAATACAATTACTTTTAATTACGCACTAGGATCACTAAAATATCTAAGCTAGGAGTCTAATTTGCTTTGTAGAGCAGATTTCAGAAAATTACTGAATCAAAAAATTCGGGCCATGTTAAAATTTTAAATAATACTGAAATTAAATAGATATAAAAAAAAATATTTCTAAACAATAAACAACGCTAGCTTGTTCATAGCGTGACTTAAGGCTTCAATATTTAAAATGATATTATATTTCTATAAATTGTATTTATAAAAATCTTTGCCTGCATGTGATTCCAGCTGTCCTGTAGAATATTAAATAGCCTTAATTAATCTGAAATAATAAAGCTTTCTAATAGTGAAAGAATGATTAAAAACAGCTCAGTAGTTTCAGAGCTTTTGATATTAAACAAAAAAAGAATTAGTATAATATTATTAACACACTATGTGCAGTGAAATTTACTGAAATCTACCTTAAGCAATAATTAGTAATTGAAGCAGTATTTAATTTCTTATATTAACCCTGCTTTGGAATGAGTGCCCAGTAATGTATGAGATCATAGTAAATATTTATTAAAATGTTACACTTGCTTGCAAAAGAATGGATGCACTACAACTTTATTATCAAATTGCATTGCATAAAAAGCTTGCATTGGCAATTTCGCATTGGGTAATTGACTATAATGTCATCAATCGTAAAATAAAGGCCAAGATAATGGCAAATGTAGCAAAGAAGCATAAAGCATCAGACTGATCAAAGTCGGAAGTAGAAGTCTCAACAAAATTGAGGAGTCCAGGAATTAGCTCTCAATAGAGTTGAGGAAATTAGAACATGTAAGTATAAAAGGCTTGGCTTGGTAAAGCACTTGTAAAAGGATTTAATAAAAGAAAAAGTTCACTGTTCACATACCTACAGTTTACTTTCTCATAGGGGTAGACAGAAAACGAACTACATTTAAATGAAAGTTATATATCCTTTTTTGCAAGCAAGAGTAGGTACAATAATTAACAATAGACGTAGCTTTATTTAACACTATGGTTTAATGGCGTGCTTGTTAAAATTATATAGTTATTTTTATTTTATTTCTGATGTTATTAGATAAAATAACTAGTACATAGGTGGAAAGTGATGATGACATTTTGTACTTCAAATTCTTAGGAGATTATTTAAACTACGCGTTAGATATTGGATTTGTTTTAAGTAGGTACATTCACGACATAAAAGAATATAGGCACATTTCGTGTTATTAATTTTAAACCCAACAAAAAGGAGAATATTATGGCCAGAAGTGTACAGTAAATTGTATGATGTACCCTAAAATAGTTATTCAAACAAACTGCAAATATGAACGCTAACAAGAAAAATACTAATGAACTCATTAAAATAAATACTTAGTACGGTGGCCAGGTAACCATAAAATGTCAAAATTCCTCAGTGGATTTTGACCTTAATTATCAACATTTTAAAGTTTAAAATCATTTGGAGAGATTTGTTTTGTATAACCTGAGGTGCTGTCGACTGAACATGAGTCCAGGGCTATAAATAAAAAAAAACAATTTCAGACCTACTTATTCGCCTAGCTATATACCTACAATTGAGGTATTTTTAATCTAGGTAGGTACATATACTACCTTCTTCAATCTCCCTAAAACAAATCCAACATCCATCCACTTAACATTAAAGAATCATTAATACTACAAGATGTGTTAAATAAATCGTCGAATCGGCTCTACTAGCAAAGCTTAATCCAATTTGGATCATACAACATTCGCTTAAGGTTAAAATTTGTTCGCACAACTAATATAAGCTTAATTATAGTTAGTCAGGCTTAAATAAATAGGGTTCCTACTAAGATCGTTGTGCGTGAATTAGTAATGTTTTCTTATGTCATTGCCAACACTTAGCGCACTGCCACTCATGTACACACGGCTACAGGTCAACCTATACAAATCCAGTCTAAGCTGATCTCGCATTGCAAAGACTTCTCATACAATAAGAGGCCAGCGTAAACTGGTTTTGTATACATTACGTGCGTACATTAACACATCACGCACAGTCGTCCAACTATAAGTTGCGCCACAATCAGTCAACTATGTGTTGTGCGATACTCGGCCAACTATATGCAGCGCAACAATCGGCCGACAATTCATTCATCAATTTCATATTTAGAATCCATCTTTCTATGTGTATCATATTATGATTTACATTACAAAGCAGTAACAAAAAATATGACTCAAAATGCAATACATTGACACACTCTTCCTTCACCTTGATTTAGCCTTTGGCTCAAAGGTTTTATACAGCCATCACTTCAATTTGGGCTGTTTATTTATATCATCATATAAGTATCACACACGCAAACAAATCTACGTACCCACTACACTCATCAATAACATTTCAGCACTTTAGAACAGTTACAAACTTACAACACAATGTTGTATGGTTAGCAAAATCATCTTATCTAAGTCATTGATTAAAATAACGTAAATTAATTGGATTATAATTATTATTATTAATGCCAACATCTAATTGAATTTTTCCGTCCTTGACGTAAGGATTATGTATTTTTGGTCTGCTTAACAGAAATAGGATAACCCTAAGGATTATTATGAGGAAAAGAAAGTCAAGACTATAGTAATACTGGATTAATTGGGCAAAAACAGTATAAGTTATTGATTGTTTTGCTAACCATACATGGCATCTTTGGTATGATTACGCGTGGTTTAACCGTACTGATCACAGTTCTGATTCTATACCTATCACAGACTACACCTACCGAGCTCCGTCAAGCAATACTGACAGTTCATTTTATGCCTATAATTATGATTCGACTTTGTGATAGAATGCTATAAGATGATATTTGAAACTCAGATCAAATAAAAAGTAAAGATGGAACTTTGCAAACAAGGAAGTGAGGCCGGCTAAAACTACGCCATGCCGTGTACAACACACAATTACACGCACACATATATTACCTAGTTAACTACGCCTTATCTTACACGTATACCGAAACTACGCCTTATCTTGTCAGTCGAGCTTTCGATAGCTCGACTGACAAGATAAGGCGTAAGTAGTTTCGGTATACGTGTGTGCGTGTAATTGTGCGTTGTAGACGGCATGGCGTAGTTTTAACCGGCCTCACTTCTTTGTTCGCAAAGTTCCATCTTTACTTTTTATTTGATCTAAGATTTGAACTTCTGACACACCTCGGATTCTTTAGAAACGTCCCGATATTATATATCAACTAAATAAAAATCTATTAGCCCACTTACACAATAATATTATTAATCCTACGTTAACCTTCAACTTATATAGGTACACTCGAGATCAAAATTATTGTATTCAAATAATTATGTAATACTGTATGAGATTTTAATAATTATAGCAAATTAGTGTAGCATTAATCAATTACTACGCAGTTCCACAGTTATCTAATAAAATTTAATAATAATAATATTTTCTAATTTCCCCTGTTTTTATAATTAATCCGGAGCTTTATAACGTCACCCAGGACCTACTTAACTGATTATGCTTTTACTAGATTTTATTGCAGTTTCACTCAAAAGGATTTACTAACTATAGCATGTCTTCTATGCGGCGTAGATTTTAGGTTAGACTTCCAGCAATACAACTGTGAAAACCTCATCGAATTTCATGCAGTAGTTTTAGCGTGATGCGTTTTACAGACAGACAGGCAAATAAAAATTCTAAAAAAATATCTTTTGGCTTCTGCTGCTCTTATAAAGACCCCCTATATTCGTCTTTCTTCAATATCTAGAATGTACAGATACTAAAGTTTGTAGTTTCCCACAGAAGGTGGGGAGGGAAAAGACTTCCCCACTCTTCTTCCACTTCTTTCTGTCAGTTGCTGTTAAGGACCAGTCTTTATAAGTCCAGCTCATTCTGCCATCACCGTCTTGTCTAGCCATTTTACGATTAGATTATAATGTATAGATGTGGGACCACCTTTTACCTAATTTTAAACAATTATATAAGTCTAAGATAAAGACATTCTACCACAAAGTCCACCAATCCAACACCTGAACACAAACATTTCAAAAATATAAGCATTTAAAATCGGCGCCTTAATTACTACATTACTTACTAAAGACAAAATAGTGATGTTACTAATAAGGTGTACAAAAATATAATATTCATGATTAAATTAATAATTATAATTTAAATTTGGTTAAGCAATTAAAAATTACACTTTATGGTAGGTTACTGCCAGATCTATACTGTATTAAATATAACATTAATTTGACCAATATTATAAATATACATCTGTGTGTTCTTAAGGTTCAAATTGCAACGGTACTGCGCCTTACTTAAGGTGGATTAGGTCTTATTGGGCACCGATTTGTAATATTTTTTGGTATTTGTGATTGTTAAGCAAAAGTTTTAATATTCAGTTCTAAATACATTATGCCGCAATTTTTGCGCCATGAACCTATAATAACATACCATCACGCCTGTATTCCCCGAAGGGTTAGGCAGAGGTGTACTTAATGTACACACACAGTTCGCCGGTATGTTTGGGTCCCATGTACTAGGGCGCGAGCCTATTGCCATTCACCGGGCACAAATCCAGACTCCGAGCTGCTACTGAGAATTTCATAGAAAAACTCAATAACACTTTGCTCGACCTGGGGATCGAACCCAAGACCTCTAGCGTAGCAGTCGCGATTGGGATCACTAGACCAACGAGGCAGTCTCCTATAATAGAATGTGTTATAGCCAAACATTTTGCGAAAAACCAAGAAAAATTGTTGTTTGCGCCCAAGTCTGACCATTTAGCCTTAAGTAGTTTATTTTAATACAGACAAAATTTGTGTAAGTATTTTTATTTGATGATCAAGAATCCTTTACAACAAAGAGGGGGGAATCTGGATCGTTGTATATAAATACAGTTACTGGTCAAATCTAACGACACGAAGAAAATCTCTCTCATAATTAATTTAGAAGACAATGACACAACGAACTCGGTCAAAATCACGTGCATTTATTGAAATCCATGCTTAAGTTGGACCGCCTCGCGTTGGGCACCAAATTTTTTTTTATTCAATTTCGCGCCCGGGGCGAAACAATCCACCTCTTTTCTATGGCTGACGCCCTCGCTTAACCCGCCAAAATTTTAAACAACACGGAAAATCATATATAATATCAATACATATAAAAAATATCGATACTTGTATGTTCTATAACGGCCTATTTTGATTAAAAAAAAAAACAGAAAATCTCAAGATTATCCCAGCGAGTGATACTGTGAAGTTTGGTAGCGATCGGGTTTAAAAAAAGAAACTGGGGTCACAACACTAGTTTAAATTTTAAGTTACGATTACAAAACACAAATTTATAGAGCCTTTATTTGCACAACCAAATAAAATTTCAGTTTGGCCGGCTAAGCGAGTACCTTAGCTTTAATAGAACAATCTAGAAAAATATTCTTTACTGGCAAATCCGACAAGAAATCGTACACAAAATTCATTCCTAAAATGTCCCTATCACAAACTACAAGCACCAAACTAATCTACCATGACAACTGCGTCCACAAATTGCTATTTTAAACTTTAATCCTTTGATATAATGACTAAAATTGATAGGCGGTGACATTTGAAAGTATTTTCTTTTCTTATTGCCCGTTGGGAGACAAAACTCCTTCCATACATTGGGGAGCAACGTGTCTTAAATTTCGGCGATTTAAATTTCGAAAGCAACGATCTTCATGCAAAACCAAACCTTATTTTAAAGAGATTGAGCTCAAAATTGCTTAACTTAGCCGCGCAAAACAATTTATAGTTAATGGAAAGTAGACTACAAACTATGTTTAATAAGGTCGAATTTCGCACCGCGCTTAGTGACCATACTTGAGGCTGGTGTTTTTGACACTATCCATAAACTAAATTATTTAAATTTTTTAATATCTAAACTGATCATCAAAAAACTTAAGATTACTAATTTCAAGCTAGTTTAAATGCATGTATTTAATGGAATAGACAGGAAAATATATGAATGATTACATATAACACCAATTAAATGATCTTAAAACTAAAATTTTATATGTCACTAAGTTACCAATTATATGCATACAATAAGCAACCATATAACAAATCAGTATTATCGCCATTAAAGTAGTTTATAAAACAGCTGCAGATATCTTGCTGTCTCTCTCACGCACTACTCTTTTATGCAGTGTGCGAGCGAAATAGATAGGGTAAAACATGCAGTAACTGGCCACTTAAGCACCTTGGCCAGTTCCAGTCATTATAGATTCAATATAAATCGTTCAAATAATACTTCTGTGATATTGCTGATTAGAGAATGAAGCCATTTTTTTAAATAACATAATTAATGCAATAAATATACAGTTTTTGTAATTTTTAAATATATTTTTCCAAAAATTATGAAATTTGACCAGTAATTAGCCGTCAAAATCAATAACTGGCTTAATATATTTCAGTTACTAGCCAGAACAAGAATTAGCTAAAATAAAAACAAAATTGAATCGTAGACCTATAAGAAGAATAACAAAACCATAAAAATATATCTTCTTCCATTACAAACACAAAAAAACACTAAAAGCCCCAAAAATCTTGTTGCTATTGATTCATAAGACCATTGTCGCTTCTTCCAATACCCCAACCATATAATGGTACACTTTCAACAATATGGTCTGGAATTATTTTGTATGGATATATTATAATGGGTTAACAAGCAAATCCGCAGCGGAGAAACTACCATTAGAGTAATATTTTCTTTAGGTGAAGCCTTTTCGATTTCATAAGATTCTTGCTTCCTTCTTATGCTAGAACATTTCCTGTTTTGGGACAAATGCTAAACCCTGTTTCATCGCCATTAATAACGCGGCTCGGATGCTGTATAGCTTATTTAGCTGCTCCTCGCCAATATAGTATACCTCGTCTATTTAGTAGTAGTAGTGTCTGCTGGCATGTTTACATGCCCGATGACACGGGGGAGCACTCCCCTCCCGCAGAATATCCACGTCAAGTAGCAGAATGTATACTGCTGCGTTCCGTACGGTGAGTGTGGAGCGCCGGGGCTCCTCCCTCAGTCAGTCCGTTTCCTACTCCTTTCTCCTTCCCTTCCCTTCTCCTTAAATAGGCTCGGCAATGCCTCTGTAACTCCTTTGGTATTGCAGATGTCCATTGGCGGTGATGACTACTTACCATCAGATAGCTTGCCTGCTCGTTTGCGGATTAATCCCATAAAAAAGAAATATATAAGTCCAAAATTCCCGAAACCACTTGCGCACCTGCGTCAGTGGTTTCAGGAAATTTGGAAACCCTTCTGATGTCCGCACAGAAATTTCAGGATGTCGTTTTAGGAACGCATTGAACCACACGTTACCCAGGTTATTTTGAAACGGGTTTGGTCTCGGTTTCCCTTTAAGATAGTCCTGAACACATGTCTTTATATCATCCTTTTTCTATCAATCATCATCAAATCCTTGCCTGGCTAAAGTTTACTAAAGCGATTTCTTCTACCTCTGTTAATACAGGATTTGGCCGGACTTAAGTTTTGATTCAGGGTGTTTTAATTTAAATTGAATAGGGCTTCTCGGAACCCCAAATAATTTGGCAGCGCTGCGAACAGATCCTTCTTTATTGTAAACGAAATTGGCAGCTTTATCTATAGCTTTCTTCAAATATTGGCGCTTTTTAAACATACCTGATCATAATATATTTACGATGTGTAACTGGCCACCCAACTGGCCACCTATGCCAGTTACTAAAAAGACCTCACAAAAAGACACCAAATTTAGACACGCTATACTACACCTTATAACAATACAATTTATGTAACAATTTTGCAAAACAGGCGATTGTTTAATTTTGTCAGTTACTGGCATAGGTGGACAGTTACTGAAAATGTCGTATTTTTTATTTCAGTTATTAGCCACCCCATTAAAACTTATTAATTACCAATAAATCAAAACAATCAGTTTACTATAATGATATTTTACATAAAACGTAAAATCTTGTTAATTTACCATAAAGTTAGCAAGTGAAAAACTTGTTTAATTGATATTTTGAAATAAACACTTCTCTTACCGTTTTGATAAACATCCATATGGATTCAAACTTGTTCACCGACTTTCAAAATGTAACGAACTATTGGCGCTATGTTTTTAGGTATGATGGCGAAATTATAAACTAAAATGAGACTTAAAAGTACAAATAATATTAATAAAAGAAAATAGATGGCGTTTGGCGTCTCGGTTTCTTATTTTGGACAGTTTTAGCGGGACCTGGCCAGTTATTGCAGATGGCCAGTTATACCTAGTTTTACCCTATATCTAATCCATTGCCTTTTGTAGAATTGGTAATATTGGCCTAGAAAAATTCTCGTAAACACGTGATCGTACAGCTTCTAGTCGCAGAAATGGTCAACCGCCAACCTCAGATCAATTAAAAAGTTAAGATGGAACTTTGCGAACAAAGAAGTGAGGCCGGCTAAACTAGGCCTAACCGTGTACAACACACAATTACACGCACATAATTAAGTATAAGTTAACTACGCCTTATCTTGTCAGTCGAGCTTTCGATAACTCGATAGCTCGACTGACAAGATAAGGCGTAGTTTCGGTATACGTGTGTGCGTGTAATTGTGTGTTGAACACCGTTAGGCGTAGTTTTAGCCGGCCTCACTTCTTTGTTCGCTAAGTTCCATCTTAACTTTTTATTTGATCTAAGCCGCCAACATTACAACATAATCTTAAACTTCATTTGAACAACACCAGCCCCCTATCTAAACCAGATCCATGTATTACATAGTATATAGTAATTAGTGCAACGACGTCTATACTAATGAGCAGTGTTTAAGTGTAGACGTGAAAAAGTATCAGAATAGTCAGTATTGTGCTCATGAAGCACATCGATACTGGTAGGAGAACCGCGAACCGGAGGGACCTGGTTGACAAAAGAAAAGATATTACTTATCATTAATAGTAGTAATTATTAGTAGTAGTAGTGCCTGCTGGCATGTCTACATGCTAGTATGAATGGGTCGCACGTCCGGGGAAGTACTACCCTCCCACAGAATATCGACGTCAAGTAGCGGTATGTTTACTGTTGCGTTTCGTACGGTGAGTGTGAAGCGCCAGAGGCCCAATACTTCCCTCAGTCCCCTTCCTAGTCCTTTATCCTTCCCCTCCCTTTTCCTTGGCTCGGCAACACATCTGCAACTCCTTTGGTATTGCAGGTGTCCATGGGCGGCGATGACTACTTATTATCAGATAGCTCGCCTCCTTGTTTGCCGAGTGGTCCCATAAAAAAAACTTAACAATATCCACACTTCATGAAAGTAGAATAGCTATAGGCGAAATAGCTCACTCAAAAGAAAAACAGCTATTACCTAGCTGTTTTACTCAAAAGAGCTATATTGATTTTTTAGCTCACTAGCTCAGTCGCTCAGATGCCAACTGTTAGCTCATTTGACTCACGACACGCGGGTCGAATAAGACGGTTCGGCTCGCTCAATAGTTAATCAAGCACCTAATATCACACTCTTTCAAATGTCACGTCGCGTCGTGTCACGTCATGCCACGTCTCGACGTGTCACGTCTAGTCGTATCACGTCATGTCACGTCTCGTCGTGTTACATCGTGTCACGTCACGTTGTTATGTCCCACGTTACCTCCAGTAAGGCAGGTGTCAGAGCGGCGGCTGGTGCTGTGTGTGGTGCGGGGCGGCGGCGGGCCGGCACAGGGCACTCGTCACGTCCGCCCCAGGCTCGCTGTCACGGCGAGACTTACCTACATACATACATGATGGGGTTAATAGAACAACGATACAGATGTTTAAATAAAACTAGAGCCAACTGGCTATATAAAGACATCCTTACAATGGAGGGGGGACGTGGTAGTAACATGTACGCACGGCTACACATCAAGCTATAAATAACTAGTATAGGCTGGCCTTGAATTGTACGGTATACCTTTACAATAGGAGGTCAGTCTAAACTGGATATGTATTGCTTGATGTGTAGCCGTGTGTACTCTTCAGTAATAAACATTTTCTATAAAAACTTGTGCCAAATCAGAGCCGCAGCTACATAACGACTTATAAATATAGTTTGTTCGAAATAAGTCTGCTCGTCTGAAGTTAGCCATTCCGAACTAACGCGCTGATAAAATCGCCATAAGTGTTTTTATGCATAAATATCTAAATTAGTAAAGAAATTAATCACAAATACGAAACATAAATATGACCCCATTTGTCTTTACATCGGTTCTTTTTATTAAAATTTACCACTGGGAAACCACTTCCAGACAACTTCAGCTTAGTTGTTTCGAAAACTAAAGGTTATTATGTACTCTTTCGTAATAACCATTTTCTGTAACATTTTTGGGGACACAACTCTTAAAGAAAGCTCTTCGGTGAACTTCGTTTATTCTTATCTAGCTGTCGCTTGCCGTTTTACTAATCTCAAAAGGATTAATCGAGAGGAAATATTATATTATTATTATAATAATTCAATCACAGAATATAGTTAAGGCTAAAGCGTGAGCCTTGGGCGCGAAATTCAAATTGAGTGGTACCTAAATTGTAATTTTTAGCCCAATCCACTATTTTACACAAAAATCTTCGTTGATAATGATTTTTAAGCATAAGTTTTAATTCTCAGTCGTGAATTAGTTATGGTTGATGTCGCAATTTCTACTGCCACGCACGACTACACATCAAGCTATACAAAACCAGTTCACCCTGGTCTTTTATACAGGGTTATTTGTAAAACACCGGTAACCTCTCAGGACTATGTCACTAACATCGAAAACAACAACTTTTGTTCTACGACTTTTTACAAAACATTATACATTTACCAAAAACAAGCCTTCAATATATCGTTGTCCTATCTAACACATTTAAACTCTGTATTTTGCTGTACCTACATGGCCGCGCACCGCTCCCCTCGATATTGTCGGTACTATCGCTTTCTGTTGCTTCGCATAGACTTCGTGACATTTCGAGCGTTTAATTTAAATATTTTTAGTTTTGTATGAAAATCTGATGTATTAAAATATGATGAATTTTTAAGTCATAGAACAAAAGTTGTTGATTATGATGTTAGTAACCTAGTCCTGAGAGGTTACCGGTGGTTTAACAATAACCCTGTATTATAGGAAACCTATACAATGCGAGATCAGCTTAAACAGGTTTTGTATAGGTTGACCTGTAGCCGTGTGTACAGTCGACAGCAGGTCAAGGTATACAAAACTGTCAAATTTCTCCAAATAATTTTAAACCTTAAAACTTCGATAATCAAGTTCAAAATCAACTAAGAAAATTTGTCATTTTGTGGTTACTTGATGTGCTGGCAACCGTACCTAGAATGTGTTATGGCGAGATAATTTGTGAAAAAACTAGAAAAAAAAAATGCGCCCAAGGCTGGCCGGATTGGCTGGATTTGGCCTTAATTGTATAAAATGTAGACTTACTTGTAAAACACAAGCATCCAGTCTGCTGATTGGCTTGTAAAGATGTGGTGGGTCTCAAATCTTTCTGCTCTTTACTTTGCTCGTTCACGCACTTCTGATAATAATCAAATTCCTTCACGTACCTAGAAAGGAAGGGTTTGCATAACATCACACATACATAACGCAAAGGGCTGTTTGTACACAGTTTGAGCAATAAATGTTTTTGTCTTTGGGTTAGGCAGGGACCACTAATATACACCCACAGTTCGCTAGTATTTAGGTTCCATGTAATAAATAGGGGGCGAGCCTATTGCCATGATAAAATTGACAAATAATTTCAATTTCTTCGGTAACTAGACCAATGTTTAAGTTCAAATGTTTTATTTCAAATAAGCTTTTACAAGCGTTTATGAAACGATATTGACTTTATTTGCACGGTTTCAAAAAGTTGATGAAGAATCCGGCAAGAAACTCCATGGACATTTACATTTCACAGTTACATTATTCACGGAAACATTATGAATTTAATTGAATACAGTATACATCAAGCTATACAAATCCAGTATCGACTGACCTCGCATTGTAAACGCTTGCCACACAATGCGAGGCCAGCTTATAGTGGTTTTATACAGCTTGATGTGTAGCCATGTGTAGGTTACCAGACGGGGGGCCAGCGGTTGTCGGAGAGATAGTCTCGCGAGGGCGGCGACAGGTGGCGCGCGCGGCACACGCGGTCGTAGGCCCCGCACAGGCGCCACATGCACCAGTCCGCCAGGTTGTGGGCGTTGTGCAACTAGAAGGGAACAACTTATGTACAGTTTGTTCTAAATAAGTAAGTCGATCGGAAATTAGCCGTTCCAAACTACCGCGGTGATAAAAAATAGAAATTTGAAACATATACGACTCTAATTATCTTTACACCGACTCTTTCTATTTAAATTTACTACCTCTAAACCACTTGCAGACAACTTCCGATCGGCTTACTTATTTCGAACAAACTGTAGCGAAGCGTGGGATACAAAAGGGGGCGGTGAACATAACATACCATCACGCCTGTATTCCACGGTTAGGCAAAGGCGTACTAAATGTACACCCGCGCCTCCGTAGTATGTTAAGGCCATGTAATAGGGGGCGAGCCTATTGCTATTAACCGGGCACAAATTCAGACTCCGAGCTGCTATTGAGAATTTCATAGAAAAACCCAATAACACTTTGCTCGACCTGGGGATCGAACCCAGGACCTCTAGCGTAGCAGTCTCTTGGAACAACTAGACTAATGAGGTAAACGGTGAAAAGTTCCGCCCTGTGCGGGGAAGAAACGCGCGCGGGCGCATGCGGCACGAGCGATATAGATTCTCTCTGTCTCTCTCAGCTAGCAAAAGCCGCGGGCGCATGTCGCGGTCGTCCATAGTTAGTAAACATTTTCAGCAGTATTAGCCGCCATATGTGACCTGTATGTCTGAGAGACCGGGTGATTGGAAAAACTTGAATAACTTTTTTACCCGCCATCGAATTGAGTTGTAATTTCCTGAAAACGCCTCCCGCGACATAAGTCCACCCCGCATAGACTCACTTAAATGTTTTTATAAAGGGGATGCCATCCATCCTTCTAACCTAACCAGTCCAAGTCAGAGTGTCCCAAGTCCCGAGCTGTATAAAATACCCCACTCGCAACACTAATCGCTGAGTTATCATTTCAGAAGTAAATATATTTAACGGTAGGTCTGAGTCATGTTAAATTATTTTTTGTTCGTAAATTAACGCTGGTTTTCTGATATTCTGTTGGAATAGTAGCGATTATGAACTAATATAATAGTAGATGTTGTATTAACTCGTTGCCTAAATGCAAAAAAGACATTAAGAAGTGTTAACAAAACCTTTGATGCTGCACTTATAATTTCCCTTTACCGAAACATGCAAACAGTTTCATTAACACTTCTAACATTCACATTGCTAGTAAGCTTTTAAAAAAAAAAAAAACAAAAAAAAAAAAAAGTAAACACAACAAAAATCACTGCAATATCACTGTATTAAGTAATAATGCTCTAATTGAAATAAAATATTTGATTTGATTACCTTGACGGGCTCTAGTAGAGACAGCGCTATCTCGACGACCTGGTCATCATCACCACACACTCTGTCGACAAAATTAAACATTACGCCATCACGCTTGTATCCCCAAAGGGTAAGACAGAGTTGTACTGATGTACACACGGCTACACGACGAGCTATACAAATCCAGTTTACCATGGCCTCTTATGGTATGGAAAGCCTGTAGAATGTGAGATCAGATTAAACTGGAATTGTATAGCTTGACCTGTTTACATCCACAGTTATAATTAGGTTCTCTGTAGTAAGGGTGAGCCTATTGCCAGTAACCAGGCATAGCCAAACACAGAACTGCAATTGAAAATTTCATAGGAAAACCCAATAACACTTTGCTTGACCTGGAAATACCATACCTCACACATTAACAGCGCTGAACGCTCCCTTGGATTCAAACCCAGCCTTTGATTTATTTGCGGATGTTTGGAAGACGATTCTGTCAGAATACTTGTTGTGGTAGGGCCACGCTGTTCGCAGTATGAAAGGGCCGGCTCGACCGGGGAAGTACCACACTCTCGCAGAAGACCGACGCCCGAGTAGTAGCGTTTCGTTACTGCGCTTCGTTCGGGGAGCGAGAGGGCCGGAGGCCCAATTCCTCCCCCAATCCCCTTCCTTCTCCTTTTCTCCTTCCCCTCCCTTTCCCTAAATAGGCTCGGCAACGCATCTGCAACTCCTTTGGTTTTGCAGATGTCCATGGGCGGCGATGACTACTTACCATCAGGTAGCTCGCCTGCTCGTTTGCCGAGTTATACCATAAAAAAAAAAAATTTACAGCGCTGAACGCTCGCTTGGATTCAAACCCAGACTTTGATTTATTTGCGGATGTTTGGAAGACGATTCTGTCAGAATATAATATGAACTATTACGAGAAGAATGTATGAATTTGTTATAGAATCTATGTAGTTTTCGGTAAATGTTTTCAAATATACTGGTTTCTAACACTTACGCGAATATTAGACATTGAAATAAAACTACTTTTTACGGATTTTATCGCGTTATATTGATATTTTTAAATTGCCGACGTTTCGGATCCTTTACAGCATCCATGGTCACGGGTGGGCTGAGGTGTTGGTCGTCCTAATGTCGATAAAATCCGTAAAAAGTAGTTTTATTTCAATAATTTCAAATAGTTTTGACCGTTCTGTACCTATGAGATATGATCGTCTCCTTTGGCACTACATTTTATTTTGGCTTTTCGCAAATTCTAGTCTTAGTAGTAAGAATTGCGTCATCTCTACCGTCATCTTGACTTATTCACAATTGAAAACTAAAACTTTTGCTTAGGAATCTTATAGCAGAATGCTGTATTTTACACCACTATACATGCATACATGCAGTCACGCCTTTTTCCCATAGGGGTAGGCAGAAACTACAGAACGCCATTTGCTAAGATTCCTGCATAGGTACTTAAATTCTTGTTTTGGTTCGTCCACATTCATAAATCTTGTCATATAAGCTAATAAGGTCGGTGTATTTTTTTCTATGGCGTCCCCTCCCGGCGGCTCCTCTGACATTCGCTTTATATATCCCTTTCACACCACTACCTGCCATGATAACGATTTTTAAGCAAAAGTTTTAGAATATATATAGCTATATGCGTATACGTTATAGGCATAAAGTTTCATAGACTATAATTTGCAAATAACAAAAAAAAGTATTAAGATTCGCCTTAATGTAAAATAAAATAAATAGCTGACCTGTCTCTTTGCTGCAGCTGGTCTATAACCCTAGCCTCGACCAAGTTGACGAGGCGGTTCATACAGAGCCTGTTAGCCAGTTCTAGAAGCTCCAGACATCGGTTAGGCTCCACTGCTGGGATCTTGTCGCTGTAGATGTAGCTCAACAGGATGTGGAAAGCGTACATTTTGACGCCGGGAAATGATATCTGGAAAAGATGTTAATTCTATATTTAATATTATAAAGAAGGAAAAGGCCCAATTTCTTCTTCAGTCCTCTTCCTTCTCCTTTTCTTCTTCCCCTCCCTTTTCCTTAAATAGGTTCGCAATGCAATGCAACTCATTGGTTTTGCAGATGTCCATGGGCGGTGATGACTACTTACCATCAAGTAGCTCGCCAGCTCGTTTGCCGAATTACAAATATTAATAAAAAATAATATTTTCCACTGTAATCGATTCTATTGGTTATCATTATTACCGGCAGCCTGACTTTATCCAATGCTGTGGTTTTTTTTTATAAAAAGCTTACTAGTAATGTGGGTCGCACAATACTAGTATTCTTGTTAACTCCTCGTGCTAAGCTAAATGCTTGTGTTAGGAGTTCACGTCGGTAGTGCAATTGGTGAGTTTCGAACCGGCAACCGCATGATCGCAAGTCCGACGCCCTAGCCATTGGGTTACCGCCGCTTCTATATGTTCAGTACAGTTTGTTCGAAATAAGTAAGCCGATCGGAAGTTGTCTGCAAGTGGTTTAGAAGTGGTAAATTTGAATAGAAAGCGTCGGTGTAAAGATAATTAGGGTCGTATATGTTTCACATTTCTAATTATTTTGTTTACTAATTTCGATGTTTATGTATTTAAACACTTAATTAAACGATTTTATGACCGCGGTAGTTCCGAACGGCTAACTTCCGATCGGCTTACTTACTTCGAACAAACTGTATGCTATTCGTCATTATCTTTCGTAGAGTCAACCTTTACGTAGTTGCAACGCGTTTAATCCAGTTGTATACGTACCACCCTGGAGGTGCTCTCGCGGAAGTGTCCCTGGAACATGGCTTTCATGGGGTCGCAGCGCGCCATGAGAAGGGCCCGGTGCGCGGGGTGGATGCCATCGTCCAGGTCAAACGTCACGTCCGCCAGAGCTGCTCGCTCCACGTACATGTCGCGGAGACGCTGCTCCAAGGGCTGATACAACAATATGGACTTTGGTATGACTTGCTTAAGGCTGTTTATTATTTATTATTATTTTATATTAGGTACGGTCGCCAGCAAATAAAGTTACCACAAAATGACAGATTTCAGTTGATTTTGAACCTAATCTGCAACGTTATAAAGTTTAAAGTCATTTGGAGAATGTGCTTGGCGACTGTACAAACTTCAAAGAAACTAGCACGCTGTGCCTAACTGTAAAAACAGTTTGTGGAATCGATATCTGAAGATAAAATAACAAAGCAACAACAACGGCACAAAAGATATCCGTCATAAAATAAAAAGGTCAGGTGCGTCGTACCCGCAACCGGCGCATGTGTATGACAAGATGTATAAATTTGGACGAGTGCAGTGATAGCCTTGAGATATGACTATTGGACTGCCATGTCAAAGGTCTCGAGTTCGAATCCAGGGCACTCACCTCTCTCCTTTCGAAGCCATGTGCGTATTAATAATTAATTATCACGCGCTTAAACGATGAAAGAAAACATCGTGAGGAAACATGCATGCCTGAAAGATTTTCTTGTCGGCGGCGGCGGTATGAAGTCTGCCAACCTGCAGCAGGACTACAGCCTAATCCCTCTCGTTCTGAGAGGAGACCCGTGCCCAGCAGGTGGACAATGTAATGGGTTGATGATGATGATGAATGGCGTGTATGTATGTAAAATATCGTTAGCGATTTAGAGTTTATGTGGTAATCACCAAAATCTCATTTTTTTAAAATAATTCTAATGTTACGCAACTTACCGAGTGGAATTGCACCATGAAACCCTTGTCGAATAACAGATGCTGGTCCAGGATAAACTGGCTGAGCTTGGTGAGCTCGTGGAAGCCGAGCAGCTCCGCCGCCTGGCGAATCTCCTAGACAAGCCGCGACGTAACCAATTACATATTTTTTTTATACAGGTATTTGTATCAGATATTTGTGCTTGACATTGAGAGGAGAGTCATTGAGCCTATTCCGTCCACCCGTAAGATACAGGCCTTGGCACTTAATTAGTTAGGTACATTGATTTAATTTAAAATTATCTGATGTGTGACTGGCAAGATTGGCATCTTACCTTATTTTTTTATTTTTTTTAAAGGTTACTAGCGATGTGGGTCTCACATTACTAGTAATCTTGTTAACCCCTCGTGCTAAGCTAAATGCTTGTGTTACGAGTGGGTTCACGTCGGTAGTGCAATGGGTGAGTTTCGAACCGGCAACCACATGATCACAAGTCCGACGCCCTAGCCATTAGGCTACCGCCGCTTCAAAATTGTAGATGCATTATCTTTTTTTGTGGAGAAACACTGCAATTTTTATTTTACACGTTCTTTCACAATTATATTTTTTGACAAAAGCTTAAGAAATGTGTTGGCAGTCACACACATCAAGCTATACATTGCCAGTAAGCTAACCTCTCTTTGTCAGGAAAGTCGACATGACAGCTCAGCTTATACTGGTAATTTATAGCACATACGGGAGCCGTGAAACCGTGAATAATTCATAAATTTATGAATAACATAGAAAGAAAATCAAAAAGAGTAATCAATCCAATTTCGTACTCCTTCGTTGATTTCTTTTTTCTGAGTATCCCTTCGTTATTGAATCACATTATAAGCTTTGAATAAATGTTCAGAGCTTATATATTGCTTGTTTCACACACAGTTTCGATTCTTTTGTTTTACTGTCATTTCGTGTAGAGGAAACGTGATAATAATTTAGGTATTAAATAAACTACACAGCTTATATATAATTTACATTAAGAGGAACGTGAATAAATATAATAATAGGTATGGTGAGTTGTCTAATGAAACGGAAATAATATAAACACATTGATATATACTGCACTTTCTTGTTCTTTCTATGTTTCTCAAATAGAAAACCGATTATTTAGGAGTTTTTTTTAATATTTTTTTTATCAAAATAGATCGTTTAGAAAGTGCAATAAGAAAATATGATAAACTACAAATAAATATGTCTACAAAAATACAAAAAGAAATGTGCTGTTTTTTTATAATAATAATAATGGCCAAATTAATAATTATGAATTTGTTTTTAATGGTATAATTTATTGCAATAAGGTTTACCAGTAACAATCCGATAGCAGCTGACTGCAAAACATTTTTGTTATTATAAAATTATTAATTTTATATATTTTAAATTTGCTATAAATTTTATTCGATGTGGGTTATACATAGAATAGAAAACAGAAGCTCTGTAGAGTAATAACATATTAAACTATAAATTAATATAAATAAATAGCTGTCTCCTTATTAAAAATTTGCTTTGATTCACACACATTTGTAATATATATGAGGACATTTTGGATCGTAGAGCTCCCTAAATAATGGTTGAGCTTCACGATAACTGCTATAGCTCTTTCTTTAAAAATAATCAAATATGTTGTACTAACACAATTACAATTTTGTATATCATTATTTGTATACTTAGGCGAGTTCCTTTGAATTTAAAATAATATGTGATGACCATTTACTTACGGTGAAAAAATACCGGTTAAAACTATGAGAAATGATGTACTATAAAAGGTTTATAACATTCAAAATTTTATAAGAAGACAGCCAGAAAGTAGCTTATATAGTTAAGAATAATATTCCAAGAAATACTTATAAACTTACTTAAAACAAGCTAAAGCTTATTAAAAAAAAACAAATTGATTTAGTGATCAAGTGCCCTTTATTTATTTATTTTTATTGGTTCCAGAAGAGATTTAAAAAAATCCTTAGGATATTGCATATATTTCTAGTTTGTTTTTTATTTTAAATATTGGTATGGCTATAACTGATGATAATATCCATTGCTATATATACAAGTAAACTAGAAATCAGTTTATTATTAATCATCAATATGTACAGTCGACAGCACATCAAGTTATACAAAACTGTCAACTTTCTCCAAATGAATTAAAACCTTAAACGGTTGATCTTTAAGTTCAAAATCAACTAAGAAAATTTGTCAATTTGAGGTAACTTCTGCTGGTGACTGTACGTGTTTATCACTTCATCACTAGACCATTTCAAATATGAACTTTATTTCTAAGCACACAAGTCTCAATGTCAACTAACCTGCTGTTTGAAGGCGCTGCTGTCTACACTGCCTGTGTATATGAAGTTGATGATCTCTTGCATAACAGTTTGAGATATAAGTTTACTCATTGTGACTATGGTTTGGGTCTGTGAGGTCGCGTGTTGAATCTTGTCGCACTAGAAATGAAGGCATAATCAAATAAAATTCTAATTCTAAAGGTGCTCCCTCACCGGGAGCATTCGCGTGTAATGTAACGTTACAGATTTGAGCATTACATCAGTGAAGGAGGAGAACCGAGCATTACAATGCGCACCTTGTAATGATACAATGTGTAATATCTTGATACAACTTGTAACATCAATGCGCTCCACTTCCCCCAGCCGCTTCGTCTGACATCTTGCTATGAAATGCTCAAAGTCGAATCAATATGTTACATTAGGTACACGCAAATGCTCGTTAGTCAGGGAGGTATTATTGTAATGTAATGCTCAAATTCGAATCTATAATGTTACAATACACGCGAATGCTCCCGGTGAGAGAGCACCTTAACATCCAGAGCGGACAATACCCGTCTCTGCCTGCAATCTTTAAGGCGGGTCGTTTCTGCTTGGGCGTCAAATTCTCTTTTGTGTTTTTCGTAAATTGTTCGTCTATAACATATTTAGGGATCATGGCAGTGATAGCGACATCAACTGTAACTTATTCACAACTGAGTGATAAAAGTTTGCATAAAAATCGTTATCGTAACAGAAATTAGTATTACTCGCCAATACAAATAAATATCAAAATCTTCTAGGATAACGATTTTTAAGAAAAAGTGTTAGTACTCAGTTGTAAATACACCAGCGTTGATGTTGCAGTTCCTACTGTCATGAACCTAGAAAGTGTTACAGAAGAACAATTTAAAAAAAAAATGGATTCACGCTCAAGGAGAAACGATGAGCCTTAAGCTCTCGTTCCGAAGGATGCTAGGTCGGACAGGGCTCATGCCCCGCCCCTGGCAAAGTAGCTAATTGGGCGAGCTAATTATGGCCCGCCCCCTAGCCGTTGTAAGACTTACAATCACGAATATAAGTAATATTTAGTATTTATCTGTTTAAAAAAAAAAGGTTTTTAAAAAGGAACTAGACGTTATTAGCAAGTAATTTTGAATTTCATAGAACCACACAACATAGTGTAGGGCGCCTGTCGGCCAGATGGAGTGACTGGCGGAAGGCAGCTGGCAGTGACTGGATGAGGAAAGCCGAAGATCGGGCTCTGTGGCGTTCACTAGGGGAGGCCTACATCCAGCAGTGGACGAATATGGGCTGATGATGATGATGATACAAGAGTGGACATATCAATTTAAAGGAAATTTGAAAGCTATCCTAATAACTTTTTAATAAATTGAAGCTGTAATGCAGAGTCCGGCAATATTTCAAAATAAAATTTAAAAAGTTATAAAAAACCAGTGTCACGAGTCATGAGCTAATGACCTCTTTTATCGGCCAATTCAATTTGGCGAACGATGCACTAAACATCCTGTATAACTTCTAACGTCTTCACAAAGATATGAATTTTCTAATGAAAGACAATTTCGAGTGAAGACAAATTCGATCTCACGGGTTTAAGCCTGCGTCTCTCTGGTTAAGTACACCAGACGCTTTACCAAAAAAGCTACCGAGACCACTGCCTGTGATGTCGAATTTCTCTTCCACATTTTACGTCTTCATGCGACGTCTTAGTAAATGAACGTACAGAAATGTGTTACTTGCTTGGGAGTTTGTTGCCTCGCTAGAAAGAAAATAAAGATAAAACACTAGAAGACGGTGAAAGGCGGACGTTTTGGGGCTGTCTATAATGTAAAAATGATGTTCAAAAAGTACTATGTAGGAATCTGTCATTAACTACTAAATTTAAAATTCAAAAACCCCTGGCTATTGCATTATATCTCAACCGAATTTCATCAAACATAGCTAAGAAATCTCCCGAGTAAATCACCGTTCAAAAAAAATATAAAAATCGGTTTATCCGTCCAGGAGCTACGATGAGGTTTTTGCATTGTTTTGTTACCTTGACCACTCTGATGGAGATGATAGCGGGGTGATTGACCTCTCGGTACAAGTCTGGAGGCTTCTTACAACTGTCGCTGAGAGGCAGGATCTGACATGATGACCGTCTCTTGATCTGATCCCATACCCTGAAAATAAAAATATATTAATTTCTCGACTACGTTAGAGGTTTTGGGTTCGATTAGCAGGTTGAACAAAATGTTAGCTCGAAATTGTGCCCGGTTAATGGCAATAGGCTCGCCCCCGGTATTTACATGGGACCTAAAAATACCGCTAACTATACCTCTGCCTAACCCTTCGGGGAATACAGGCGGGATGATGTTCTTTATTATGTAAATAAGGACGATAATTCGGTTGAAATACCTCATCTGTTTAGCTTGATCCTGTCGTATCAAATACTCGGTGTCTTCATTAAATTCGCCGGTGGTTGCCTCACCCATGCTGCTCACCTGAAACAAGTTATTTAGTGAAGGAAAAATTCGACTGCGGGCAGGATTCGAAACCCACCTATTGCACTACCGACGTGAACCAGCTCGTAATACAAACATTTAGCTTAGTACGAGGGGTTAACAAGAATACTAGTAATTTGCGATACACATAACTAGTATCGGTACACTGATCTTATCGGCGAGATCCTCCAATAAGGCCAGGTTGCGTATTAATCGCAACCTGCGGGTGTGTATGAGAAGATGTATGAATGTGCAAGAATTGTAAGAGATATGCAAGAGTCGTCGCAAGCGGCAATCTACAGTTATTGCCCAACCTCTGGAAAAGGCGTGAGTGTATGTATGTATGAAATCTTGTTGTATAGCAATTGTTACATCTCTTCAGATACCACATAGAGAGAGTGAGATAAAGAAAGAAAAGAAAGAAAGAAAACTTTTTATTTTGGACTCACGCGCAGATTTATAGGCTAAAATGGTACACACAATAAAAAAAGCTATACGAGAAATCCTGCGCGAGGCCAAAAAGGGCCATCTCAGCATAACACTACAAACAACATTACAAAATGCCACAGTGAGAGAGAGATATCTCACCATGCTGCTTTCGCTGGAACTCCTAGCCAGCTCGGCGCTGAGGCTGACGCAGTCGTTGGTGAGCAGGCGGTGGAACGCCTCGCATGCTGCCGCCATCATGAACCGATGGACGGGGAAGCCTTTGGCGCCGCATATTATTACCATGTCCGAGAAATACTGCGAGAAAATGAAAATTTAAAATTAAAATCCCCCGCTATATTACGTAAAGTTTTTCCCAAGGTATATCCTCAGATCAAATAAAAAGTTAAGATGGAACTTTGCGAACAAAGAAGTGAGGCCAGCTAAAACTACGTCTTGCCGTGTCCAAACACAATTACTGATCTGAGGGTACGATCTGAGGGTATATCATTGAAATCGTAGTGGCATGTCTACATGCCAGCATGAATGGGTCGGCACGACCTTGGAAGTACTACCCTCCCACAGAATATCACCGTAAAGTTGCAGTATGCATACTGTTGCGTTTCGTACGGTGAGTGTGGAGTGCCGGAGGCCCAATTCCTCCCTCAGTCCCCTTTCTTTTCCTTTTCTCCTTCCCCTCCCTTTTCCTTAATAAGCTCGGCAAGGCATCTGCAACTCTTTTGGTTTTGCAGGTGTCCATGGGCGGCGATGACTACTCACCAACAGGCGACTCGCCTGCTCGTTTGCCGAGTTATCCTATAAAAAAATATTATAGGCCCAATTCCTCAGTCCCCTTTATTCTCTTCTTCTTTCCCTCCCTTTTCCTTAAATGGCCGGCGATGACTAGGTACTTATCATCAGTCGGCTCGCCTGCTCGTTTGTCCAGTTATCCCATCAAAAAAAATGTTCACAAAATTTCGAATCGATCAGGTTATGGCACTTGCTCCGTATTCAGACAGAAAAGAGCTGATGATCTTCAAACGAATAGATTTTCTTGAAACATTAAGAAAACTTGTTCAAGTCAAGTTAACTTTAAATAAGAACAAACTAAATCAAAATCAGTTCATTCGTTTGGGAGCTAACATGTCACAGATAAATACATAATTATACAATATACAGGTTGGAAGGGACATCGACGCACAACCGCTAACCATGAATTCAGTACATGATTCTGGACTCCCTTGCGTGGGTAGATATTTTTCGTCGGTCATAAAAAAAAACAGCTGTTCCATACATTTTGAACGTGTAGGTATTGCACTTTTGTATGAAAAAGCAGTTTTTTTTTATAATAACCGACAAAAAATATCAACGCAAGGGGGTCCAGAATCATGTACTGAATCCATGGTAAGCGGTTGTGCGTCGATGTCCCTTCCACCCTGTATAATATAGTCTAAGGCTCTAGACAGACGGACCGCATTTCAACTGCAATCCAACTGCATATTGCAGTTCGGATGCAGTTTGAATGCAGTTGACACGACTGCAATAGAACCGCAAACGAAACGTGCAGTCCGATTGCAGTTCAATTGCAGTCGGCGTGCAATTGTGTGAACTGTGACTGCACGTTTGCAGTTCTATTGCAGTCGTGTCAACTGCATTCAATCTGCATCCGAACTGCAATTTGCAGTTGGATTGCAGTTGAAATGCGGTCCGTCTGTCTAGAGCCTTACTCCACTTTATTTACCTGTTGTCGCAGTAGGGTAGTCATATTTTCTAAATAAGTGCTGTTCACAACAGCCACCTCCGGCTCCATGGGTCGAGGGGGTCTAAAGGGGGCCTGAGAACAAAAAAAAGGATGGGTTTATGCATAGGTACGCATTTAAATAAATTTTATTACACTTTTTTTTTCTAAAATGCCTCGGCTTTATTTATTTATTTATAAAGGTACGCACGGCTACACATCAAGCTATACAAAACCAATTTACGCTGGCCTCTTATTGTATGGGAAGTCTATACAATGCGAGATCCGCTTAAACTGGTTTGTATAGGTTGACCTGTAGCCGTGTGTACACCAACAGCTTCTGTATAAAAATTCCAAATAACAGTAGGTAAAAATTAGATATGGGCTTATACAGTTGCCAAAAACTGGTTAACGAACATTCTCAAATACAAGTGACGGCATTAACCTATCTCTAATTGAGATAGATTATTACACAAGAATAACACATTTTTGTAATTAATAAATATTTTAATTTCTATGAAACAAGTACGCAAGTACACATCAAGCTAAACTAAACCAGTATAGGCTGGCCTTGAATGATGCGGAAATCCTTTACAGTGGGATGTCAGTCTAAACTGGTTTGTTAGCTTGATGTGTAGCCGTGTGTACTATTTGTATACTACCTGCAACAGTGGCCTCTGCACCCTCTTAAGGTTGGTCATCCAAAACCTCTGCTGCCTCCTGGCCATGAGAGCGGCGCGGATGGCATTCTCGAACACCTCATTCACACCATAGTACGTAAACACAGATGTCTCGTAGTAGTATATGCCGAACTCATGGGCTAAGGCGCGCCCTTGGTCCGGCATTACTAGGTCGCTTTTTCTTGGAGCCCTAAAACCGTGATAATAATCGTAACAAAACATACCATCACGCCTGTATTCCTTGTTGAATTAGGAAAAGGTACGGTGGGTTATAGCTGTTACCTGACCCACCCTAGATGGGGCGGTGGCGTCGAAGTGGGTCAGGTAACAGCTATAACCCACTGTACCTATCTCAATGTGCGGTGGCCAGCACATCAAGTTACCACAAAATGTCAAATTTTCTCAGTTGATTTTGAACTTAATCAGTAACATTTTAAGGTTAAAAATCATTTGAAGAAATTTTACAGTTTTGCATAACCTGATGTGCTGACGACTGTACACCAGTTCACCGGTATTTCTTTTTTTTTTATTTTATTAATTACAATGGTTGTGTAATAACCAATTACAGTAACTAACACATATTAAAATATACAAAATAAACAAAAAATCAAAGTAAAAACATATATAAAAGGTTAACAAGGTTATGTTTAAGTTCCATGACTTCGAGTGGCGAGCGTATTGTCATGTACTCGTACCGGATACAGATCCAAACTCTAAACTAAGAAATTTATAAAAAAAACCCAAAAACACTGCTCGACCTGGAAATCGAACCAAGGACGTAGCGTAGCAGTCACGCTTAGGACCGCTAGGCTAGATGAGGCAGTGAAAACTTTTTATATAAGTAACAGACATCATATAAAAATAAATACCCGACATCAAAGTGATCCTATAAAAAGGGAATACTAACAATGCAGTTTGGATTTGAGCCCGGATGATAGAAATTGGGTCGCCACAAGAGACCTAAACATACGGAATAACTGTGGATGAACATATTATGTACACCTCTGTGTCACCCTTCGAGAATACACGCCGTATATATGTTTAATATGTAAATGCAAGATCGCTGGCTTAACTAAAGATAAAAGCTCAAACATTTTTAATCACAATAATTCCTGTTTTAGAAGGGCTCTTACCTTATAAAAGGGCTTCGGTCCTTACAGTAGTTCAAGTAGGTTTCATCTCTATACATGTAGCGCAGATCGTTCTTACAGCCCACTAATAAAATAGGTGTGTTTGGGCAAAACCGTCTGAAACATAGTTAAGAGTCAGTCTGCTACACTTGGCTAAAACTGTCTGAAATATAGTAAAGAGTCGGTCTGCTACTCTTGGATAAAATCATCTGAAATATATTAGAGGCAGACTTTTACACTTGGCTAAAACTGTCTGAAATATAGTAAAGAGTCGGTCTGCTACTCTTGACTATAACCGTCTAAAATATAATAAAAAGTCAGTGTGATACGTTGGCTAAAACTGTCTAAAATATGGTAAAGACAATCTGATATTTTCTTTAACGACGTATGAAAGTCTACCAACCCGACAAGGCCAGTGCGGTGAACTGTAGCCTACTCTCGTATTGGTAAATGATAAATGATACTTATTTCTCTGTATAGATCTTTTAAAGACACTTTTACAAGTCAATGTACTTCTATTCTTTTTTTAAACTAAACGGCGCCGTCGCCTTCCATTTTCTATCTGACGACCTCTCAGAAGAGACGCCGATATAAATTCAGAGAATCATGTTCTCTTTTAAAATCCAGAGGATACAGTAATATTATCAGATAAGCGAGTTTTACAAAGAAGGGTAAAATCTGAACAGGCCTTTTGAAGAGCCATACCAGCTTAGAGTTGGCATAGTCATCGTGTAACTCAAACATTATTTAGGGAGCTCAACGACACTTCGCACGACGATACCAGATCAACAAGACATTTGAGTAAGTTCTTCATAATACTTTAGTACAATAAGTAAGAAACAATAGCTAATTTAATGTAAGTATAAAAGTATAAAAAATTTGTGTATACGGTAACATTTATTACGTACCTTATTTCGGGGTACCACATAGCTCCACAATTCCTCAGTGATATGGGGTTGGTTATCGAGAAACATAGGAGTACCACATCGGACCTAAAAAGCAACAGATTGTAAAGATTCGTCCTTGATCTACATGCAAATAATGATAATTGCACATAGTTATAACGTACATACGGCTACATATCAAGCTATAAAAAACAAGTTTAGACTGACCTCCCATTGTAAAGCCAAAGGCCAAGGCCAAAAGCCAGGCCAAAAGGCCAGCCTATACTGGTTTTGTATAGCTTGATGTGTTGCCGTGTGTACAGACATCGGTCTGCGATGTCTGTACAAGTCTGGGGGTTTTTATTCCAATAAGGTCATTAGCCAAGACAGTTGAAGTGGGAATTAGTTGGACATTGGGAATATCTAGCGTTGTCGTCCTTGATTGATTAAAAGCAGGTATATTTTAACCTGTCAATAATATAATTAATTAGCTGACACAATAGAAAAATAATTGCTTTAATCCTCTAGAGGGTCCCATTCTTAAATTAATTAACTTGTCAATATTAATGTATGTTTTGGATTAAGCCTGTGATACTTTTCATGAATTAGTGAGGGAATCGAACCCACTATGACACTTAATTTTTTTTGAATAGAAGCTTGGGCAATCCAGTTACTCTTCATAATGGCTGTTGCTCACTCTCATTCCAAATATGGGATACTATTAATTGCTTTAAGATATTACCTCCCATAGGCGAATCTCCTGTCCTTCTCATGGTCTCCAAACGTGTCCCAAAGACGAAGCGACACATTGACTCCGTCCACTACTTCCCATGATCTCTCTAGAACCTGTTGACCAAATAAAACCGTAATGCATCCCATTATTACATGAACAATCATATTGCAAAAAAAAACAATGGCCTTTTTAAAAGCCGTAAAGTTTCCAGTCTTTGAGGTGACGTCAGTCAAGAAATAAGGACACTCCCGATTAATTCACCTATCAAATAAAAAAAAATCGAAATCAAAATCGGTTCATCCGTTCGGGAGCTACAATACCACAAAAAAACACACGCACAATCTTATACCACCCCATAGTTTTTGGGTTAGGGTTAAAAATACTTGTGTTAACTCACATCCTTGTATATCCTGTACTGGTCGATGGCCCACACGGTGGGCACATGTGTGGTCATCAGCTGTGAGAGCGACACGTGCTTGTTACATGCGCGCGCGCATATCAGCCGCGTCTTGCCCACCGCAGTGTCACCCACCACCACGCATTTCACCAGCTCCTGGTGGGGTTGCTCGTTGTCCATCTGTAAGAGATACATACCATCACGCCTGTATTCCCCGAATGGTTCGGCAAGACGTGTACTTACTGTAAACCCACAGTTCGCCGGTATATTTTAGGTCCCATGTTATAGGGAGTGAGCTTATTGTCATTTACTGGGCTCATTTTCAAACTTCGAGCTGCAAAAAACCTAACGTAACACTTTGTTTGACCTGAGAATTGAACACAAGATTTTTTTTTAGAAATTCTTAATTTTTATTAATTTACAAATATAATTATATTCTTTTAGTGAAAATTTATCTTGATAGATTTTTTTTATTCATGATAGGCCTATGTTTGACTGCCAGCTGGCCTGATGTTTCAGGAGAAACAGATTCACTTGTGTTTTGCAGGCCCCAGTAAAAGATTTGGGTTTTTAAGATGTCTGCCTTGCAACAATATCGCTTATTAGGGTTCCGTAGCCAAATGACAAAAAACGGAACCCTTATAGATTTGTCATGTCTGTCTGTCTGTCCGTATATCACAGAATTTTTTCTCTGAACATATAAGAGCTATGCTGTTGAAACTTGGTAAGTAGATGTATTCTGTGAACCGCATTCAGATTTTTACACAAAAATAGAAAAAAAGCAAAAAATTTTGGGGGTTCCCCATACTTAATACTAAACTAAATTTTTTTTTTTTTCATCAAACCCATATGTGTGAGGTATCTATGGATAGGTCTTCAAAAATGATATAGAGGTTTCTAATGAATTTTTTTTCTTAAATGAATAGTTTGCGCGAGGGACACTTCCAAAGTGGTAAAACGTGTGTGCCCCCCCCCCTGTAACTTCTAAAATAAGAGTATGATAAAACTAAAAAATATATATGATGTACATTACCATGTAAACTTTCAACGAAAATTGGTTTGAAAGAGATCTAGTACATTTTTTTTTTTTTAATACTTCATAAATCGTAATGGCAAGGAACCCTCCGTGCGCGCGTCCGACTCGCACTTAGCCGGTTTTTTTGTGCTTCTGGTACAATACGTTCGTTTTAACTTGGCAGGAGTGAACATAGGCTCTGCGAACTTCCACGCATGTACACTCGTGAAGAAAATTGTTATTACTAGATAAATAAACGAACAGCAAATGAGTGAGAAAATACAAATTAAACAAATGTCAAAACACTTTAAGAATATAAATTAACAACAACAAAACAACAAAAACTCAACAACAATAATATTAATCAACAATAACAATATCAACAACCAACAAAACCCAATGAAAACTTTTCTTCCGGACTGTGCACAAGACAGAGATAGCGACACGAACACCAAACAAATGCTGAAGTGTGACTGAGACATATAGCCCATACCGAGAATTGCCGAAGAAAAACGAAGTTAACAAAAAGAGATGTGCCATGTGTCTGCTAGTAGTTGTTATTATTTAATCTATTATTATTCAAATCGATTGAAATTGAATAAAAAAAAGAAATATCTATTCAATCTAATAACGAGGTTCAATTGATTAAAATGACGTAAGATCAACTATATTTTACAAATATATTACAAATAATCAATATATTTTTCGTTTAAATATCTTAAATTCACTAAAATAAGAGTTAATTCCAAAAGAAATGGTCGATTACGATTTTTGATCGATATAAGGACTGATTGTGTTTACGTATGGGGCGTCTCTAGCCTAGTCCACCGCCCCGCGCACCCAGCCTCATGCCTCCATTTGTTTCCAAAAAATGTTACTGCGCAGCCTTCTGCGCGAAGTTAGGTCCTGCCAAGATATATGTAATGAATGCACTGTAATTGAATAGAAGAAAGGGCAAGGGGGAATAAGATCGTGGAGATCTGATGCACACTCTCCGAAATATATATGATAAGATATCAATGAACGGTGTTCCAGGCTTTGTATTTTACCTTGGACAAGGGAGTTGTTGCTAATGAGCTTCTTGGCACATTTCTAGACTATAATCAGATGTGTTGGAGAGCTTCAAGGTAGGTGCAAGTAAGTAAACTGTAAAGTTTTTATAAGAAATAAATTTCTTTAAACCGAAGTAACAATAGCCCATTAGAACTATTTCTTTGCTCAGCGGGAATTGTATGCAAACATTTTACACCTTTTTGTTTATCTAAGGGTTTTCAGAAGTATAAGTTACGGTCAATTAATATTTTGTTAACAGGATTTGTCCTTTGTCCATGGTATTTTATAAGATAAATTCACCGCAATAAAATCCATGTTTAACAGTCAGGTTGTTATATTGTCTTGTAAAAGTTAAAAGTTACAGTTTGAATTTACTAAACCTAACTAAATTACTCTATATACTTATTATAACACTGTATCTTTTGTCTGCTGGATTGGTTTAGTGAAACATTAAGTAGTAAATATTGTTCTTAAACATCTACAAATAATCTTGAAAGTTTTGTTTACTTTGCCAACATTTGAAGTCAACTGAAGTTTGGAAATTATTTACTTACTTATCACTTTTTGCGCTTTATAAATCATCATTCTATCAGTTATCACTTTGATTAGTTACAAGTAGGCAATTAAAAATTTACACAAATTACTTAAGTATTAATAACTTCCAGTTTTCCCCTAAACTTCGCCATGATTTAATACTTAGAGTAACTTGCTCGATTGCCGGGTACTTCCGCAGGGTTCCGTGTTGTTCATGAGGGGTTATTTCATCAGTTCAGTTAGATTATCGTACAAAGTATTTAAACTAAAACAGATGAAAAACGTACGAATACAAAACAAAACATAATCAAAACTTTTTGAAATTTTAAACTTTCTGCTGACAAATGTCAAACTGTCAATATTATTATTGACAATTGTTGATTTTTTTTTATTTATTTGTTCCTAACGGAACAGGCTAAGGTCTGAGACCATGCTGCCTAGTCATCAGTCACACTAATCAAAATTTTTTTTTTATCGCGTTCAAATGAGACACGTATTCTTATAGTGTAAAAAGCTTTTGTTCTTGTTATATTAGGTATTTGACTCGAAAGTTAAGATACAGATTTCATGCCAAGAAATCGTGAACAAATTTTATGAAGACCAGCTTTGAGTTTTATGACTATGCAGATTTATTTTACAGCCTAAAGATTGTATAACACATAAAAATACAAAACGCCGAAAATCTATAATGTAACTACGATCAATTAATTTAATCTTTTCTTTATTCGGAATTAATGGATAATACAATCCACATTCATAAAATTCTCAGAATGATACAGCAAGAGTTCAAATTACTTACCTTTTCTTCAATGAATTCTTAATTGATTCATACACTTGGAAACCTTTCCGATTTCTCAAATCATTTGAACATTATTATCATTCACGAACACTTTCTAATGATCACAAACACGGAGCATAATCTGCATTATGTCGTTAACAGGTATTATTGCAAAAAAGATTATCTTTTCACGATATTTGTGGCAATGAAGTGAAGTTGATTTTGTAGCAATGCAGTGATCTGCGCATGTTGCGCAGAACTGTAAGAACGTGAACCGGGCAAGTTCATTTTAATTTTTCTATTTTAAGTCAACGAACTTCGTTATTGTTGAACTTTTGTACTTATATCTTGAATTCAACATCCCGTCCATTATACACAATTAGAGTACACAATGAAACTCGTACCTATTGATAATAAATACTTCCTACGCTTATGGATGCGTTCAAGAACAGACGCGTAGTATAGTTTGCAGAAAGTATCTTCATATAACCTATGAGCATTTTTAGATTTTTTCACTGAAATAACTGCAAAAATAACAAGATACTTGGTTATATGGATACGTGGTTTGAAATTTTATGAAGTACATTATTATGAACTTTACAGCATTGCTGTTTGTGTAATAAAGCGCCTTCACGATTATAAAGAGCAATGTGTGTTTTTATAGTTTTATCAAGTTTTATGTAGGCGCGCCTTAATTCGGAGGTGTATTGCAACTTCTATGAATAATAACAGCAAGTCTTGACTGCTTGAATGACTTGTTAATTGTTACTTTATTCTAAAAGTCCAATGAGGAAGCAATCTTCAAGCATGAGTTTACACGCAAGCAATGACTTCAAACGCGTAAACTGGGTATCTTACTGCTGAGACCAACGACTCCATTGTAATTATTAACAATATAATTATTATAGAACTTCGTTTTAATTAATATCCACCGAATCCTCTATTTTGACTGAGGATGATGCTGTTTGCAGCGTGATGTTCGAAATACTCGTAAGTATCTAAATATCACGAGTCGCCACGTTCTTGTTTTAACCCTACAAGTGCAGAAATTATAATGTAGGTACATCATCACTACATAGTATTTATAAAGCAAAGTCGCTTCCGGTTTTTGTATGTCTGTCCCTGTGTATGTTTAGATCTTTAAAACTACGCAACAGATTTGGATGCGGTTTTCTTTTTGATAGATAGAAATATTCAAGAGGAAGGTTTATATGTATAATACATACATATAATAGTACAAAAAAGTCGAGAAAACACGCGGGCGAAGCCGTGGGCGGAAAGCTAGTAATATAATAGAGAAAACTCTTTTGACAGATGGATTTCTTCTTTTTAAAAGTCTGATGTGAAAGGAAGAAAATATCTGTCATCGTTTATTGTATGGATGTGATGGTTTTATATCTCCGCAAAAATGTGTTTCGTCTATACAAAGACGAGAATCCTAGCAATAAAAGCTAAATAGAAAGCCATCAAGCATGGCGTTCTTCGCCCTTTTATGGAAGGCGCGAACAATAGAAAAATACCGGCTTAATTATGAAAAAGAGAAGATCAATTCTATAGTGACGGGACACACACAAATGGAACAAACATTGACCCAGAAATGGCGGCACTATCGTTATGACACAAAAAAACGAATATCAAGAACATTCAAGAGATGGTACCCAGATGGCAGCGGAGTGTCGAACTTTTTCTTGTACTTGAGAACGGATCAGACTTTTCCAAATTTCCTCCTCAAAAGCGTGATGGGTTTCGTTGGAGGCATAGTGCTGACGTATCTTTGCTTCATGTTTTTCGTCTTCCAGTTATCGATATCTTTGATTCATGCGACTATCATGAGCTCTATAATCGGAGTTCTTTTGACTTTGGGCCTCGCTTTCAGTTATAGGATTAGGTATGTATATCAATAGTTCAGTTTAAATATCATAATGATACCTGTTACTACTACCGCTACTGATGTGGAAATGGGCCGGACATGATGTACCTATGCCGCATATCGAATGACTTGTGGGCTAGACTTACAACAAAGTGGAGCCCATAAGGCGTTAGAAGACGCTGGCGGCTAAGACGGCAATGGCCGGGACAAACTGGACTCCTATTTAAGATATTTCGCTGTAATAGCTTTGAAACGTAGACGGAAGGAGGGTAAGGAGACCTTTGCCCTGCAGTGGGACCAACAGAGCTTATAAAAAAAAAACAACAATATGACAAACGGGTCGCCTTATGGTAAGCTGCAACACCAGTGGTATCACTCGCGCATTGACATTTTCACACCAGCGACTTGCGCGACAAAGGGGGGTCGTTGGGATTATAGAGGCGTTCGGATCATCGGAGGTCCAGATTATCGAAGTTATACTGTACTCCTGAAATGTCATTTCACCCCATTTAGTTTACGTGGTGGTGAACTAAAGAATAATTTGAATGGTGAATAATTTATGAATCGTCGAATAATTTAAGCAGCGGTAGCCTAATGACTAGGGCGTCAGACTTGCGATCATGTGGTTGCCGGTGCGAACCCCACCCATTGCACTACCGACGTGAACCCACTCGTAACACAAGCACAAGGGGTTAACAAGAATACTAGTAATGTGTGACCCACATTGCTAGGAAGCTTTAAAAAAAAATGAACCAGTACGACATGGGGACCTTCAAGAAAAGAGCATACACACTTAAAAGGCCTGCAACGCATTGATGACAGCTGTGACAATATCGCTGATGTCCATGGGCGGCGGTAGTCACTTAGGTACCATCAGGTGACCCGCATGGTCGTTTGCCCACTCTGTTATAAAAAAAAAATATTGTTGTAGGTGCCTCGTGTTTCTGCTGATCCCTCAGTTCTTCTCCCGCGTGGGACGGTATACGCTGACCTGTTACGCGCTCGTTCTAATACTGACAGGCCCTGCAACCAATACCTTGAAGAATTCCGAAGTACTATCGGAATCTATGGCTTGTAGTCAAGTGAGTTTTGATTCAAATTTTTTAATTTTGGAGTTCTGACCTAGATATACCTGTTTTATTTCTTTAAAGAAACTGCAGGGCCTTTTAAATTAGTTGTAGAATATGTGTTGCATATAATATTACCATAGTGTAATGAAATCTAATAACACTACTATGATATTACTACATATACTTTTAAAGTCACATTCGTAAGTAGTAAGCTTGACATTTGTGGCTCACTCGAGACGGCTGTTAATTGCGCCCTTTCTGACTGTGGATAAGTAGGACTAAGGCTTTATTGATGTACCGCAAAATTATGCCTATCAAAATGGATAGGAATTTGATGTAGGTACAGTGGGTTATAGCTGTTATCTGACCCACTTAGACGCCGCCAGCCCACTTAAGGTGGGTCAGGTAACAGCTATAACCCACTGTAGGTACTATGTATGCTTAGCATAGATTTTATGTTTATTTCGTTTTCGGGGACAGAGCTATTCCATTAAAAATACATATAAAAAGGTTGAATATATTAGAACTCGACGAAAGTTTCATTATAATCAATCCAGCCGTTTAGTATTTCAGTGACAGTGACACACACGCATAAAAGAATCTATAGTAAACTATGGTAAAAGAGGGATATTTTTTTTTGTTTGTTCTTCGTCGATACTTTCGCTTCGCCGGTATGTTTCGGTCCCATGTGATAGGGTGCGAGCCAATTACCATTCACCAGGCACATATCCAACCTCTGACCTGGTACTGAGAACTTTGTAGAGAAACCCAATAACATTTTGCTCGACCTGGGGATCGAACCCAGGATGTCTAGCGTAGCAGGAAACTTTTTTCACCTTTAGTAAGCTACATTATTACCGATTAGCATAAGCTATTTATTATCTCGCGGGATGACCGGATCGTAAGAGGAAAACGTGGGCAACTCTCTATAATTACATAAATGTCACCGTAAAACTGTACCGTTGGATTATAATCTATCTCGCGAGATTGTAAACTGTTGAAAGACTGTCGCATGCTATTTCACAATTTTCGGTTGCACTTCGATAGATGTGATCAATTGTCTAAGTAAGTATGTTATGGTTCGTAATCTCGACATTAAGTTATCATGCAAAGTCAACGTATGAGTAGGCAGTTGCTTAGAAAACCTTTTCCCAAATTCCACTCCTATAAAGATAAAACAGACGCAGACATAAGTAGTTAAGTTCAATCAGGCTATTCTCAAAATAGCTAAAAGTTTTTTCATCGTATTACTTGAGAAGTTTATCTCAAATATTCGGCGGGCGTCGAGAAGGGTCGCTAGACGACCAATAAATTGCAAAACTGAGTACGTATAACTGGTAAACAAGTTGGGTGGATAAACTCATAATTCATAGTCTAGTCTGTTGTGTTGTGCCCACAGAATAGAAGGTATCGTTTAATAAGTACCTACTATATTATTTGCAAGTCTACATAAGTATAGGTAGGTACTGACTCAAATTATCTTCCTGCAGTATAAAAAATGCAGATGATACTCGTCATAATCATAAGTCGTTTCAAGTCATCAAATAGCAGGTTATCCGAAGAACTTATCGCAGTACATCGTAAAGAAACTTATGCGTAAACGTTATTGTAGGTTGAGAAACCTTAGTGTCTCCCTTCTACGACAGTTAAATGACATATCACAGACGGTTCTGCAACATGACAGTTTCGCAGGCCATGACTTAGGGAGTCCGCCACCCGACCACATAATAGCCCCAGTAGGTTTCATGCAGGATGCGAAGCAAGGCCTCGCTCTTTGAAAGGTTTCCAGCGAACCACTTATCATGGTTGTGTATCATGGTATGTCACGGTCCCATGACCATGACTATAGAGCAAGAGTCAAGTGCGGTTTTTAAACTCCCACATACCGCGCCGTCGTAATCGTCTCTCCAGGTAGTAGACGATTCAAGATGATTTTCCCTAGGTACTTACTATAAAAAAGACATAAAGCGTAATCGGGAGTAACGCTGCTTATAAGATAAATATTTAAACAAAATAAAATAATACAATATACACTCACGCCTTTTTCCCGCAGGGGTTTGCAAAGCTATACTGCCACTTGCTACGACTCTTGCATACCTCTTAATTGTTTTTAACCCCCAACGCAAAAACGACGTGGTGTTATAAGTTTGACCTGTCTGTATGTGTGTATGTGTGTGTGTCTGTCTGTGGCATCGTAGCTCCCGAACGGATGAACCGATTTTGATTTAGTTTTTTTTTGTTTAAAAGGTGAATTAGTCGGGAGTGTTCTTAACTATGTTTGTTGAAAATCAGTCGAGATATAATGCAATTGTCGGGGGTTTTTTTAGTGTTTTAGATAAAAAAACTCACCTCCAAAATGAAGTGGTTCTCTCCTGATTATTATTTCCAACTACAGGAACAAATAAAAACAAGCGTACACCAACTGGACGATCTGATGAAAAAGCCGTACAACGTGATGAAGGACTCTATAAAGCTGATGGTAGACCGAATGAAGGTTATCACGATGAAGGTGAAGGAGACAGTTGTGAAGCTCGATCGACTGGTACTGAGCTTAGGTACGTTACACTCGCGATTCTGAAAGGAATCGAGCACGTGCAATCGATTTTCAGTTCAAGTGTGCTTTCTCATGCTTTGACAGAATGCAATAGTGGTATTATAATTTGCAATTTTTATGAATTAATTCCGATAACTAGCGCAGACCGCCATTTATTAGTTATGTCATCGATTTGCCTCTTTTATCGCTTGCAAAACCAATTTGCCATCATGACATTAATTTGACTGTCTAAAATACGTAGAGTTCAGGTTTGTGGCTGGTGACAGGTTAAGTGGATGCTACGAAATGCAAATCACGGATAAGGTCGGCCGAGAAGACGAAGTTGGATGATTTCATCACTTTTGTTCAATATAGCCCAGAAAATACAGGCAGGTCTTTACCCAGCATTCAGCAATGCGACAGAAGAAGAAAAAAATATAGTTGGCTCTTTAAACTACCATGTCTTGCTATAGCCAGAGTTGTCGATATTGAACCCAAAGCACAATACTTAATTACCAGAAATCAGACACTTAAAACGTTATTCTTATCGTGAGGAAACCTAATAGATTTTCTCGACGGCACGGCGTGTGAATTCTTCCAAAGTCCCAACCCATACCAAGGCCTGAATAGTAGACTGTAGCCCTCCTAATGCGAGAGGAGTGACCTGCAATAGGATAAAAAGTTTTCTTCAACCTAACTTAAACCTTAATAGCCTTTTAATTATAATTGCAGTCAGCATCATTCAATCCTCTTTCTCCTGGCTGCAATCAGTAGCAGACGTCTGCAACGCGAAGCTAGGAACACCATATGACCGTTGCTACAATGCCCTCCAAGAAAGTATCGCCAGTTGTAGCAAAAGTATGGGATCTGACATTGCTATGTTCTGTAATGTGGCTTACGTGGCACAGGCGGCTTGCTACACAGTGAAACCTTTCAAAGCGTTTTGCTACGTCACCGAATTTATGGACGAAGCTATTTTCGCTAGTGTGAAGAAAAGTAAGTTTTGGAACTTTTTAATCGTTGACATAATGACAATAATAGCCTACAACTGACAAAACGATAGTTAGGAAAACTCTAATCGTCTACTTCAATGCGACACGTTTGCTTTCAGAATTGAGAAACTTCACTGAGAAATTGAGAGCTATGTTCCACGTGGAAGTTCACATCCAGCATTCATATTCCTTCAGCAGCAACACCAGCCGGTCTGCCAGTCAGGTGGCCGCGGGAATCGTCACCGAGATCAGGAATAGGGCCGATCCGCTACTGACCTGGCTCTCTTGGAGTTCCTGCGTCACTAGTCTGTTCCTGCTCCTCATTATATTCAGGTACGCCTGTGTTTTTTTCCTTTCCACTTCCATAAAAACACCAATCAATTAATTAATTGGTGTACGGTTCGTTAAAACGAATAGGCACTACTTAGGTCCTGAATTTCATTCCCAGGTCGATTACAGGGTTATAGGGTTTTCGAAATTGGATTTGTGTCCGGTTAACGGCTGATAATAAAAAATAAATGGCGCTCACCCCCTATTACTTTAGTACCTACACCTTTCGGGGGAAACAGGCGTGGTGGTATATTAAATCAAATTATAGCCGTGATTGCCTAGATAAAGGTTGCAGTAAGTACTATGGTCCTTTGTCTTTTTTATATTCCAGGGCGAAATATTACCAACATATGTATGAAACTCGCTCCCGTTTCGACAATCGGTACGTGACTAAAGAGTTACAAGAGTTAGATCTAAAGAGACAACGTCAGGGCAGAGAAACAGTGCTGCCTTTGAACAGGAGAGAACGTGCTAAGTATATTACGGTAATTTCAATTGAGTTTAAGTACAATAGATTAAATAATAAATAATCGCTGAATTTTGTTTTTCAATAATAGCCCCAGAGAACTACTCCTAAAGGATCATCTTAGTATGTCGATGGAAAAAAATAAAACTTCAAATTAGGATATAGGCTCACACTTCCGCTGCCCAAAACAGCAATGCAGACCGCATTGATTCTGATCCTGAAGTATCTACATCCCACTACCCATTGTTTCCTCCCTGATCAAAAATATCATACGGCATTTCAATGTGTTTTGTAATGAGGATAGAAGAAAGTTTAAATAAAATGTTAGAATTACATTAGCTTCAATTCGGACGATTTATCAATTCTCATTTCACGATGATTTTATATCAGAACCAATAAAACTCGTGACATTACTATTTCATCGTATCATTTCTCTTTTAATTTTAATTTTATCAACTGACAGCTAAACATTGGAAATTATTTTTATTTTATTGCTATATACCAAAATGTTTTGATAAATAATTTGTCTACATCGATGATGTACTAGTATTATTAACCTGATTCTTACAGACAACTTCGTTCCGCCTTGTGGCTTCTGAGAAGGTATATCTAAACCGTTCAGCTGTGTTCATGGCTATTACCACTTTCAAGTTACTGATACACATGGTAGCAGACTACAGTCTGTATTGGGTTCTAATGACCATACGTTACCATGGCCGATATCAGTCGGATTTGATGCGTAAGTTTATTAACCAACATCTCAAATACTTTCTGTTGATTGCTAAACAATTTTCGAATAATATGAGGCAACCTCAAGATGGTTATAGATTAAAAATGATTTGTCCAAGAAAAATTCCAAGTACGTAGTTTCTTCACCCTTTAGCCCAAGTTTCGTATACACAATGGAAGGTTATACAAACCCAAAAAAGTTTCTAAACAAAGTGCGAAGTTACAAAAAGTTTAATGAAAAGAAATAACGTGACTCTTTGAAATGTTTGAATTGCTATTCACGAAATTGGCAAATTCATGAAAAGGGCTGACCTAAGGCGCCCAATTAATAAAATGAACTTTTAAAACGTAGTACTAACTACGTTTTAAAAGTTCATTTTTAAAACGTAGGTAGGTAGTATGGAAGTTTCAATCAATAGTAGATTTGGCGAACTCGTTTTTTATAATATCTAGGATCTAGGAACTCAGCATATATTAAATGATTATCGCCACGCATGCATCGGAAAAGACTACTTACAGTTTGTTCGAAATAAGTAAGCCGATCGGAAGTTAGCCGTTCCGAACTACAGCGGTGATAAAATCGTTCAATAAAGTGTTTTAATACGTAGATATCGAAATTAGTAAACAAAATCATTAGAAATGTGAAACATATACGACTCTAATTATCTTTACACCGACTCTTTCTAGTAAAATTTACCACTTCTAAACCACTTGCAGATAACTTCCGATCGGCTTACTTATTTCGAACAAACTGTACGCCTCGTTTGCCTATCACTTGCGTTAAAAAGTCTAATGTCAAAATAACAGCTCTTTATTAAATGCATATAAAAGTATATATATATTTTTTCCCGCTAATCTCGATTGGCTAGACTGATTTGACGAGACTTTTACTGGCAAATAGCTGATGTTATAAGAAATAGGGATGGTTGGCGCTCTTTGGGGGAGGCCTATGTTCAGCAGTGGACGGCAATAGGCTGACATGATGATGGCGATAAGAAATAACTTAGTAAGTATATTTAACATCATAATACGACCTGTAGGAGCCGAGCAAAAAGAGAAAACAGAAACATCGGGGATAAGTGTGAAAGAGGACTATATTGATGAAATGGTGTACCCTTTTTATACAGCACATATTTTTTTTGTAGGACACTTGCCTTCGTTGGCCACATACAAACACAACATAAGAGGAAAAAACATTCTTATCACACCATTATGCTTTTCAGCCGGAATACCCCACTCTGGTGTCCATGTATCTGGGAATGGTTTTGTGGCGAGACTGTTCAGGTCTATCGTCAGTACTTTGGATATTCCTCTCATGTCACCAGCTCCATCCCCTATATCCTGTCTCCCAGATCCCTATCCACCGGACTTCAGACGATACACACAGATTGGTAATTCTCCGCTTAAGTACTTTCATTTTGCAAAAACATTGAAGACATGGTAATATTTTCGTTTTTTAAATCCTAGCTTAAAGCAAGTCTGACGCCGTAATCATTAGCTTCCGCGTGATTTTTAATATTAAGTATATCTAAAAGTATGTATTTGACATAGATCATGTTGAGCATGTCTCTTGGTTATGGGATTCGTGACATTCGCGAAAACCAATTCAAATCAGATCATTTATAACCATAGGAAGCTGTGCTGCCATGGCACCTATCCAACCGCTCCCCATCACGGGCCTCACTGCCATCTCGTCGTGCTCTAGCTACTACTACTAATCTGCCTAAAACAAATACAACATAACATATGAAGCGTTAGTTCGGACGAAGTCGAAGATATTTTTTTCTTTTTCAGGAGTTCTCATCTTTTTACTATGGTTCTTCGCCCTCTTTGAGCCTTACGGCCTTCGTCTACGTCATCTGATCATGGGCCATTACAGACCAGAACGAGCTAAAGCAAGGGCCACGTGGCTCTACAATCACATATTAAGGACTAGGGGTAAACAGTGAGACCTTACAAACAATACTATGCCTTAAACACCTATGATAGACTCCTTCATTTTTTTGATAGAGTCCAAATCCCTACATTAGTCCCACCCGTCTCCTTTTCTTCTTTCACTCCTTTTCCTTAACGGTAGGCAGCAGTGTTTTGTTTTCATTGCATTGTTTAGAAAATGCTTATAGAACAAAACCAAAGGGGAGGTGAACTTTTACCAGGTGGTATTAGTATGTACAACATATGATAACTAAACAGCATTTCAACTATTTATGATTATTCCAGCTGGTTTCATGAGGTTCGCTAGACGGAAACTTCACAGGGAATACAAATATACATCGGAAGCTTCGCTTACGTTTCGTCGATGGATTGAAGATCACATACCGTAAGTGCAATTTTATTAAATTATCAAGAATAGGACCTTGCTTTTTTAAACTATGTTGGAGTCTGTTTACAGTTTTACAGCATCTAATATAGATTTTCACACCAGGCAACTTCCATCTGGAAAACAATTTGGTGATACCAACATGTTAAGGTGGACAACATTTTATTCTGCAGACGGTTACACAGTTATACGATACAAAACATTATTACTTACTTACATTTTCTGGAAGGACTCCTTCATATAGAATTACTCATAATATTATCCGCATACACAAAAGTAGAGTGCAGTGATAGCCTAGAGATATCACCATTGGCCTGCCAATTCAAATCTCGAGTTTGAATCCAACGCACGCACCTCTGAGTTTTCGAAGCCATGTCATCATCATCATCATTTAATAATTAATTATGACGCGCATTCACTGATACCCGCAGTGTTTTCATCTATTCTATTCTATGTTCTTGACGGCGTATGAAGGCTAGTATGATGGACTATAGCCTATTCCCTCTCGTTCTGAGAGGTCACCAGTGCCCAGCAGTGGGACAATGTAATGGGTTGATGATGATGATGCGACAAAAGTCTAAGATTCATATTTATAAGGTTATTTAATAAAAAATGTAGTCTTCATTGGCGATAGGCCTCTAATTTCTTATAAAGAAATGCCATTCTTTTTCTACTTCATATAGTCCTCAGTAAAGCTATTAATACAAGTCTTTTCTGACCTTATACGATCAATGTTATTGAAACTCAAACTTTTCATATATTTTATTACCTAGTTTTCAGTTTCTCAAGTCCCTACTTGGATTTGGTCCAAAACAACTTCATTGTCTGCTATGTGGCACTACGAGCTATCCCAGTGATCCTGACTCTCAATTGTCAAGGTTAGACTAAGATTTTGTTTTGTGCCATATGTATTTATAACTTCGGACGAAAGGCTAAAGGCTAGCAAGTTTTTCATTACGTAAAGAATTTGCAACATTTGTAGGTGCTGTTTTTGTTGAACTTGTTTTCAGTGCAGTGATAGCCTTGTGATATGACCGTTGGACTGCCAAGTCAAAGGTCTCGAGTTCGAATCCAAGGCACGCACCTCTGTCTTCAGTCATGTGCGTAATTAAGAATTAATTATCACGCGCTTAAACGGTGAAGGAAAACATCGTGAGGAAACCTGCATGCCTGAGAGATTTTCTTGACGGCATGTGAAGTCTGCCAACCCGCAGTAGGCTAGCGTGGCGGACTATAGCCTAATCCCTCTCGTACTGAGAGGAGACCCGTGCCCAGCAGTGGGAAAATGTAATGGGTTGATGATGATGATGGTGTTTTCATAATTCGATGTCACTAACGGAATGAAATGCCATGATCGGATTTATTATATGTATATGTTTTACTTCATTATTTTAGTAAGTAAGTCCTCTGATGTAGAGATATAATTTTTTCACATAACTATACAAACAAAGGATACTTGCATCAAATCAAACAAACTGTACATGAAAGCTTGATTACTTATGGATTTTTTATTAAGAGAAGATAAGCAATTCAAATTCAAAGTGATTGTCGAAATTATTTATCCAAAATAGACTCTAGGTCGTGCTTTTTAAACGCCATTTTTCATTGTAGACAGCCCCATAACGACCATCCTTCACCGCCTCATAGTTTTAGCTTGGAAGAAGAAGAAGCGCCGCAACAAACTCTCCAGCAATACATTTCTGTCTGTTCCTTTACTAAGACGTTAGAAGTTACATAGTACAGAATTTCAATTTTTGTTTGGAGTACCTTACTTAAATTATTTTACATTTTCACTCACAACCATTGGCAGTTCATTCTATTTTATAAAAAAAAAATACGGTTTCTACTGTTTTGCTTAATGAGAGAACTGTTGAGGCATTATTCTAAAATTTTTATCTTCTAGATGTCGTACACCAAAGTGCCCTGGCGTATTTTGCATGAGTTGCTTCACAGACATTGGTCAGCTCTGCACCATTTGTTTGACCCCAGCCGACTATGGAGACTTTAGTGATGTTAGCTTAGAAAAGTAAGCTATCAACTGACATATTTATCACTACATATTATAAACTGTTTGTTTGCGATAAACTCAAAAACTACTCATTCAAATTTTATGCGGTTTTCACCAATAGATAAAGTGATTCATGAGGAAGGTTTAGGCGTAAATTGGATGAAATAAATATTGCTTTTGTAAAAAAAAGCTTACTAGCAATGTGGATCGCACATTACCGAATCTTGTTTACGCCCTTCGTACTAAGCTCTAGGTGAGTCCGCTAAGTCGGTAGTGCAATGGGTTGGTCCCGAACCGGCAACCACCATGATCGCAAGTCCGACGTCCTAGCCATTAGGTTGCCGCCGGTTCAGATTATAGTGTACGACCGTACAAAGCAGGGGTAGGTGGCTAGTTTATAAATAGAATAAATGAAAATGCACCATCGTTGGTCGTACTGCTTCTTGCCAATAGGCAAAGTAATGAAACTAAAGGCCATATAGAATAATTAAACAAAAGAACAATAGCAATAAAAGTATCCGCCTTAGTTATGTATCATTGAAAATCCAGACGACTTACAATTATTGTTTGTCCATCTAAGATCTAAGACAAGATTTTTCGATAATACTTATTGTTTCGATTTATAAGTGTAACTTTAAGTTAAACTTCTTTTAGAGGTTCGTCCGATGATAGTGATAGTGATGGTGGCTGGGGTGAACTGAAGCCAACAGATGCACACGTAAGTGAAGATTTGTATGTCTATTCTTTTTATAAAAGTTATGAAATGTAACATAGTATCATGTTCCAGACAATGCTTCTTATAAACAAAGATAGCAATCGTTCATCAAAAGAAACTGACGGAAACAATCGAAGATGGAGATTTTTCACTAAAACTGGGCCAATCCAACCATTAGATGCAACTTTACTACCAAATAGTAATAACTATAATCGAGACTTAATTATTGACTCCTTTAGAAATCGTCTCCAAAAGATGAAAAGCTCCATGAAGATACGTAATTGGAATAACAAATATACCAAAGATTGGATCTCTAAACTTAGTCCTGACATTATATGTAAGGATTTTTCAACTGAAGATAATAATTATGACTTCTATTCAAATTCTCTTGATAGGGAACAATATGGTGTATTCGAGACAACTAAAATGAAATCTATAGGAGTCAACACAGATAAGAATCGCGGGGTATTAATCAATGCTTTAATCAATAGTTTTACTAGACGTAGGACAAGAAGGATTTATGCCAGAAAAAAGAAGAAAAATAAAACAAACGTTACAAGGAAAAAAGAATTATCACTACTTTTTCAACACAAAGAAACCGAAGATTATAATAATAACAAACCAATAAAGCCTAATAAAAGATCACTTATCATGAACAGAACTTTCCACGCACATAATTTGGTAGTTTGTCAAAGAAATATGAAGAAAATTATAAGAAACCGAAAAGACAGAATAAAGGATAACGTTAACATTTACAAAGAAGTGAAAGGGATACTTAAAGCTATCAGATATTTTATGAAGAACAATGAGATAGTTACATTTAAAAATAAAAATAATGACACAACACTGAATAACCCCCCTATTGAAAAGAATGATAAAATTACTAAGCCTTTAGATAATCCTAATTATGGTGGTAGGAGAAACAAGAAGAAATTTTCAAAAACCAACAAACCAAAGAGGCCCAGAAAACAAAAAGACTATAGTAAAATTAAAGTTAAGAACTCACACCATAGAATTGCAGAATTCCATTCATTCTTCTCCAATCACTGGAATAACTTTAAATACACCATAATGCCTTGCACTAACATTCAAAATAGATCAGACAGTCCGATGGCTAAAGAAAAAAGAAACCACAAACGGAGAAAAAAACGAAAAGGTCGGCTTGATTTGAATGAAACAGATGTAGAAGAGTGTTTTGCAAGAAAGGATAATAAACACACCAGGAACCTCAGGATATCAGCGTTTTTAGCTGAACTGGAATGGACTAAAAGAGATTATAAAAAGGACAAGCAAGAAGGCTTTGAAGAATCTTTCTTCTTCACCGATGGAGCGCCTGCACCAGTCACCGCTAACAAAATAGTAGGTGTAAGTAAAATATCTAATTAGTAATATAAAAACTATGAAGCAGTATCTCCGATTGAACTTACGGTCACACATTTGATTAGTAGCTTGAGAAACATTTGATAAATATAATTTTAAGCCTAAGGTGAGTCTTGTTGCTAAGTAATAACTACACTTACCCTACCTTCTAAGTTAATTCGCACTTGCCGCGGGCAGTATGTGGATGAGTAACCATCAAAACCGTCGCTCCTGGTTGTCATACACCTATGAAAAAAGTTATAGAAATAAAAAAACTTGACAACTTGAATATTGGTATCGCCCAGAAATTGATATGATGGCAGTCGCTTTGTGAAAGCTGATATTGTTATACAGCTGCATTTAGTTCGATTGGAAACCAACCCCACCATGATTGGGAAATGATTAGACAGATGATGAATGATTTAAGAAATGAAAAGGTTACATTTTAAATCTTTTCCAGATGGTACAATTGAAGAATATACCTTTCCAATGGCGTGAAGCCCCGAAACACAGCTTTTGTAGATGTGGCGATAAAAAATGTACATGTGGCAAGCAAAAACCAAATAAAGGTCTCAATATTTTTGAACAGAAGTCTAAGCGTAAGTGTAATTAAATGTTTATATACTAGATCCAAAGGCAAAGGCCTTAAATAATCTAAGCAGATAAAATACAAGCATTCGGATTGTAGATGACAGCGAGACCAAGTAATGCTATTCGCGCGTTTTCATCTTCAGACCTCAATTGTTAAGAGGGTAGTATTCGCTCCGCGCTCCATACAAAAGTAGTTTAGTCCTATCATGAATATTAACAAATGAAAGTCTTTGAGTAACAATCTCATAATTTTATTAAAATATGTGTTCCTTGAATGTTAAACTTCATTTCAATACACGGTTAAAAAGTTACACGAGCTCAACGATTGGTAATTTTCGATGAAAACGACCCAACTTTATGCTAGTATTTTAAGATAATGTATCAATACAGAATCATTTTGACTCATGGGGAACCCAGATAATATAATGAATATCCTTTAACAAATAAAAATTATCTCCAAACGGAACAAGAAATACGCTAGAAAATGTTGCAAATGTATAGTAGTTTCACGTCTCGGGCACGCGTTATCATCGTGAGGGATAGAGACAGCGACAACAGAGCAACATTATTGCAGTCATTACACTCCTCTTAAGAGGAGTGTCCCTCGCGAACGCAACAATGTTGCACAGTTGTCGCTGTCTCTATCCCTCGCGATGCGAACGCGTGCCCGAGAGGAGAAACAACAATACATTTGCAACATTTTCACGCGTATTTCTTATGTTCCGAATTTTGGAGATTACTCCTATAATATTGTTAATACGTAAAAAAAAACTTGTAAAAATATATTCACTATATTATCTGGGTTTCTTTCGAATCAGAATGTTTCTGTATTGATACATTGTCGAGAAATACTAGCATAAAGTTGGGCCGTTTTTCAACGAAAATTGCCAATCTTTGAGCTCGTGTAACTTTTTAACCGTATATTGAAATGAAATTGTATGCTACAGGAACACGTATTTTAATGATAGGATTGTTACCGCAAAATACCAAAGACTTTCATTTGATAATATTCAAGATAAGACCAAACTACGTTTGTATGGAGCGCGGAGCGGATACTATCCTCTTAAGTCTCATATGCCCAGTAATTTTACCGCAGTGAAGTAAGTAATTCTAAGTAGGTAAGTGTAATGTTATATGAGATAATTCTACGACAGTGACTGTTATTAGTTATTACAGAAAAGAGTTACGCTAAGAAAGCTCTAGACAGATTTCGTAATAAGTTAAACGTAGCAGCCTCAGAAACACCAGCGTCTAGTCTGATGCAGAAGTTGATGAGCTCGATAAATGTCGCTAAAGAGGGAAGTCATATGAACATTGGTAAGAAAATATAGAATACTTGATATGATTCATATTACCCTAGTACAACTTGGTAGTAGGGTAATTTTTACAGTCACTCATAGTCACCCGTGTTATATGACCCGTTTGTTGAAAGTGAAGGAAATGTCAGACGCAGTGAAAACTTAATGTTTGAATGTCATTAAAGAGAGAAGTCATATGAACATTGGCAAGGAAAGACAAGATACTTGTTATTAATCTGATTCACATTACCCTAGTACAATTGGTATTAGGGTAAATTTGACAGACACTGATGATAGTCACCCTTGTGATAACCCGTTTGTTGAAAGTTTATGTGACATTTCAGCCACATTGCAAAGAATAAGTTCCACCCAATTCTTAAACCCAATAAAATTTTGTTACACGGTAATATTTTCTCCATCTCATTATCGGCTTCCACCTTTTAAGTATTTTTGTTACATGGAATTTTAAGTTATTTAAATCATTCGAAGGATTGGCCGCAGAAACCTCTTAACGGAGAGGAGCGGTAGGGACGCCTTTGCTCTGCAGTGGAGCGATAATGGCTGTGTAATAAAATAACATCTCCATCCGAATTCGTCATTCGCCTGTTAAAATCATGATATTTTGCAGATAGTTCAATTTGCATATCGAAACGCGCAAGTTTCTATCGGACATTCGCGAAAGACCTTAACAAAGAATCTGAGTGAGTGACTTTATTAACATATCATAGTTAAATTAAGTAATTATGTTTCCATTTTCAAGATCAGTTCAGTTATTGTACAGCCTAATGCTGCCAGAAGATTGCAAATAACTATAAGGCCACCCATTGTATATTTTAATTTGCAAATGTGTCTTGTCATTGTATTTTTCTGTTGTCGCAAGCATATACTTAGTATTTATTAATATATATAATATGTATGTAAGTACTTGGTATGATTCGTCATTATAATAACTCTGAGGAAGAGCATCGACTACCTAAGTATCGGTTAGGCTCAAGACGAACAAGGCAGATAAGGCCCTGTTCTAACCACCGTAAAGCGGTCACAGGCTGCAGACTAGGGGGAGACTGCATTCTACTCATAGGGATTGGCAGGTGGGGGGTTCAAACAATCCTCCTTAATAGTGCCGTAGACCGCAATGGGCAAAGACGCGATACTAATATGAAGCAGTTCTTGTGACCCCTTTATGAAAGCGGATATAGGCACAAACCACAGAGCAGATAAAGATAATCTTTTACCTGTTCTGTGGCACAAACGAAGTTTTTAGTGGGTGCGAGCCCCACATAACCACACCGCTCTCGAATGCTGTCGTCGTAACAGGGCAGGGATTGAGGCAAAAAATAGTTAGGTGAAACTCCCCTTTGGTTTAGTCGGTAGGCCTACTAGTATGTGCTAAGCTCGACACACTCCGTCGCCTTTCCTGGCGCCGGAAGATAATGACGATGTCCACACGTTAAAAAAACAATGACCACTCAACGTTTCGGCACGGTATGAATACGAAGAGAAACATCAATCAATTTGCCACCAGCTTTCATGACAAATCAGAATCATGTCAATAAGATATACCTATAAATCAAACAATATGCTTTTGACTAGTACCTATAGAATATAATATTATAAATTAATTCCCTAAATCATTTTCAGCGTTGTTGGCACTGATATGTTATTTAAGAATGAAAATTACAAGGATGATTTGGTGCAGGTAAGGACGTCTCTTTCTTCATTTTAACTTGTTCCTCATAAAATTGTTATCTGATCTGTGCTTAGCCTCTAACAAATTAACAACTATGTAGTTACAATAATAAACCACACGGCGGTTGCTACATGGTTTTGGTTATACTAAGTAATACTTACTAAAACATCCTAACATACCATCACGCGTGTATTCCCCGAAGGGTTAGGCAGAGGTGTACTTATGTAAATACACCCACATTTCGCCGGTATGCTTAGGTCCCATAATAGGTAATAGGGGGCAAGCCTATTGCCACTAACCGGGCACAAATCCAGACTCCGAGCTGGGAATTTCATAGAAAAACCCAATAACACTTTGCTCGACCTGGGGATTGAACCCAGGGAACCCGGGACGCAGTCGCGATTGGGACCACTAGACCAACGAAGCAGTCACTAAAACATCAGTGATTTCGAATCCAAGACATCTCATGACGTTTCGAAATAGAAAGAAAGATGTTTTTACTGACAAACATCGTAACAAAATCCACTATAAACATAACACTATAAATAATGTAAATGTCAAAAGGACTATAAGCTCAGCAGTTTGATAGGTATCAATACAAGCACTGGCTCAAACCAGCGTTAAGCATCAGTGCATCATCTGCGACCCACGAGCGCCGAATGAACTGCTCGATACTGAGATACTTAAGGAGATACTTATTTAAGATTCCTTAGTGAGGGAATGGTGTGCGAATTATTTATTAATACCGCTCGATAAACAGCAAACGAAAACATTGAAAAGAAACCTGCATGCCAAAGAGTTTTCTCTAACCCTCGCGTTTCCACAGACGACAAAACATGTTGCAAACATCTATTTAACTATCGAAGAGTGAGTGGGATAAGTAGCTGTTTGCAACATGTTTTGAAACGCGGAGTAAGGCTGCCCACTTACAACTTTCATTCTGGGAGAAGACCTTGCAGTGGGAGAATAATTAATGGGCCAACGATAATGTTACAAAAATAACCGATGACTTTAATTTTCAAGGATGCACTTGAAGTCGGTGAAAACTCCTCAAAATTATCAGTTGCCCACGCTTTGCTGCATAAGGAATTAAGTAAGTATTCATATTTCTTTGAAACTCCAATTCCTCTTTTACAAGCAAATTAGCAGATATATATAGATCCCGAGGTGCGTTCCGTCGCATGCCATTTCACAATTTGATTATTTGAATTTGGTTCACTTTGATAGATTCGAAAAATAATACGTTAAATTGTAAGCAGTACGTTGCGGTTCACAATCATCGACAGTTTACAATTTCGCGAGCTAGATTATAATCTAACGGTTTTTACATTTTTACGGTGACATAGATAAATACAATCCAAGGATAAAATACCTATATGACTGTAATAAAAAAAACCGTTGTGTGCCATTGCAATCCATAATAATTATTTTGTTCTTCCTTCCTTAGTTATTTCACGCAGTTCAAAGGATAAACCTCTACCTAAGATGACTAAAAAATGCAAATGTGATCTGTATGAGGATTTACAAAGAAAGTGGGCTCATGTTAAAAAGTCCGTCAGGTAAAAAAAAATACTTCATCATCATCTTCCTCTCCTTTTCCCAATATATTTGTGGTCGGCGCAGCCTGTCCCTTTTTTTCATTCATTCATTCATCTCATCATTCAATCCCTTTTCCATCATATCTGCTCCATCCATCCATGTTTTCTTTGGTCTCCCTCTAGCTCTACATCCCTCCAAATTCCTATTCATCACTCTTTTAGTCGCATTAGTTTGACCCCTCCGCCTCACGTGCCTATATCAAGACGCACGATTCCCTATCAACTTAAAAATATATATATTTGAAGATTAATCATGTAACTTGGCTTCGAGTCGATTGACAAAACCTAGACATATTTAAATGAGACTAGGAAAGGAAAAAATAAGGGAATTTGCATTTTCATTTAATATTTTTAACGATATCAGGAGACAATTCCTTTATATCCCAACCCGTTATATTTCTTCGCAAATTTTGTAACATGAATCATGCTAGAATTAATCAAATGTGTCAATTTAACTACTCTAGTTTTTCAAGAAGTTTCACATTTTTGAAATCGGTAAAAACAATAATTGATCAAAAATATTTTTTTACTTTCCAGAACTATATCGGATGTTGCGTAAGAAAATAATACTTAAATTACAAGAACCCTACGTGATTTACCCACAACCGGTATGGAAGACTATGGGGGAGGCCTTCGTTCAGCAGTGGATCTTATTTGGCTGACATGATAATGATAATGATTAGATGTTTGTGTCATATCGTAAAATATTAATAGTAGGTATTTGGTAAATGGGGAACATTAAACAGCCGTCTTGTATGCTAGGCTACACGTCGAAGCTATACAAGTCCAGTTAACGCTGACCTCTTATTGTATTGAAAGTCAATGCAAGATCAGCATAAACTAGAATTTTATAGGTTGACTCGTAGCCGTGTTGACACTTTTTATTGTCTATATAGTTGCAAGAACCCTTTAAGCATTATGAAGAACTTCTGTTCGTCATTATTTGGACCTTCGTGCACCATCGATACGTGTCCAAACAAACGCGCAAAGAAGGAAAAAGCAAAAGAAGAAAAAAACAAAAGTAAAACAAAGAAAAAAGATAATAAGAAACCAAAGAAAAAAAGTCAAATGGCCACCCAAACTATTCCAAAAAGTACTAAGAAGGGACAAGCCGCAGTTCAAACCCAGGACCTTAAAGATGGAGAGACGCAGCTAGCTAGCAGTACTGAGGTTCAGAGACAAATTGCAGACGAAATGCAAAAGGAGAGACTAAAAGAACAAGAAAGAGAAAAATTGAAACCACAAGGAACAGCAGACTTAAAAACAATAAAACCAGTAAAAGACGGTTGTTTTGACCAAAGAAAAGAAAGTCCATGCGAAGTGGAGAAGAAGATGCTTGCGGCGTGCGAGGAAAGGGAAAGACAAAAACAAATGGCAATGATGAAACAAAATGCTACAGTGGAACCAGACTGCTTAACGGAACTATCAGCTCCGACTATGTCAGAAATACCGAATACCGGAGATCAACGGTTTCTGCCAGTTGACGCGGGTAAGTTCTTAAACCTGCCAAGTGCAAGTCAGACTCGCGCACGAAGGGTTCCCTACCATTATCTATAAAAATGGCAAAATAATCATGTCTGTTGAATGGGAGCTGTTACGGGGTGGGATGTTGGACTTAAACATTAATTTTTTCTGTTTTTTAGTATTTGTTGTTATAGCGGCAACAGAAATACTTACATCATCTGTGAAAATGTCAACTGTCTAACTATACGAACGGTACGTGAGATATAGCCTGGTGACAGACGGACAGACAGACAGACAGCGGAGTCTTAGTAGGGTCCCGTTTTTACCATTTGGATACGGAACCCTGAAAAGACTTATCTTCTATTGACTACACATTAATTTTGTGTCACCTTGCCAATACCGTCGTGAAGAGTGTCGTGAGTTCGTAGTAGTTACGCTTAGGACCAATAGACTAAAGAGGCAGTTCTATATGCATTATTTTTTTACTCATTAAACGAGCAGGCGAGCTACCTCATGGTAAGTGGTCATCACCGCCCATGGACATCACCAATACCAAAGAAGTTGCAGATGCTTGCTGAGCCAAGAAAAAGAGGGGGAAGGAGAAAGGAGAAGGAAAGGGACTGATGGTACGAAACGCAGCAGTATACATACTGCTACTTGACGTCGATATTCTGTGGGAGGGTACTTCCTCGGTCGTGCCGACACATTCATGATAGCATGTAGACATGCCAGCAGGCACTACTTCTACTTCTGCATCATGTAATTAACTAACGCCAAACAGTTTAACTATATTCCGTTTTTTAAACCCCTTTTTGTTATTTCCAGGAGTGAATGTCGTGCCCGAAAGTGCTACAGGGTAAGTTATTTTTGCAATCTTTTAGAAAACTGTAATACTATTTGTTTTACTGAGCATTAAAATATTAGCTTATTAAGTATAACCGAGATTAGAGATTGATAATGAATGTCTTCTTAATCTATAAAAGGTTTGCTAAGCTCAAAACTCGAAAACGGCTGGACTAATTTAGTTAATTTCCTTTTTTCAAAAAAGTCCTATGGTTCTTCTCAAGAGAAAAACTGTCAACATAGCACGTGATAACTTTAAAACTATATTTTTCTTTTTCCTAAAACTGCTCCTATCTGTCAAGTGTAGATAACGATAAAACCTGAAATCAATTAATTATTGTATTGTATGTAGGTATAAACGCCACAGAGCCCGATTTTCAACTCTTTTCATCCAGTTGCTGCCATCGGTCTCTGTGGCGTTCACTTAAAGAGGCCTACGTCCAGCAGTGGACGAATACGGGCTGATGATGATGATGATGATGATGATGATGATATTTAAACGACGATAGGGCTATTTGACTTCGTAAAGATCGTCTGATGTAGATGTATGTATGTTTGTATGAAACTAGTTCTATTTGCCGTTACCCAAAAATTATAATGCTATCGTTTGGCAAAATCTAAAAAATCAATAAATATTCCAAAAATACTAATCAATTGCAAAAAATGGTCCAAAAAAGGTCCGCTAATATTGGATTCTGCGATAGTCATCCGTAGTATATAATATCATATCTTTGATAAACAATAAATTTTCTTTTAGAGGCTGCCAAGTAATTGAATGTCCTAATTACTGCCATCGCTCTATGCAATATGAGGCAACCGGTGACTTCAATATAGTCCAGAAGTCACAAGCTATCGGATCTGTGATATGCTTGTGTGGTAAGCCAATTTTTGTAATTTAACCCTGCGTTTCCACGGACGACAAAACATGTTGCAAACAGATGTTAGCAACATGTTTTGTTGCAAACAGATGTTAGCAACATGTTTTGTTGCAAACAGATGTTAGCAACATGTTTTGTTGCAAACAGATGTTTGTAACATGTTTTGTTAGAGTTAGATAGATATCTAACTGTCAAAGAGTGAATGGGATAGGTAGCTGTTACAAGATAGTTTTGTCATCAGTCGAAACGCAGGGTTAAAAGAATGTAAAAACTGATGAAAGGACTTGAAACCAGTAACAAATAGTTTCTATAGCTATAGTCATAAGTGCAGTGATAGCTTTGTGATATGACCATTGGACTGCCAAGTCAAAGGTCTCGAGTTCGAATCTAAGGCACGCACCTCTGTCTGACTTTTCGAAGTCATGTGCGTATTAATACTCAATTATCACGCGCTTAAACGGTGAAGGAAAACATCGTGAGGAAACCTACATGCCTGAGAGATTTTCTTGACAGCGTCTGCCAACCCGCAGTAGGCTATTGTGGTGGACTATAGCCTACTTCCTCTCGTGCTGAGAGTAGACCCGTGCCCAGCAGTGGGACAATGTAATGGGTTGATGATGAGCTATCCTCATCCTCCTAGCCTATTCCCGATGACGTTTGGGTCAGCTTCCAGTCTAACCAGATGTGGCTGAATATCAGTTTTTTACACGAAGCGACCGCCATCAGACCTTCGCAACACAATTTCTAAGCAATATGGATATTGAACGAATGAACTGGTTGTCAGTTGTCAGGCTACTTGGGCTACTAACGACTTTTTTATGGGATAGAAGGCAACCAAGCTCATAGGATTGTCATAGATGTCATACATTGTTGTGGTAGGGCCACGCTGTTCGCAGCATGAATGGGCCGGCTTGTCCGGGGAAGTACCACACTCTTGCAGAAGACCGACGTCCGAGTAGTAGCGTTTCGTTACTGCGCTTCGTTCGGTGAGCGAGAGGGCCGGAGGCCCAATTCCTTCCCCAATTCCCTTCCTTCTCCTTTTTTCCTTCTCCTCCCTTTCCCTAAATAGGCTCGGCAACGCATCTGCAACTCCTTTGGTTTTGCAGATGTCCATGGGTGGCGATGACTACTTACCATCAGGTAGCTCACCTGCTCGTTTGCCGAGTTATCCCATAAAAAAAAAAAAAAAACAGAACGATTGTCATATGACAACCGGTACCGAGCCTGTCTTACGGCGAGCCCCATAAGACAGGCGTGCGGGAGGTTCCACAGGATAGGAACGGGCTGGCAAAGGCCACCTCGACTGCATGGCCAGTCCGAAGCTGAACGTCGCAAGCTTACTTTTATTTTTGTTAATCGGCTGTAGGTACCGAGCTTCTTAGTGGTTAACATTTTCATAAGGTACACTTCTTTGGTTTTGGTTTCACTACTTTGCAGACGCAGCTTCGCCCGCGTGGACCACTCAATAATAATGTGACCTCTTTATTAAGGTCATTAGAGATATACCAACAGCTTTTTAAAGAAACATGTTTTACTTTTTAAGACGAAGCAGTACAGGGTGATCCTCAAAAGCTCTGCACGTGTGCCACACAGCACTGTGCAGAACAAAATAACATGGGAAAAACAAATCCTACCACGATACAGAGGTCGTTGACCTACACGCCTCGGCTACCCACTGCCAACAAGAAGACACAACTTAGACCGATGAAACGTAAGGCTTTTTGACTTTTCTTGCACATTCCCAGCATATTTTTTGCGAAGTTACTGCAGTTACGATTGCCAGGATCCAGACATGACCCGACCTTTTTACCGATATGTCCGGCTAATAAATAATGTCAAATATTTACAAGGCCGGCCTGTCGGGCTTTTGTAAGGATTTTGGTCAACCCAGTTCCTCCCTCAGTCCCCTTCCTTCTCCTTTCTCCTTCCCTTCCCTTCTTCTTAAATAGGTTCGGCAACGCATCTACCACTCCTTTAGTATTGTAGATATACATGCAACTCCACGACTAAGCGCGTATTTTGCGTGTGGCGCATCAGGAAGCTCGCCTGCCAGTTGGCCGAGTTCTCCCATAAAAAAAACTTGCTTCACAAAGCGCACGTTGTTCTACGAGTATAAATGTACCATAAAACATACAGCATTATACACGAAAATGATCTGTTTATTTTATTACGTGTTTCTTACACTTGTTAAACAAACAAAGATCTTGTTTCTCCATCAACTAACAACTTTTACATTTTCAGAGGTGGCTAACAAAGGAACACATTATACTGCTCGGAAGCTACAAATAATGAAAAAAAACAAAGGCAAGTCTTTCACAAAGTTTAACGCATTTTTGGAATGTGTAATAGGGATAGCGCTATTAAATTTGTAGACCGGCATCCTTCTCTCTCAGTCGCAAGAAGTCGTTGTACGGCCTCTGGTAAAAGGTTGAGAATAAACCCTTCCAAAGTGGGACTTGTAAGGGTTTTTTTCAATTATGCAAAAGTTTTTGTTTCGGTCCCATTAGACGCGTACTAGCCGTCGCGGAATTATAGAAACAGACTTTAATCAGTTCTTATTTTTTCTAGATATGAGATCCGGTGGGCAGAAGCAGAAACTTGCGAAACTGTCCCTGGAAAGCAGCCTCTGTGTGTTGGACCGTAAGTGGAAATCAAATTTCCCATACAAGTACCTATCTTTTGACTGCCAACCATAAAACTTCCACCTCTTTGTCTTCATATTCGTAAAGTTTCTGATTCTACCTAGGTCAATTATTATTTTAGGTTATAGACAGACCCTCATCAGATCATCACTCATGCGGGTTATTCTTTTAACCTTATAAATTTGGAAAGGAGTATATACTTCTACTTTTCCCCTTCCTTGTCCTTAAATAGGCTCGCATATGCATTTGTAACTGCTTTAGTATTGCAGATGTCCATGAGCACCGATGACTACTTACCATCAGGTGGAACAAGTAGAGTCGAATGAGCATTTATTTCAGGTAACCCCACCGTGACCGAAGCTGCGCACGACACTCTAACCGATACCATGTCTGATACATCAATAAGCTCAATATCAATAGAAAGCGATGGGACCAAGACAGACACCACTATCTGCAGTCTGGCAACTTTCAATGACACCCCTCGACGTAGAAGGTTCCGTGTCAAAGTCATCACGAAAACCAATCAAGCAACATTAACAGACAAAACTAGACTTTGCGACACTGGAACTATCACCCATGATTGGTGGAGCCCTATTATTGAAAGAAAAGGAAACGATGAAATACTTCTGGAGAAAAAGAAAGGCTACAATGCTATAGAGAAGCAAAAGAAGGAATTGAGAGAGCTGAAGGAGTGGAAAGAATTGAGAGAAGTGAGGAGGAGAAGAAGAAACTGTGGAGTGACGACTGATGGGAGGATTGTTACTTTTAGGAGTAGGACACAAATTATACCAACTGGTGAGTGATAAAACTATTATTATGGATTCGAAAGTAAATCTTGTTTGATTTTCGTTTTCACGCCAGAACCGCTGGAGCAATTTTCAACATTGTTACTCTTCTAAATAGGCGTATTCTAAAAGGAACTTTGTAATGAATCTAAAAGACCTCGTGAAGGGGAACATTTTGTGTTAAGTCTATTAACTGGTATTCAAGGTATCTTAGTTTAATGACAGAGTTTGATGACACATTCCAGAGTTCTACAGAATCTAATTTTAGTCCTTACTGGTGGTCTAAGTGACTAATACCTACCTATTGTTTACAAGGTTAGTGACCTCGTCCTGTAAACGTAAATGGTTTCGGACTTCGTCAATAAGATGAGCGGTTTTGTCATTCTGAACGGGCGCATATATGTTTAATTTTATAGAATTATGTAATTATTAAACAGGCAAATGTAGTTTTCACACCAAGTGTGCAAAAAAAAATTGGGTTTTTTTTTATCATGGAAATTCGTGAAACTATATTTTTCCTGCTCTAATTTGCAAAAATTGTAGGGAAACGAAAAGGATGGCAATAATAGTCATATATGCACCTGCATACTGCACATTTTTGCATAGGTTGCATTCTAATCGTGGGAGAGGTTAATACTAGATCTGCCGTCGTTACGAAAATGGGCACAACTAACATTTTTTTTTTTACAAAACAAATGCAGATTGTACTTTTAATTCTGATTCCAAATATGCATATACTCGTAACTCGATTTAAAAAAAATATACTTGTGCCCTTTTTCGTTACAACGGCAGAGCTGTGCCCCGCTCCTAAGGTTCGTAGCGTGATGCTAGATAGCCTTAACCTTCCTTGTAAATGTGGCTATCATATTTTTCTAATCCGACTGGTAGTTCCAGGGAATAGCGCGTTCAAGTGTTCAAGCAAACTCTTCAATTTTATTATACTAGTAATATAGGTATACTGAATTTATTAGGAGCTAAATTTAATAAACTATTATCGGATTTATAGATTTCGATTGCCTTCAAAAAGTACGAAAACAATAAAACCACGACCGTTGTCGATCTGTAAATTCTGTAATGTAAATTATTAATACGGGCAATAATTTCACAGGTATCTTCCCAGGTCCCAATGATATCATGTCCCCGTCTCGGTACCTGCTAGAGGTGAGTCAATCAGTTACATTTTCAATCGTTATTTAATTTAAAGGTTAGGGGTCGGTTGCGATCTTAAAATTTGCGTCTGGTTTGGTTGTCATCATTCATTGAATGGAAATAGTTTCATCATAGAGCTAGTAAGTAGTGTAAATTAAGGATTCTGCACAAAATCAACAATTTAAACAGTATTCTCTGCTACGATAGTAATTTCTAAGCCAAAGTTTAAGTACTCTTACTCTCTTTGAATACAGTCATTTTAGTTGATGTGGCAATTTCTACTGCCTTAAATCTAAAATGTGTTGTAAAAGTAGGTACACACGGCTACAGGTCAACCTATACAAAACCAGTATAAGCTGATCTCACATTATTTAGATTTCCAATTTAATAAGAGGCAAGCGTAAACTGGATTTGTATAGCTTGATGTGTAGCCGTGCGTACATTTTGCGAAAACAAAAAATATAACAGCACCCAAAGCGATATTATCTGCCTTTCAGAAAGAACTTCAATCATGTATCCCAAAAGGTATTTTATTTTAACCAACCAATAACATTACAGTCCCAGAAATATTACAACGAGTTATTCGCTTACAACTTCCGATCGCCACCACAAATGGATTACGCCTGTATGACTCAAGTTCCCAAGTATCAAGAGAAAGACAAGACCCGTTCGCCCGTGGGAAGTAGGAGAAGTGAGTTCTTTAAAAAACGCTGAACAACATGGGTTTACTTTTATGTTGTCTCCATAAATTCTGTGTGGGAACATGAGTAGACACACCACCATTTATCTAAACTAATCTCCATCTAAGTAAACTAATATTATAAAGAGAAAAGATTTGATTGCTCTGAGACTACTGGGCCGATTTGAAATATTCTTTCACCAATAGAAAGCTACATTATTCCTGAGTGACATAGTCTATATATTATCCCGTAAAATAACAAGAGACGTCTAGTCCACGCGGGCAAAACCGCGGGCGGAAAGCTAGTTCATTATTATTGACTCAGGCTTACGGCAGATTCAAGATAGTATAACTGGATCTGTTACAAATTATCTACCATCAGCTAATTGGTTCTTTATATTCGGACCTCATTTGGCTGATATGATGATGAAAATCAATGATCATTTTCAGATCACCATCGCAAGACCAAGAGATTGGACGAATGCTACTCACCAAGAAGACAGGTATAAGCAGTTTCTTCATTTCGTCCTTTTTATATATCTATTCGCCCTATCATTCAAAATTTCTTTAGTCCTCTGTAGCTGACTTTGACTCGATTTTAATCAGCATAAGAATTACTTTAGGCTATACAAATTGGATATTGAATAGAGAGATTGCGACACAGCACGCGTAGTGTAGGACGCCATTCGGCAAGGTGGAATTATGATTTGTAGAATGTTCGGCAGAAGCTGGATGCGAAATGCGGGGGACAGGGTGAAATGGTCACTAGGGGAGGCCTACGTCCAGCAGTGGACTTATATAGGCTGATGTTGATGATGATGACGATGATACAAATATATGTTCCATGGAATGGAAACTGCGACCCGTGGCGCACATGCTGATCGCTCAATCTAAGCACCGATCTTTCCATTTCCTTACTATACTACATATGTATATACAAGGCCATACCATACAACGTATTTCCACATATACATACTGAAATCTTCGATAGAAAATAATTTTCTATTATCCAAATTATTTTTTTCAGTTATCACCAAGAAAACGGTATACAGAATCCACGAAAACGTCCGAATCTCCGCACCGAAGATCTTACGCCCACCGGAACTCCAATAACAGGTGAAAATTTATTACCATACCTTTACAGCAAAGACTGACAATCGAAACAGCGTAGCTGGACGAAAGGATGATACCATTTTAGATTTTGATAGAGTGATGCTGCTGTGGAGAGACGAGTTGTGTTGCCCCATCCAACCAAACAGTGGATCCACCGATCAGGTAGTTACAAGGCCGCCATTGTATTTATGCTAATCGCGCAGTAAATGTTGCTTGCGCGATTCAGGGTTCATAACACCATCCCTCTATTGATAACTTAAAAATGATCGCACTGATACGGCTTCAGCGAAGCTCTAGATATTGTGGCATATTCCTGGCCATCTGGTGTATTCCTAAAATTTGCATCATAATCATGATTGATTGAAAGCGGTATTTTAAGACCTTTTTTTTCAAAATGCGACTGGTCTTTGAAGATTAGACCGGACAGTGTGGGATTGTTACCCACTAAAACAACCCTCTAATATCGTTGGAACAGACTTGTGTTAGAGTGGAGACCACGTTTGGGCAAATGTAATGGCGTTACGCCCTGCAACACGATGGATAGACGATTTAAAGAAGGTGGCAGGCAGCGAATGGATGCGAGCTGCCCAAGACCGGGATGGTTGGCACTCTTTGGGGGAGGCCTACGTTCAGCAGTGAACGGCAATAGGCTGATATGATGATGAAAATAACCCTGGTTGCCACGATCAGCACATGGAGGGGGGCACTGTGTCTTAATAGACCAACCCAGAACCCCCTGTGCAACGCCTGTTAGGACACATCCCTGGCTGTCTTTTAGAGTTGTTGGCATTGTGACGCAACGCAACCTCCATCCCGTAAAGTGTCAAAATGTATTTTACACATTTTTCAAGCCACTCTTTCGCGTTGGTTTTAAGAATTCCTAATAAATAGCATGATATAACATGGTTTTGCGGCTATTTGAAGTTTTCGCTAGGGCCGTGATCTAACTTTAGTGATCGCAAGACATAACGTACACGCGGCCACACATCAAGCAATACAAAACCAATATAGGCTGAGCTCGCAATGTAAAGGCTTATAGTACAGTCGCCAGCACAGCAGCTTCTACAAAACTGTCAAATGATTAAGTTCAAAATGGACTGAGAAAATATGACATTTTGTGATAATCTTATTTGTTGGCGACCGTTCCTACAATGCGAGGCCAGCATCGATTGGATTTGTATAGAAAAGTGTACAAAAAAAACTAAATACTTTATTCTCTTATTTCCAGACATTACTCGAAAGTATACTCTCCGAGAAGAATCTAGTATAATATTTAGATGATCCTGAGCATAGAACAAACTTCAAGCAAGATAGATGCTAAACTTTGTTTAGTCTAAATATTTTTACATTTTTTTTTATTTCAATGTACTGTAATTTTGTCGGATTCGTCATCGTGTTGATTAAATTATCGACATTAGTAGATAATTATTTTATTATTGTAATGTCGTGTGTTTTTGGATGCAAAATATAGTTTTTTTTGCTATATTATTTTTATTTGTTTACGTTTTAACATATAACATATCATCACGCCGTTTATTTCCCCGAAGGGTTGAGCAGAAGTTATAATTATTGTACACCCACAGTCTATTGCCATTAATCTGGCGCAAATCCAAACTCCGAGCTGCTCCCGAGAATTTCATAGAAAAACTCAACAATATAATACTTTGCTCAACCGTTGGATTACTAGACTAATGAGGCAATTGATTTTTGTATAATTATTTAAAAAACAGATTTCATCGGAGACAACGCCGACGTCATTTTATTTGTGGAAGATCTTCAAAGATCTACACACTCAAGTAATGATTTATGCGTACCTACTGCCAGTTAGAATAGAAGCTGCTACAGCTATTTCTTTAAAAGACCAGTTCAGATATTGCCTGACATTGTGTAACTCGCATAATTATGATAACTACTACTAACTATCTGGACTTTAAAAGAGACCATGATTCTGAGTCTGTTTCGGTGTTTCTTCTTAGAGTTATTAAAAACTGAAAATATTCACTAGTAAGGTAAAGATCCGCATAGGCTACAAAATACCGCAGTTTCCTTGTGCCCACAGTCAACACAACCCGACAGGTTCAGACAGTCGCCTGCCCAAGAAATAAAGCCTCAATGATCACTGAACAAACAAAAGAATACCTCATCTATTGTATTGATACACTGAATGAATGTGTACTAGCGAAACCAGAAGTGTTTGAAAATTAATATTGATGTAGAATTCTACGGGACCTGAGTACTAAGGCACTTCGTATCACCATAGACTCGGCATCATCATTAACCCATTTATTGTCCCAGTGCTGGACACGGGATACTTAGACTGGCCTATATGTATAGCCAGGCCAGTCTATCAAAAAATGGGCCCTTTGAGCTGGGGGCTTTCAAGAAGCCTATACAATAAATTTAATTTAGATTAAACACCTAATTTATATAGGTATTTTTTTTATTATTGGTAAGTGACAATATTTTTGGGATTAGGGGTGGAAAGTAAGTGTGGGTAAATAAGTGGAAGTAGGGGTGGGCTAGACAAGCTTGGAAACCTCGAATCTGCCTGATAACCTAGTGCAGGTTGGCAGAATATACACGCCCTTGTACAGTGGGTTATAGCTGTTACCTGACCCACCGAGACCCCACCGTCCCACCTAGGGTGGGTCACGTAACAGCTATTACCCACTGTACCTATGGCTCCGAAATCTCTATGACATGCAGTAGCAGGTGTCGAATGCAGGCAAAGGATGACGAGTGCGGTTTTTAGTTGGTATGAGTCCAACATGGGCATGTTGGACTCATGCCACCCGATTTTCCATACTATAAAAACCTGTATCAATTCATAAAACCATAGTTTCCTTCGTATGCAATAAATTTAAGCGAATATTTCCCATGACAAATGCATAGTAACATTGGTCGTGACTGTACCATTACGGTATCATCTTTAATTGTTTTTCTTTCTATATAATGTATAATCTAAGCAGAGTGACTAGGTGGAATATTCTGAAAATTTTACGCGAATTAATAGATCAGATACCTATATTTTTTTTTAATACTACTCGTGAATGCCTGAAGCGTTCACATCGCTGTAGTGATAGATATTGTTTACGCATTTAAACCTTAACAAAAGCTGTTTCTAATAAGATATACTGGGATTTACCACAAAGAACAGATGGGTCTGGTCACAACTATTAAAAGATACTAGTGAAACATTATGGCGCCGAAATAATATTAATACATACATATATGGATTCTTTTGACTAGGCAAGCTTTTTACTGCCTGCTCATGTTTTCACGATGCACTATGATAGTGGGGTTCTTCAAACGTGCACGTAGAGGACACTTAAAGGTAGGCAATGCATCAGCAACTCTTCTCTGTTGCAGGTGTCGGTGTCGATGGGCGGCGATGAACTCTAAGCATTAGGTGTCTCATCGTTTTCTGACATCGAAACGTAATTACTTTTAAAAAAAAAAAAAACCGTCTTAAAACAATAATAAAATAATTTTGTCTAAAACAGTTTGGTATTTTTTAATTTTTGGTGGAAAGTTTTGTTTATAAGTACTTGCTAGCCAACTCAACGCATTGCTCCAATAAGACAGAGATGTTTCGGAATATACGATAATATCATCGATGTAAGCAATTTTTAGATTTTTGTTGATATTTTTAAAACTGCTCAACCGATTTCGATAAAATTTGAATGGGACTACCTCTGAAGTATGACCTACCAAACAAAAAAACAATAATTAAAATTGATCTACATTTGGCGGAGATATCGCGAAACAATCATACAAAAAAAAACATACAGACTAATTGAGAACCTCCTCATTTTTGAAGTCGGTTAAAAAGGGTAAAATTATAAAACTGAGAGAATATGAGTCAGACATTTTAGGATATAAATTTTTGGGCAATAATGCAGGCTAGCTAAAGAAAGTCATAACGTCTATAATGTCTTGGTTTATTCCATCCCAGTGCCACCACCATGTACAATGGGTTATAGCTGTTACCTGACCCACCCTAGGTGGGACGGTGCGGTCTCGGTGGGTCAGGTAACAGCTATAACCCACTGTACTGACATCAATCCAGGCTTTTTTCGACTGGCGAGAATGAAAACCATCAAATATGTCAGTAAAAATAAAAAAAAACTAAACTATCTACTTGCGGAATAACCCAACACTGTTTGGTCTACCAGTGTTTAGCGGGAGGCGTAGTGAGTGCCCCGATTTAGAGCAATGAACAGCTGCCTGATAACCATCTGGTAAGTAATGTTTACAATTATTTCCCTCAAATCAAATAAAAAGATAAGATGGAACTTTGCGAACAAAGAAGTGAGGCCGGCTAAAACTACGCCTTGCCGTGTACAACACACAATTACACGCACACACGTATATCGAAACTGCGCCTACGCCTACGAGCTATCGAAAGCTCGACTGACAAGATAAGGCGTAACACACATAATATGTATTAGTTAACTAATACATATTATGTGCGTGTAATTGTGTGCTGTACACGGCAAGGCGTAGTTTTAGACGGCCTCACTTCTTTGTTCGCAAAGTTCCATCTTAACTTTTTATTTGATCTGAGTTATTTCCTCATCAATTATAAACTCCTGATCTAATGTGAAATAACTCTGCCTGTTTGTATCATTTTCACGCCTAAAGCGGTGAAGGTACGATCAAGTGTGGCATGAATATAGATTGAATCTTGCCTGGGGAAGAAATATAGGCTATCTACATATTTTGCTAAAAAAGTAAATGTAGTCCTATTGGGACGCGAGTGTAACCGGAAGCAAAATAAAACTTGTGAAAATGTGTAATGTTGTTTAAGTATAAGGTAATTCCAGAAAAGTTGTACAGTCGCTTATCGATGGCCTTATAAGTGCGAATAGGTGGACAAGTATAATAATTTTACATCATCCTTTCTTGTGTTACATCATGTAATTTTTCATCCACAGCGTCATTATCGCGGTAACCAATGAGGTGCATAGTAAAAGTAAGCCACGCCCATTTCCACAAGACTTCTGGTTTGGAGCCTCAACTTCTGCTTTCCAGATAGAAGGAGGATGGCGTGAAGATGGTAAGAAACCATTTGAATTTTTCGATATTTTTTTGTCTTTTATTTAAAGAGATTTAATAGTAGTAGAGTGTATTAAATGTCTTTTCTTTTATTAGACCTTTTTTTTTATGACATAACTCGGCAAACGAGCAGGCGAGCTACCTGATGGGAAGTAGTCATCGCCGCCCATGAACATTTGCAAATCCAAAGGAGTTGCAGATGCGTTACCGAGCCTATTTAAGGAAAAGGGAGGGGAAGGAGAAAAGGAGAAGGAAGGGGACTGAGGGAGAAATTGGGCCTCCGGCGCTCCACACTCACCGTACGAAACGCAACAGTATGCATACTGGTACTTGACGTCTTTATTCTGTGGGAGGGTAGTACTTCCCCGGTCGTGCGACCCATTCATGCTGGCATGTAGACATGCCAGCAGGCACTAGTACTACTAAACAATATATAGGTAATCATTTTAGTGACGGAAAAATACGACTGCGGGCAGGATTGGTATTTTTCCTTCATTAAAATAACCTTATACTTAATCTCTGCAGCGAAAATGCCAAAAAAATTCAAAAAGATAATATGGCATTGAATATCTGCTATATATATATATATCTACCAAGAAGATAAGATTATTTAAGATAATGTTAGTTATTAGTAGTTATTACTTTTTGCAATTTTATTATTGTCAGATCACAAACAAACAAGCGATATTTTCTGTATTTATATGCGAAAACATGTAATTGGTAATTAGTTTTAAAACCTGTTTCCTATTATAAGGTATTAATAATGTTTGTTTTCCAAAAAAAACAAAGAGAGATCTAGGTACATAAACAGCTAGTTTACTTTACATAGAAGGAAATATATACTGATGACTAAGGATAATCAGCATTAGTCAGCTATTCAGTATACATAAGTATGATAATTTTTTCCTTTTGGATTAAGACATTAATTAAAAAGTTAAATATTTTTCACAGGTAAAGGCCCATCGATATGGGATGTGGCCTGTCATACCGACCCTTCGCCGATCAGAGACGAAACCACAGGAAACGTAGCAGCAGATTCCTATAATAAATACCAAAGAGACGTTGAAATAGCTGAAGAGCTCGGCTTAGAATTCTACAAATTCTCCATTTCCTGGCCAAGAGTCCTGCCGAACGGATTCCCTTACAAAATAAACCGATTAGGAATTGACTATTACAACCATCTGATTGACAAACTCATAGCCAAACGTATTACTCCTGTTGTGACTATTTATCATTGGGATCTGCCAAATAATCTGCAAAAACTAGGCGGTTGGGCGAATCCTTTGATAGTGGATTGGTACAAAGACTACGCGAAATTTTTATTCGAAAAATTCGGCGAGAAAGTGAAGTTTTGGATCACGATCGACGATCCAAAGGAGATCTGCGTCGGAGGGTATGGATCGGACAATCAAGCGCCGTTTCTGAATATGACGGGCATTGCTGAGTACCTGTGTACTAAGAATATTTTATTGGCGCATGCTAAGACGTATCATATGTATGACCAGAAATTTAGGAAGCTGCAGAATGGGACCGTTGGAATCTCACTCAATTTTGTCTGGTATGAGCCCACTTCAGATAGTGCCGATGATCATCAAGCGGCTCTGGATGCTAGGCAGTTTGAGGTAGGTACACTCTTCACGAGTTCTCGAGTAGAGACCGCGTCTAAGCAAACGTAGAGTAGGACGCCCGCTGGCCAGGTGGAGTGACGATTTTTGGAAGAAAGATGATGAAAAAACTGACAGCAAATGGATGAAAATAGTTGAAAATCGGGCTCTGTGGCGTTCACTTAAAAAAGCCTACGTCCTGCAGTGGACGTATGCTGCTGATAATGATGATGACACATTGTTTGGTTATTTATTGCCACAAGCAACATGCTGTGATCTTACAATCTTTATAAACTAGAGGTCGCAAATATGCATTAGTGACTCTGTGAACGTCGTGTTTTACAGTGGTCAAATCTAATTTAATAATACCGTCTTTTGCTATTCCTCCCTGTAAAAATGCCGTTGGGCTTAAAATGAAACAGGATGGGATATAATTTAATGTGCAAAAAGATATTTTTTTAACAGAATTCACGACATGGAAATATGGTCAACCAACACAGCTTCTAGTTTAACCTTATTCTAACGCTGTGAAATAGAATTCTGGACCCGGATCCGCAAAACTTTCACGCAAAAGATTAGATTATAGAGATCTCTGGGCCATCCTCAGAACTTTTAGTTTGATTCTTTTGTTTTTTTTGTGTTAGTCAACATAATGACCTAATTGTTGTTAGTCAAATACTCATTTCTATCTTTATTACACTATAAGCAGAATAGCATGCACTAAAATTCATGCTTTTTTGTTACTATAACAGCTAACCGTGCGGCATGTCAACGAAAATAAAAGTATTTTCTTTCTATCTTCTGTCTTTAAAAATTATTTCTTGTTCTAGTGGGGCCAATATGCTCATCCAATATTCTCCAAAAGCGGTGATTTCCCACCAGAATTGAAAAAGAACATAGCATACAAGAGCGCGGAGCAAGGTTTCCCTAGATCTCGTCTTCCAGAACTTTCGGCACAAGATGTGGTCTTGATAAAAGGATCGGCGGACTTCCTGGGCGTTAATACGTTTACTACTAAGTTGGCGTATAGAGACGCGTCGTTGGAAGGCATGTACGCTGTGCCTTCGTACATGGATGACATGGGTGCCGTGTTGGTTCGAGACCCTTCCTGGACACAGTCATATTCCAGTTGGTTGCAGGTACTCTCCTAACCTAGTGTTTTTTTTATAACAGAAGGGGCAAACGAACGGGAATGGTTCGGGAATACTCCCGATCTAATGTGTTTCGATAACGACTCGATTTCACGTTAATTGGCACAGTAGTTGTGCCATCTGCTGCTAAGGATAGCAGATTCGATGTCCGTACGAAACAAATATTTAACCTACAAAATTATCTAGGTGCTTGTGCATGTGAAATTCTTGTGTACGCACTCACGATACAGAAGAAAATATTAGTAATTAACAACGTTTAAAAAAAACGTTGGTACTTAGTCAATGGCAACACTGCATCATCCTAAGCAGCAACACCCTTTGGCACAAAGGCTTCTGAAGCCATGCTATATTACAAAAAAACAACAACTCCTAAACGCAAAATTTGGTTTCCAAACATACTTTTTATCCTTAAATTCCTGTCCTTTGATTATTAAATACAAAACCATGAATAAAGTTTGTGTTTTGCAGGAGGTCCCGTGGGGATTTTACAAACTTCTCAAGGAAATAAAATCATTGTATGATAACCCACCAGTGTACATAACAGGAAATGGCTGGTCTACTGAAGGTGGTCTACTTGACGAAGACCGGATCAACTATTTGAGAACTTATTTAAACGCATTATTGGACGCCATTTATGAGGGATGCGATGTCAAAGGCTACAGTGTGTGGTCGCTAATTGATACATTCGAGTGGCGACAAGGATATTTGTAAGTTCTTTTTGGTTATAAAATTTTTGGTAAGAGAAAACCGACTTCAAGCATTTTATCCTGATTCTACCGATGATGGTAAGATACCATGGTTATTAGTAAAGAGTAATAGTAAAGAGTCTTTAAAAAATATATTTATAGAAAACTTCCTCCTTTTTAAATCAAGATCTGCTCGAGTAGTCGAATAATTGGCTTATGTACATTAGGAAAAAGAATCGATTTCTATATTGGCCGAATAGACTTGTCCAACATTAACAGCAGGCTGAATAGGCTTCAGCCTAAGGCAGCATATTAAGGAGATCGAAGTTATTTAAGCCATCTCATAAGTACAAAATAGCATACATTTCCCCGCCTTATTATCCGTATTATAATATTTATTGAGTTCTGTTATTTCATGATTATGCAAAATCAACAAAACAATTTAAAAAAAAAAAAACAAAATTAACACGAGACCATTACTTACCTTTGCAGAGACAAGTTTGGGCTGTACCAAGTCGATTACATAAGTTCAGACAAGGCGCGGACACCGAGAAAGTCGGCATTTATTTACAAAGAAATCATAAGATCCAAAGTCTTAGACCCTGATTTCGAGCCAGAACAATTTATAATTGAAGTCTCTAGGGATGTCCCAGAAAAAATAACAGAGGATAATGATCTGGTTATGGAAGTATAAATATTGTCATTATTCTAACGTTGGGATAATAAAATAATATATTATCATTACTATTCTTCTTTTTAATATTTTTTTTCTTCAAAACTTAGTTCACTCATATCACGCGCAAAGTCAGTTATCTGAAATGGGACTGTGTGAACACGTTTGCTGCATGACAAACTGTGGTCCAAAGCTATACAAATTGGTTCCCACACAGAGCGAAGCGACAACGTGGTTGGGCCAGACGGAGGTGGCGGATGGACTCGATTTTTTTAGTAAGATTGTGTCGCTAAAGCAACAATAAGGGCAGCTTGGAAATAGAGAAGGGAGTCCTTTGCCCAGCAGGGGGACGCAAGGAGTTACAAAAAAAAATCCTATTTTTTTTAATATGTAGTTTAATACATTTATATTTTGAAAATTGTTCCCGTCTACATTCCTGCTTAGAATGTAAAAAATCTCTCACACATAGACTTTTAGATTATGAATTTATCATAACACACATCTTAGGCCGGTATGAGCACAGCATAGGTAATATTTAGCGAAAATACAATCTAAAAATTTATTATGCACCCAAAAATGGGTGATTATTAATATAATATTTTTTACGTTTCGGATTAAAAATATTGAACTAAAGCAGCAACTTAAACTATATCCTAATCTTTTAAATTCTATAAGAAAAGTCGTGCTCAGCATTAGAGCAGTGCTTTTATGTAATATTAATAGTATTACATCACTATCTTTAGTCTCACAGCCAACAAATAGTAAGACTGGCACATCACTAGTGCCGTGTCAAATTTGTTTTGTTTATATGTCAAGTGACAAGTCATTAAAGTCTTCACTTCTCCAGTAGTTTCATTATTCGATAAAAATGTGCGATTTAAACGATAATCCAATAAAGCTAAGTGTTAAATGGAATGGAAAGGAATATGAAATACCGGAGTTTTCGCCTTCAGACTCCGTGGCAATGCTCAAAGTCGCAATCGAAAATGCAACGGGCGTACGACCGGAAAGGCAAAAGCTACTCAATGTTAAATTTCAGGGTAATTTTAACAGGTTTTCTATTATAATAATTATTTTAATTGCATAAGCGTGATCATATATTGATAAATTGCTATTATGTTCATAGATTTCAAAGTGAAACTCGTTGAATATATTAAAAGTATTCACCGTCTGCCGAGTCTCTTTATGTAATAACATGCCGGTTGAGACGTGTAAAATGAAACGCGTCTCGGAAATGCATTGTATGCTCTACATTTTGACGGATATTTAAAAACTAGAATATATTAAATAATGAACATGTATGTAAATTTTATTAATACAGGATCTCTAATTTTGTTTTCTTTACGAAACTTTCTATTTAGGATATTGTTTGGGACTTACAGTATTCGTAGGTTTCTAAATTAAAGTTTCAACCCCGATATCTTAAAAATTATGGCCAGTATTGAAAAACAAATTTAAAATACAGTAGTGAAAACTATGCAATTGACAACAATTCCTACATAGCTTTTTTATAGAGCATAGCAGGACAAATATAAAAAATAATACTACTTGTGGATTATTTTTATCATTTGTCATTAGTTAATTTCATTTATTGTAGTAGAAACTAAATTCACTGATGCCTGTAGTAGCCTTATGAGGGCTCAACAATAGATTTTGCACTGTGTCTACAATATGACACTTGATGGGTTAAATCCTACTTATATTATTTGTACTTCCACACAACTCGTCCCTTCAGGGAATACAGGCTTGATGGTATGTTAAGCTACATCTCTTAGGAGTGGGGCAAAGCAGGTTAAACGGTAACATAATTTAGTATTGCATCATCTTTTTGCTGACAAGGATTTCTATACATCCATTGGGAAGGATTACTATACTATTATCCCTCTAAAATTTATTCTAAAATTCCATCAGTCCTTATGATGTGGATTTGTGGATTGCCACACCATACAATACTAACAAAACTTCAAAATGTACTGAAATAAATCTAGGGGCACAACATTTTGCCTGTAATAAGTTATTCACAAGTTAATGTTACTACTTAAATAGTAACAATATCCAACCAACGGAACAAATCAACTATATGAATCATTTGTAATAATATAGGTAGTACAAAAAAAAAAAGTTATTAGTTAGTTATAAGGAAAATAATTATGGTTTTTATTTTTACCCACAACAGTCTTTGGACTATAAATAGGAGCGTTGAAGGGTAACAAAATTATGAATATGTAATATTAAGACCAAAAATGTCTTAGTACTGATTATATCATAAAATTAACCTTACTTCTGAACAAAATTAACCCTTGCAATTGATTCCAGACTTAACATAAGCATAATCGGCCTGTAATGTTTCCGTTGCTAGCACACAGTGGGAGGGAGGGGGCCGTAATCCATCAAGTGGGCCCAGTTTTTGTTTCTAGGACATGATGGTTTCTTCATGATGTTTTCCTTCACCGGTTTGGGAGCCGTGGTGATGAAATATTGTACACAAAGTAAAGCGCCTGTCTTGTTTTAACCTAAGACTTGCATCTCATACTCAACTCAACTATTGTATCACTGGGACCGATATTGGTCTATTGTGATCGCTACTTAATGACTTAAAGTCCACCGCTGAACCCTGTGGCTGCTATAAACTGCAGGATTTCCTTAGGGGTGAGCGCTATTTCATCTGGGGTTAATACACGTTTCTCCAGATGCGCATTACGCTTGTGCATCAGCGGTCCGCATTACCCCAGAAGGTGAAGTGGCATTTCATTAGCCTCTTCACAATATCTGCAGGTTCGCGTATCGCTCAGCCTTAGGTTGAACATGTGCTTGTTTAAGCAGCAGTGTCCTTTTAAGGCTGGCCACACTTGATAATAATTCATTTATTACCATCCATTGATCAGGCAAGGTAGCAACAGACAATTGCACGCTATCCGACCTTCAATTGAAGCCCAACCTCAAAATCATGATGATGGGGTCTTTAGAAGAGGCGATAGCAGGCGCCCTAACCAAGCCAGATGTAGGGGACGAGGTGGTCAACGACCTAGATATCGAAGAGGAGGAGGTGGATGTTGAAAATCAGGAAGTATGTGCCATTATTCTTATAATGATCATAGTAATAAATTGTTTCCTAAACATACTTACTAGCGGTAACACATTACTAGTATTCTTGTTAACCCCTTGTGCTAAGCTAAATGCTTGTGTTACGAGTGGGTTCATGTCGGTAGGGCCATGCGTGGGTTTCGAACCGGCAACCACATGATCGCAAGTTCGACGCCCTAGCCATTAGGCTACCGTCGCTTATTAAATCATTAAATTCTGCCGTTTCGGACCATTCACAGTGCGTAATGTATAAAATCAGTAAAGCGGTTTTATTTTTAATATGTCGTATATTCTCGTAAATCTCAGTAATCAGTATGTTTATCATATTTTTTCAGATATATTTAGCTAAAATTAATAAACGTGTGCGGGATTACAAGATCAACGTGTTGAACCCGCCACGCGATGGCAAGAAACTACTCGTCTTAGACATCGACTACACACTCTTCGACCACCGGTCTGTAGCTGAAACAGGTAACATTTTATCTTTTAAACATAAGTATTAAAAAGACAGTAAGCAAATTAGTAAGTTAAAACAAAATAAGAACTGTCGCCAGCACATACAAAACTGTCAAATCTCCACATGATTTTAAACCTTAAAATATTGATGATTAAGTTCAAAATCAACTGAGAAAATTTGACTGGCCATCATATTTTAAAAAAGCAAGAAGGTATTCAATTTTTTTCGACTATATTACGTGATATTTTTGCAGATTGTAAATCGATTTATCTGGTAGAAATAGAATATACTGGACATGGCATTGAATATACTGTTAGGAATTATGATAGAGCGTGAAGAGATTTAAAATGACCCTAAACCAAAGTAACAATTTACAGAGCCAGGATTACAGCAGGGCAAACACACAATAATTACACATGTTGATCGGACAGAGATTCGACCTCATTATTAGCGGACCAGTGTCTGACATTACGTCCATGACACATGCCCGTATCCCCCGATTCAATTGTCTTTAAACAGGGCGTTTATATTAAAATTTACCACTGCAAAACCACTTATGTTGTGGTAGGGCCACGCTATTCGCAGCATGAATGGGCCGGCTCGACCGGGGAAGTACCACACTCTCGCAGAAGACCGACGCCGTCCGAGTAGTAGCGTTTCGCTACTGCGCTTCGTTCGGTGAGCGAGAGGGCTGGAGGCCCAATTCCTCCCCCAATCCCGTTCCTTCTCCTTTTCTCCTTCCCCTCCCTTTCCCTAAATAGGCTCGGCAACGCATCTGCAACTCCTTTGGTTTTGCAGATGTCCATGGGCGGCGATGACTACTTACCATCAGGTAGCTCGCCTGCTCGTTTGCCGAGTCATCCCATAAAAAAAAAAACTTGCAGACAACTTCAGACGCGGTAGAACGGTAGTTATGTCGAACAAACTGTACCCAATGTAACATTTCAGGTTACGAGCTGATGCGGCCGTTCTTACACGAGTTCCTAACATCGGCATACGAAGACTACGATATAGTAATCTGGTCAGCAACTGGCATGAAGTGGATCGAGGAGAAGATGCGGCTACTAGGCGTGTCTACCCACCAAGACTATAAGATCATGTTCTACCTGGACTACCTAGCAATGATCACAGTGCATACAGCCAAGTATGGAACTATAGATGTAAGTGTGACTGGCTTAATTGACTAGTAATATGCTACAAAAAATAAATTCAAAATAAAATTCCCAAGTATTATTCTCTAGAAATACTTTTAAAAAGAAAAAAAAGATAAAATAGACTAATTCATCAAACATTATACCTGTATTTTCTGAAGCGTTAGGCTGAGGTGTACTTATGTACATCTACATGTCGCCGTATGTTTAGGTTAAGGAGGCGAGCTTATTAACTGGGCACAAATCCAGACTCAGAACTGCTACTGAGAATTTCTTAGAAAAACTCAATAACACTGCTCGACATGGGAATCCAACCCGACCTTAAGCGTAGCAATTGCTCCCTCAGTCCCCTTCCTTCTCCTTTTCTCGTTCCCTCCCTTTTCCTTAAACAGGCTTTAACAGGCAGCAAGCATAGCAGTCGCACTGGGGACCACTAGACTAATGAGGCGGTCAAAAAATAAACTAATATGTTTTCATATTGTTAGAAACTACAAAACATGATACATCGTTATTTATGTTTCACAGGTAAAACCTCTAGGCGTAATATGGGGTAAATACCCCCAATACAGCTCAAAAAACACGATAATGTTCGACGATATTAGAAGAAACTTCATAATGAACCCGAAGAGCGGGCTAAAGATCAGACCTTTCAGGCAGGCACACCTCAACAGGGACAGGGACCGAGAGCTCTTGCACCTGTCCACATACCTCCGGGACATTGCCCAGTACTGCGAAGACTTCGACCTCCTAAACCATAAAAAGTGGGAGAAATACAAGCCGGATAAGAACAGGACTCAACAAGCGGGCAGCAAGAGGAAAGCGGAGGATAGCACCCCATCCACCCCAAAAGAATGACGTTAAGCAGACAACAGACCTGCCCGGTCTGCGAATCGCCTGAATGCTTGATAAGACTGCTACAAAGCTAAACAAGCTTTAGACTTAAAACCATCATTAAAAATGTCCAAATGTTTAAAAAACAATATTTTTTATGATATTTAAGGCGATTTGCGTTTTAGTTAGGTATTACATTGAACAATATCGAGGTTGATTGGGTTGCTATTTGAAAAAAATGATATTATGTAGAACAAATAACAGTTAATACTTAATGAGACTAATTAAAATAGTTTCGACAATGGCGCTAGTGGACTCGTAATTATAATCACTTTTTTTATTCTTGCAATCAGATAAGCAATTTTCAATTTTTAAATACAAATATTTATTTTTATGCTTGGTAACATTGTTGAAAATCTGCATACACGTAATGCCCTGACGGTATTAATTTGACTTCTGAATTTTGATAAATCAAAAGTTGCAAAGTTCCATGCCCACAAACTTGAAATTTGGCATATACGTTGCTTTCAAAGTGCTGTGGGGTACATTTTCTTCGAAATAACTGCTCTCGTCTGAAGTTAGCCACTTCGAACTCTTTCATAGGTAAAACCGCTTAAGTATTTTTATACATACAAAACCATTATCACGCCTGTATTCTCCGAAGGGTTAGGCATGCGGGGCATGGCAGGTTGGGTATGTTTAGGTCCCATGTAGTAGCGAAACTATGGCTTATCTTGTCAGTCGAGCTATCGAGGTATCGAAAGCTCGACTGACAAGATAAGGCGTAGTTAACTAATACATGTGTGCGTGTAATTGTGTGTTGTAGACAGCATGGCGTAGTTTTAGCCGGCCTCACTTCTTTGTTCGCAAAGTTCCATCTTTTCTTTTTATTTGATCTGAGTATACAACAAATAATTGATATTCATCAGCTTTCAGGAGCTATAGATAATTTAAAGGCTGAATGTCATGACAATGCAGATGATATGTAACAAAACATTGCATTTAATGCGTTGTATTTATATTATATAGCATTAAATTATAATTAGAACATTGTTTCAGTTATGGCTGATATCTCTAAATGTTTTTTTTTTGTTTTTCGTAAATTGTACGCCTATTTTGAAGTTCATCACTATTACATATTACAAGACGATGTCCTCCGCCGCGTCTGTCTGTCTGTTCGCGATAAACTCAAAAACTACTCCGCCGATTTTCATGCTGCTTTCACCAATGGATAGCGTGGTTCTCGAGGAAGGTTTATATGTATAATACATACCTACCGAGAAACCACGCGGGCGAAGCCGTGGGCCGAAACCTAGTAGTAGTAGAAATTGCGATTTCAACTATATCTTATTGACAACTGAGTACTTAAACTTTTAATTTTTTGTAACAAGTTATAGTGTAAATTGTCAATTTTGGCAGAATCGTCTATTTTACACCAACATTTTTACGATAATTATTTTTATAAAACGTGAATAAGTTTTTGTTGATGTCGCAATCGTCGAAGATTTTGGTGTAATATAGTGGATTCGGTGAAAAATTACATCTCCTAGGATAGCAATTTTTAACCTTTTGAACGCCATTGTCACATAATATGTATGTGACAAACGAAATCTTACCCTGAACGCCACGTCACAAACATATGACAAATATACGTTGCACCATAATATGAAATAAACAATTTAATCATTACTTTAGTGTGTTTTCACTACCTTGTGTAATTTGACAGAAAAAGTAGCCTGGCGTCAGGGGTACGGCGATACGTTTATACTCTGGCGTGCAAAGGTTAAGCAAAAGTTTTAATACTCAATTGTGAATAAGTGTGTGTTGATGTCGCGATTTCTACAGCAATGTGCCTAGAATATGTTATAGCCGAATAATTTGCGAATAACCAATAATAAATTAATTTGGCCCCCAAGCCTGACGTTTTAGCCTTAACCATTTCTTTGTTGCGACCCTTTTTCGTCATGAAGCCAACCTCACAATGTCAGAAAATAAATACTCTTTTCATTACTTATCGTTTTTAATAAATTTTATTTTTATGACTTATGTAATTTTGTCATCTTAAATTATATAAAACAGTATTATTAACAATTTCATATAATAAATGTGGAGAGCTAGCACTTACCTAATTATATTTTTCGTCATAACATACCTTCACGCCTGTATTCCCCGAAGGGTTTGGCAGAGGTGTACGAATGTATAACCACATTATAATGTGGGTGAACATTTTTTTAAATCATCTTTTGCGAATTCAAAAAAGATAAATAGAGTGCCTTGAAGCTCGCTTTGTCAAAATTCTGATACAGTGCGGGTGCATATGCAGAAATTTTCTAACAATAAGCGGCAGTAGTCTAATGGCTTCGGCGTCGGACTTGCGATCATGTGGTTGCCGGTTTAAAACCCACCCATCACCCATTGCACTACTAACGTGAAGCCACTCGTAACACAAGCATTAAGCTTAGCAGGAGGGGTTGACAAGAATACTAGTAATGTGCGACCCACATTGCTAGTAAGATATATAAAAAACTGACTACTATACAAATCCAGTATCGACTGACCTCTCATTGTGAAAGCTTTCCCCGCAATGCGAGGCCAGCCTATGCTGGTTTTGTATAGCTGGAGGTGTAGCTGTGTGTACATCAAGCACTCAATAACTATAGTACATACAAGCCTTATTTACATCAGATAAGTCCGTCAAAAATTGTGTAGATAAGTGTAAACAAAATAATGCAATACTGTTGCGTAAGGTGGAATTACTCTAGTATTATTTTTTATTAAAAAAGCATCTTTGTAATAACCGTTTCACTCTGTTCTAGTATTTTCCCATTTATATTTTTATAACGTACCTATTGATTAGCCTAGTGATATAACCATTGTATTATCAAGGCAAAGGACTCGAGTTCGAATCCAAGGCATGCGCCTCGGACTTTTTGAAGTCATGTATTATGTATTAGACTGCGCTTAAACGGTGAAGGAAAACACGAGGAAAGCATACATGCCTAAGAGATTTTTTCAACGGCGTGTGAAGTCTGCCTACCCTAGGCTAGCCTAATCCCTCTGTGGTACCTAATAATTGATTACAACTATTATTACGTAATTTCTAGAAAATGCAATGGAAAAATAACACCAATTTAACCTTAAGAAATTACTTCACGTCTTCTGTAGTTCGGAGTAAAAAAAGTGTTCTTTCAACAAATCTTTAGGTAGCCATTTCCTATGATATAATTTATGACCCCATCCAATAGCGAATGTATCGCCGGTTTATCATGCAAAATTGGGGGTCTAGTACGCAATGATAGTGCCTTAAAAGCGTGTTAAAAGTATTCTGATAGGATGACATTGTATAATGTCGCCATTCTAAATAAGATTTGCTAGACCGAAATACGCTTTCCACTTGTATTATTGGCAATGTCTCTGCGATATAGGGTTTGACACTACGAATAAATAAGTTTGACATCATAACAAACTTATTATTAAGGCACGTAGCGTTACCACTTATAAGCAAAACAATTGTTTTCATAGTCAAATTTCAATACAGATTTGAACTATGGCAATATTGTTTAGTACCCTAAAAACTGTAAACCGTTAAATAGTCTAGGCTAAATAAACATTCATTCATTTCCTCCCTCCTCCCCCTCCTGCTATGCCAACGATGGATTTTTAAGTCATCCTCTCAGATTTTTTTTTTAAACTTTCAGTTCTATCGCATTTCATTTTCAAAATGTTGTTTATTAAGCTTATCACGCTAAATTCAAAATAGGTTGACATTTTTAAGGTAGGTAATATACAAACTAAGTCGAAGCTTATGTCCATTCTTATTAGATCTATAAGGGTTGACCATGTATATATGCCCATTGTACATAATTACTACATGGTCACTGTCGAATTAGGGTAGGTACTATATTTTTTATTTATAAAATAAAATATTTCAATAAAAGTGTGTTTTATTATAACATATTAAATATTAATGAACGCAGGGCTACACACAAAGCTATACAAATCCATTAAAAACTGGCCTTTTTTAAAGAAAGCTTTTACAATAGGAGACCGGCTAAACTGGATTGGTATAGCTTGATGTGTAGCCGTGTGTACAGCCAGAATTCGCCGGTTTGTTCTGTAAATAAAACTCATTAGTCTGATGATTCTTAGCGCGACTGCTACGTTAAAGTCTTGGGTTCGTTTCCCAGGTCGAGCAGTGTTATTGTGGTTTTCTATGAAATTCTTAGTAGCAGATTGGAGTCTGGATTTGTACCCGGTTAATAGCAATAGGCTCGCCCCCTATTACATGGGACCTAAACATACTGGCGAAGTGTGGGTGCACATTAGTAAACCACTGCCTAACCGTTCGGGGAATACAGGCGTGATGGACTATTGAGTTGCCCGTATAGCTTTTTTTAAAGGTAAAATAATTATTTAAATCGATTAATTTGTTTCAGAGTTTATCCATAACAAACAAACAAATATTTCCTCTTTATAATTAGTTTATGTAGATAACAATAATACCTCTATAATAATATTACAGCTAAAAATTATTCACACAGTTTGTGACTACGAATGGTACCTAACCGGAAAACGGATGACGTCAAGCTATTTACAATAATAAAGTTATTTTAAAAATAGATGGGATATTTAGACTAATTAAAAATATTACTTTTCCTGTTAGTATATTTAGGTCGGTTTCCTTTGCACTTTGTGACTGCAAATAATTAATAAATAGTACTTAGATGATCCGCAGCTTCACCCGCCGTTTCTTTTTTTTTTCATGTCCAATATATTTCCAATAGTTATGTACACACGACGGCAACATATCAACCTATACAAAACCAGTTTGGATGACCTCCCATTGTAAACGTTTTCCGCACAATTCAAGATTTTCACTTTCTTTCAAGTTTTTATACTATTATTATTATATTAATATTATTTGTATTATATTTGTTATTATTAATATTATAAAGCTGAAGAGTTTGTTTGCTTGAACGCGCTAATCTCAAAATCTACTGGTCCGATTTGAAAAATGCTTTCAGTGTTACTTAGATAGTCCATTCATCGAGGAAGGATAAAGGCTATTAATCACCACGCTACGATCAATAGGGGCGGGGCATAAATGAAAAATGTTGCAAACACGGGAATTTTTTTTTTCTTTTAAATGCAGAAAACCTGAGAAACCACGCAGGCGAAGCTGTGGGCGGAAAGCTAGTATATAATAGTAGTTGAAGTGTCGCGCTGGCATATCTGATGTGAGCATGAATAGGCCGACCGGGGAAGTACTAAGTACCCTCCCACAGAATATCGACGTCAAGTAGCAGTATGCATACTGTTGCGTTTAGTATTCATTTTTTCATTTCATTTATTCATTAACAATTACAATTGTGTCTGAATATAAAGGAGACAATTACATAATAATAATAACCAGTAAGTCAATAATAATTCAACACTTAATAAAAAAATTATTAAAATATGTTCTTAATGATAATGATCCTAATAATAATAATACATTTTCAATACATGTCAGGCAATTACATACTGAAAATAACCATTAAATACTAATTAATAAGCAAATCAATAATAATAATATTTAGGTAATAATTTTAGACATGTCCATATTTGTGATAGTTTAAATAAGGCTATAAGTTTTAACTAGGTCTAACTATGTATGAATAATATTTTAAATTTTAACCCAGATTTAGAGATAAAAAGTCATTTACGCTGTAAAAACACTTTTCTAATAGGAAGGTTTTGAGCATTTTCTTAAATATACTATACTCCATTTGGTTAGGTACTTAACTAAAGGTAAACAATAAAAATGGCGGCGTTCAGAGCTTGTCAACCTTTTATTACAATGGTATCATATGAATTGGGAGTGAAATTAATAACAACACAACCAACAATCAATAAAACCAACGATCAAACAGAACAATAACTATCTAGCACCATTCGCGGCAAAAGAAACACAAAAACGAACGAAAGTAAAGTTGTTACGTATGGCGTCTGGTTACCCGACTAAGTATAATATCGGTTAATTATTTCGCTCCGCTTCCTCGCAGTACTACTTCTCAATTTTTTCGAGTTATCTAAAGTCTACTACGCAGAAAAATGTTTTGATTAGCTGTATTTTTAGATTCGTTTTAGTAGACACATTGCAATACTTTTTGACATAATTATAAATTTTGATTTAATTAATTGTTTGCAAGCTTAAGAATAATAGTAACTATGTAATATTAAGCAAAGTAGTAAGATATGCTAGTATAAAAGGAGAATGTGATTTTGAGTTATTGAATAATTTATTTTGGTGACGTTTTATTTCGAAATGAAAAATGACCCTATAAAAGAACCTTTTTTGTGATTTGTTTACCTTTAGTTAAGTACCTAACCAAATGGAGTATAGTATTATATAACTCCTTTTTCAAATTATGTGGCAAACCGTTAAATAATTTCACTGCCTGATATTGTGCCGAATGTTTTACAATATTTAATTTCGGGACAATTTTATAGTTTAAGTGACTTTTCCGAGTCATTTCTCTTTGCTGTCTTTCCTCTTCCGTTTCATAATGATGCACGTATTTAGCCAAATTGTTTAAGACTGTCAATATGTAAAGACTAGGCACCGTGAGTATTGATAACTTTTTAAAATATTCTCGACAAGACTCACTCTGCGGAATGCGAACAATGGTCCTTATTGCCCGTTTCTGTAATACAAAGGCTCTGTTACAATTTTGTTTGTAGCCGTTTCCCCAAAACTGTATACTATACCTCAATCTTGACTCAACTAAGGCATAGTACACCGCCTTTAGATGTTTAATACTAACTTCGTCACGTAAGCTCCTCAACGCATAGCATGCAGAAGATACAGAGCCATCAATAACTTTTAATTCATCTTTCCAGGCTAGTAATGAATCTATATGAACACCCAAAAACTTAACTGAGCTTACAAGTTCTATTTTATCTCCGTTTAATGTTATGTCCAATTTATCATTACATCGAGATGTGGATTTAAAAAGAATAACGTTGGTCTTTGATGAGTTTATTATTAATTTATTAGACTGAAACCAATTTTTAAGCACTCCAAGGACAGTGTTGATTTTGTTATTCAAAGCTACCATATTTTCCGCACTTATTACAGCATTTGTATCATCCGCAAAAACGACTAATTGAACTTTATCTGTAAGTAATTTAGAAGTTAAATTAATTAAGTCATTTGTAAATATTTGAAATAAAATGGGACCAAGTATAGATCCTTGTGGAACACCTGTAGTGACGTTAAACATTCGCGATTTGTAGCATTTTTGGCAGTTATTTTCATCAATGTCCTTTATTTCAACATACATCTTACGGTTTTTTAAATATGAACTAAATAACTTTAAAACCTTTCCCCTCACTCCATAATATTCCATTTTCTTTAGGAGTAATTCATGATCCACAGTATCAAAGGCAGAACTTAAATCTAAAAATAATCCTGCTACCTTCATTTTATTATTAATTTTTTCAACAACGTCTTTCAACAAAGTGTTAACTGCATCTGTGGCTCCCACTCCTCTTCGATAACCAAATTGCCTATCATTTATGATGCGATTACTGTTAAGGTGATGAACAAGACGATTTTTGATGAGTTTTTCTAAAACCTTTGAAAGAGTGGGTAGAACAGAAATTGGTCTATAATTTTTTTGGTCTTTGTGAGAGCCTTTTTTATACAACGGTATGACTTTAGCTAATTTCATCTGATCGGGAAAAACGCTTTCCTCCATACATATATTAAAAAAGGTCGTCAGAGGTGTGGCCAATAATTTCAGATGCTCTTTTATTACTGTAATAGGGACCTCATCATACCCAAAAGAACTTTTGCTTGCCATTCCCATAACAGTTTTAATCACTTCTTTAGATGTTATCGGCGATAAGGACATTTCTTTAGCAACCCTTTCCGTACCCTCATACAGATAAAACACTGCCGGTACGTTACTAATATCGTTTATCTGTGGTTTGAAATTAAATTGTTCAGCGAATACGTTAGCCACATCACTTGGCTTATAAACGATATTATTCTTGTAATTGATTATGAGTCTTTTAAAATTAAATTGCTTCGTCTTGTTCCGATGGCGATTTACTATATGCCATATTTCTTTACTGATATTATTTGCACTGTTTAACTGTCTCATCACAGCATTATTCTTTGCAATTCTTATGACTTTCCTGTGCAATTTAATATATTTATTTCTATAACTTAGAATGCTGGAATCATGATCATTTCCACTATAGTACGGTGAGTGTGGAGCGCTGGAGGCCCAATTTCTCCCTCAGTCCCCTTCTGTCTTCTTTTCTTCGTCCTCTCCCTTTTCCCTTAATAGGCTCGGCAACGCATCTGCAACTCCTTTCGTTTTGCAGATGTCAATGGGCGGCGATGACTACTTACCATTAAGTAGCTATGCCGAGTTATCCCATAAAAAACGGTTCCAAGGACTTCAGGCATTGTTTGAAGGTTTAATTAGGCACATACGTGTAGGTACAGTTGGTATTTATTATATCGAGCACTACAATGAAAAACATACCTAATTAACGTTGTTATTTAGTATTTCCTTGATATATATTTACCTACGCTCGATATAGGCCAACCTATAGTAAGTACCTTCTTATCATCAACTAGCTTCCGTCCACAACTCTGCGCGAATGCTATCAGTGCTGATCACAATAAATAAACCATAGCTAATGTAACATATAATACATAGCTTATGTAATATGCTATCAGGCAGAGGTATACCGACTAATGTACACCGATAGTTTACTAGTACCTCTATGTGTAGGTCTCATGTTATAGGGAGCGAGCCTACTGGCATTTCCCGGGCACAAATCCAGACTCCAAGCTGCTACAGAGAATTTCATAGAAAAACTCAATAAATATCTGAGGACTGCCTCATTAGTCTAGTGGTCTTCAGCGCGACTGCTACGCTAGAGGTCCTGGGTACGATCCCCAGGTCGAGCAGTGATATTTGTTTTTTCTATGAAATTCTCAGTACTAGCTCGGAGTCTGGATTTGTGCCCGCTGAATGGCACTAGGCATCTCGCGGGTATTACATCGGACCAAAATATACCGGCGAAATGTGGGTGTACATTAGTACACCTCTGCCTAAACCTTCGGGTAATACACTAGGAACTGTTCACGACCATAAGAATAATGAGGCGGTCTCATAGCTTATGTATAGTAAGGATAATGTAGCTTTTTATTATTAAAATAAGTTTCAGAACTGATCAGATTCAGTAGTTTCAACCTTCTACTTATGCTGGTACAGCGGTCAGCAGATCCGGTAATACAAAACTGTCAAACTTCTCCAAATGATTAAGTTCAAAATCAACTAAGAAAATTTGACATTATGTGGTAACATGATTGGCTGGCCCGTACCTATATAGGGTGCTGTTTTAGTCACCCTCACCCGTTAAAAGGGTTGCTTCTACCTTTCATATTGACTGACTCCCCCTATGATACCCATTACTTATACCTATATAAAAAACGAACGAAGGCGAACGTAAGCGGCAGCGTTTGGAGAGCTCGCCCTAGGACATACACCGATCTTACCGGTGAGGTCCTCTAAAATAGTCAGGTGCGTAGTTATTGCAACCGGCACGTTTGTAATAAAAGATGTATGAATGTGGAAGAAATGAAAGAGATATGTAAGAGTCGTAGCAAGTGGCGGTCAATAGTTTCTGCCTACCCCTGTAGGAAAGAGGCGTGAATGTATGTATTCAACATAATTATCGTTATTCTATGATACTTATCTCTATCAGACGTGCGAATTTATCCGTGTTGTGTCAGGGGGCTGGTTGCGGGGGGTACAGTCTCATTTTGTTGGGCGATAAGAGCAAAGACCTTGTTATTGACGTAATGACGTTTCAACGACAGTGTTGCAAGCGCTGTTTTATAATTTCCATTTTTAACAAATAAAAACAAATTCTTTCGTTTAAATTCGACAAGATTTGCTACAGGTACGAATTAAACCACGAATGAGCGTGAATGGAACTGACATCACGCAAATGACGCACAATCTTTTTCTATTGTTTGCGTTTAATAAATTACCTAACGACACAATTACAAGTGCCCAGCTATTGGACGGAAATTGGTGATGATTATTATGTATTGTTACAGTGATTTATTTTATTTACTTTATACAGAACAAAACCGAAACCATTACTTTTAAATATTTTCTCAGTTAAAATTAAACTAATTATGTTCAATTTTAACTGAGAAAATATTGCTGATATTTTAAGGTTTAAAATCATTTGGAAAAAATTGACAGTTTTGTATAGTACTTTACTTACCAGTATTGTACCTTGTGTGCTGGCGACTGCACCTACCTACAAAAAAATACATAGATAACATTTTTTTCTCGCTATACTTCATAGTGACAGCTCTTAAGAGACATAGAAAACAGGCGAGGAAAGATGATTGGCCACTTGGTGCGACACGACAACTTTTTTAAAACAATTTTAGAAGGCAAAATTGAAGGAAAACGAGGAAGGGGAAGACCTAGAAGAAGTTTTATTGAACAAGTGAAGGAAAAAGTGGGAGTACAGTCGTATCAAGAGGTCAAACAGAAGGCAGAGAATAGAGACGAGTGGCGATTGCTCCACCGACAAGAGCTTAGCTCTTAAATGAGAGAGAGACTTCATAGTGATGGTTATCGGATTGCATCAGATACAATAAACAGGGAAACACTAACAGGGGCTAATCATTATTACGTCTATTGTGAGTTTGTGACGCATCAAAACAATTCGTAGAACTAAATACTTTCTATTAATTATAAAGACCCCATGGTCTTTTGTTTATTAACTCGATTCCACGTAATCTTAATCGATGACATAACTACTTAAGAACATACCTGCTGAGTTAAATTACTACTTATTTAGTCACCAATTCGTCAGGCGCCTCCTAAGGTGCAAATAGACTTGAGCATTTACGCGAACGTTCACTAGAATGATCGACGACAAGTGCATTCTGATTGGTTTAAAACTTAAAAAAACCAATCGGTATGCACATTCCTTCGATCATTCTAGCGAACGCTCGCGTAAATGCTCCTGCACCTTTTCATATAAATTATTCTCCAACAACTTTGGGTGTAGTATAATTGCCTGTCTGGGCATTCCGGTCGTCGCGGGCATGAGTCAGTCGGACGCAGTTTATATTTTACAGTAACCGGTGATTACCTATATACAATAGTCGAAGATTCGGTGTGTGACTGTGTGGGTGACACGATAACGAGTTTCGTAGGTTTGTGCGTGGCTATTCTCGACGCAACTAGTATTACAATAACTCTGCTTCGTCCTACACGCTACAATGAATTACGAACAATGAATTAAACATTGGAAATACGTGCCTGTAATACATTTGAACTTCGTATTAAGGTCATAATGTGATCATTGTTTACCGGTTTCCGCAGTTGTTATGACTGAGATCACATAAAACAGTGTTTCAAGTGTGATTAAAAGAAATAAAAGTGAAGTTTTCTGTAAGGTTTTGATACAAATAAATATAATATGAGCTAGTTATATGATATGTGCTAGTTAACGTTAATTATAACAAAATTAACAATACTGGAATAGGATATTTTAGGCGATTGCGTCATGGTGCGGGAGTGGTCCGCGGACGTGGAATAAATTATTGATTCGTGCAAACATAAATAAACAAATAAAATGTCCCATGTGGTTTCATCCCAGCCATCGGCAACGTCGCCTTATCAACCGACCGCAGTGCAAGACACTGGAAATAATGACCAGTCAACCAGACTGCACGAAATAGACAGCGTTCAAGGACACGACGATTGCTGTATCCACACAAGAAATAGAAGCGGTTTTTGTCTAGCGTTGTGCACAGTTTTGTCCCTGTGTTGCCAGGGCATAAGAAATTGTACGGAAAAATGTTGTGATTGCTGCGCGAATTGCTTGAACGATTGCTGTGAAGACAAACCAAGGGACAGGGAACGGAAGTACTATAATCAAAGGTATAGGAAATCTGGAGGCAGCAACAACTATTTTGTCGATACAGACAATAATGATGATTGGGGAATGAATAGTCTTTCGGAACAACATATGCATGTTGGTGTCGGAGGCAGGCTGGAGAATGGGTCAGACCCGATGACAAATACTTCGAGTAGGCACGAAAACTCGGGAACGCATCACACTACTGGGCACGACTCGGGAACGCATCACACTACCGGACACGACTCGGGAACGCATCACACTACTGGGCACGACTCGGGAACGCATCATACCAGCGGGCACGACACGTCGACGCATCATACTAGTGGGCACGACTCTAGTACATGTCATTCCGGGTTCGATTCTGGCGGAGGATGTGACTCCGGTGGGGGTGGTGACTCAGGTGGAGGAGGTTGTGATGATTAATTATAAGTACTTATATTAATAAATTGTCAATGTTGTTTTTATCGTTGTAAAAGTAAATTTAATGTTTCGCGTATTGACTGTATTATAAAATTTAGTAAACGTATTTTTATACTTCCAAAATGCCATGGGCATAATGCAATTCTAATCGCTAGCTTGATTAACAAGGAATTTGTAATGTGTAATTGTTTATTACCTACTTCAATTGTTATCCTTGCATCTACCCATAAGTAGATACCTACCGCGGGCTGCCCGCTTTTTGTAATTAGCTATTTAAATACTATTGAATAATAATATACTTCTCAAAATCTACAGCCCGAATTCGAGCACTGCTGGATTTTATACTATAGACCGCCCCATATTTTTTGTCATGACCAGTGTCAATATTTCGCCAATAAGAAGTGTCATTTTAGTGGCATAAAAAACGTCACATTGTCGAAAAGAGCGTGTCTTTTCGACACTTTTGTTCAAGATCAAGAATCATAATCTTGAATATGATCATGAATCAGAATATTATTATGACGTGATCATAGATCAATAAAATTTATTTGAACTGACTATGATCTGTAGTGTTAAATATACCGCTAACTATGAATCATAATGTGACGCAAATAAGCAATAACTAACGTGTAAACCAATATTGTAATTCCTTCTTGTCATGCATGTTTTTTTTTGTTTGTGTTGCTTTTGATAAAATAAAATAAAAGGTTTAATATGATTCAAGATAAAAAAAAAAACTAAGAATCAGGGGACTTAAATGGCACCTTTTGGTGTCTCATAGTATTGTAATGTCTATATTTATAGACGAGACAAGATGCACATTATCATGACATGCTATATAATGTATTATACAGGGTGTTTGGTGCATCGTTTGCCAAATGAAAATAGCCGATAGAAGAGGTCATCAGCTATGTCTTCAGGCCCAAAAACTCATTCCTTGTCACACCAGTTTTTTTATAACAACTTTTGAAAATTTATTTGGAAAAAATCCAGAACTCAGCATTAAACCTTTAAATTAAAAAAATCTAATTAGTATTACGTTTAAATTTCAGTTTAATTTTGATGTCTACTCTTGTATGGTTCTATGATATTCAAAATTACTTGCTTATAATACACCTAGTTCCTTTTTAAAAGCATCACAAAGTTTTTTGAAAAAGATAAATTTTATTACAGTTCAACTTCAAATTGTTGTAAAAAAATAACTAAAAGCGATTGGGATCTTCGAATTCTTTTAAAATGTTCTCTAGTCTGACCCCTTTCCAACGGTATGCCATAAGCCAAAAAAAAAACTTTTGTTAACTTCACTAATTTGCTAAATGTGTAAGCGAGGCACATCGTGCTGATTTTCGATATTACGGTAAGTAGCTCTAGTTTTCGCATTTAACATGCTTTAAGTAGGTAGATAGTGTTATCTGACTCATAAGTAGTCTCTTATCTCTTTCTTACATAGGGAACTAACTATCCTGGAACATGTTTTTTTTTATTAATAAGTAGATAATTACCACTTTTATTAAAATTGACCGAATCTATTGCATGCACGCGCGACATCTTCGGAGAAAGAACTTGTTTACGCATCGGAAGTTGCAGCTAGGGCTTTTGTCACTATCTAAGCAGAAATACGTTTACGCACCACGACAGTCAAAACAAGATGTCGCGCGTGCATATGCAATAGAGTCAGACAATTGGAACAAAATTTGTAATTAGGTTCTTACTTTTTTTATGGCATAACTTGGCAAACGAGCATGCAAGCTGCCTGATGGTAAGTTATGTTCACTGCCCATGGACATCTGCACAACCGAAGGAGTCGCAGATGCGTTGCGAGCCTATTAAAGGAAAGGGGGAAGGATAATCCTTTTCTCCTTCCCCCCAAAAAAACGCAACAGTATGCATACAGCTACTTGACGTCGATATTCTGTGGGAGGGTAGTACTTCCACGGTCATGCTACTACTTACTACTACTTTCTTATTTTTTTTATTTTTTTCCAACAAAGTTTGTACGGTGGCCAGCACATCAAGCTATCACAATATGTCAAATTTTCTCAGTGATTTTGAGCTTAAACGTTTTAGGGTTTAAAATCATTTGAAGAAATTTGACAGTTATGTATAACATGATGTGTTGGCGACTGTACCATATGTAAGAAAGAGATAAGAGACTGCATAAGATTCAGATAACACTATCTATCTACTTAAAGCATGTTTAAATGCGAAAACTAGTGCTACTTACCGTAATATCGAAAATTAGTCTGATGTGCCTCGATTACACATTTAGCAAATTAGTGATGTTAATAACAGTTTTTTTTTACTTATGGTATACCGTTAGAAAGGGGACAGACAAAAGAACTTTTTAAAATAATTCGAAGATCCCAATCGCTTTTAGTTATTTTTTTACAACAATTTTAAGTTGAGCTTTAATAAAAATTTATCCTTTTCAAAAAACTTTTTGATGCTTTTAAAAAGGAACAAGGTGTTATTAGCAAGTAATTTTGAATATCATAGAACCATACAAGAGTAGACATCAAAATTAAACTGAAATTTAAACGAAATACTAATTGGATTTTTTTAATTTGATGGTTTAATGCTGAGTTCTGGAATTTTTCGTAATAAATTTTCAAAAGGTGTTATAAAAAAAATAGTGTGACAAGGAATGAGTTATTGGGCCTGAAGACATAGCTAATGACCTCTTCTATCGGCCATTTTCATTTGGCAAACGATGCACCAAACACCCTGTATATATATTGAATACATGACGTATATCCGTGAATCATACTATGATTTATAATAAGTAACCGAAATCGAATTGAAGAAGGAATTACTTTATGAAATTGAAATTAATCTAATAAGACTCATGAGAATGACATACTCATCAGCATTTATTGTATCTAGAGATGGGTTTATGCCCAGATTTTTATTTTTAATGCCCAAAATGCCTTTGCAGAAACATATGTATAAGAAGGGTTTCATTTTGCCCAAAACATCTCAGCATAAATGCATCTCTAGTTGTATCTATCATAAAGACTTTTTAAGTATTTAGTCATTGCAGAAAATGACGGCTTTATGTATTTTTGGGAGGTATTTTACTTACTTTGTGTTTTTACGTATGTAATAAGTATGTTGTAATGTCAAGTGTCGCAGTATTATTGGTGCTACTGTTAGTCATGCCTAAAAGGAATTTTGTAAGCTTATACATTTATCGACGTACCTATACATATATTATATATTTTAATATATTATTAAGTTAATAGGTATTACTTACTTATACAGGTTCAAAATTCATCTCGTTAAGAGAACCATCAGTGAAGCAAATCACCAAGAACGCCTATTGTAAATTTTAAAGATGTTGTACTTAAAACTATTGTTGATGATAATTGCGTATTATTACGGGGAAATTATCATTTTTCGCCACAATCCACGATTTTGAAGCAAAAGTTTTAATACTGAATTGTGAATAAGTTATTGTTGATGTCGCAATTTCTACTGTCATGTACCTAGAATGAGTTATAGTCTACGAATAAATAATACTATTTATTCGTAGGTTATACCCGAAAAAATGCGAAAAACCAAGAAACATTTGAATTGCGCGCTCAACCCCGGCGCTTTAGCCATAAATAAAGATTACTACTCCACGTGAAGCCAATCCTAAATATTATAAAAAGTTGTGTATTTATGTGATTTTGTATGTTGTATTTTGATGTACCAATTAAAGAATTATTTAATAATTAACTCAAATTTTGTGTTTTATTTGCGTAATGTTTGTTTTTATTTAGAATTCTATTAGTTACCACTCACCACTACATAAACAGGGTGGAAGGGACATCGACGCACAACGGCTTGCCATGAATTCAGTACCTACATGATTCTGAATCCCCTTGCGAACCGATGAAAAATATTTATGTAATTATCTATGCAGCACGAGGTTTGTGAAATGACTATGTAGGTACGCACGGTTACATATGCTATAGAAATCCAGTTTACGCTGGCTGCTTATTGTATGGGAAGCCTCAATGTGAGATCCGCTTAAACTGGTTTGTATAGCTGGACCTGTAGCCGTGTGTTTATAGGGTAATTAACGAACTTACAGTTTTGATGATAAGTTCGATTCCCAGGTCGCGCAGGTTTTTCAATGGAATTCTCAGTAACAGCTCGGCGTTTGAATTTGCTCCTGGTAAATAGCATTAAAATGATGACAGGTCTTATGTAATAGGGGGCAAGCATATTGCCATCGGGCACAAATCCAGACTTAGGTGCTACTGAGAATTTCATACAAAATTCCAATAACACTGCTCGACCTGGGGAACCCAGGACCTCTAGCGTACCACTAGACGAATGAGGCAGTTTATTATAAAAATTACTTTTAACAAAAAAGTTAAGCCGCCTTCAAAAAATAATAAAATAATTTTGTCTAAAACAGTTTGGGAAGTCGGTGACTTCTATTTGAGTGGGTCTTTTATTTTCGCCACCGACTTCCCAAACTGTTTCAGACAAAATTATTTAATTATTTTTTGAAGGCGGTTTAACTTTTTTGTTAAAAGTAATTTTATTTTGTAATTTTTAGTGGAAAGGTCTGTTTAGAAGTACTTGTTAGCCAACTAAACGCACTGCTCCAATAAGACAGCGATGTTTCGGAGTAAACGATAATATCATCGATGTAAACAATTTTTAGATTTTTGTTGATATTTTCAAAACTGCTCAACCGATTTCGTTAAAATTTAAACGGGACCACCTCTGAAGTATGACCTACCAAACAAAAAAACAATCATTTAAATCGGTCCACAACTGGCGGAGATATCGCGTAACAAACATACAAAAAAAAACAGACGAATTGAGAACCTCCTCCTTTTTGAAGTCGGTTGAAAATATACAAGTAAATAAATGCATTTTCTCGGTATTTCTGGCGTTTTGCCAACACTACCTATGACGTATAAACTTGGATAAGTGCATCCTCAATTATACGGTTTCCGTTTTACCAATACGTTGTTAGCGTACTAAGTGGCGTTTCTGAGAATTCAGCCAAATCAGCTGTTTGATTTGATGCCAATGAATGTGTGGCGCCAACAACGAATATTAAAATGCCAATTTAAGAGCGTCATAAAGCAGCAGCTCGGAGTTTGGATTTGTGCCCGGTTAATGGCAATAGGCTTGCCTCCTATTACATGGGACCCAAACATACCGGCGAAGTGTGTGTGTGTACATTAGTACACCTCTGCCTTATGTTGTTGTGTGTTATATTTTATGATATGCTAATAATTATGTTAGGATGAGTTTAGACGTACTTTTTATTACCCAGCGTTTTCACTGATGACAAAACATCTCCGATGTTTTATATAACACTCACGTGTCCGCCATAGCCCTGGCCTGCGAAGGAATAATAAGTAATACTTACCTAAATATCACCCTAATAAATAACATTAGGAACAATTATTAACAGATCTAATAAGTATGTACAGTCGCCAGCAGGTCAACCTAAACAAAACTGTCAAATTTCTCCAAATGATTTTAAACCTTAAATTGTTGAAGATAAAGTTCAAAATCAACTGAGGAAATTTGACATTTTGTGGTAACTTGATGTGCTGGCCACCGTACCTACTTACCTTTTTTGTTTTTGGTGTGTGCCTTTTTTCCTCAGATCACATAAAAAGTAAAGATGGAACTTTGCGAATAAAGAAGTGAAGCCGGCTAAAACTACGCCATGCCGTCTACAACACACAATTACACGCACACACGTAAATCAAAACTACCCCTTACGACAAGATAAGGCGTGGTTAACTGATACATGCGTGCGTGTAATTGTGTGTTGTAGACGGCAAGGCGTAGTTTTAGCCGGCCTCACTTCTTTGTTCGCAAAGTTACATCTTTACTTTTTATTTGATCTGAGGTTTTTTCGATTCCGTGTGTGAAGTGTGGATTATTTCGCGGTAAAAACTAGGTATAGAATTTCGTCTAGAAACAATTAAAATTAAAAGCAAGTTTTGAAATGTGGTCTCACAAATATTAAATAAAATTATTGTATGTATTTATATACTCGAGACCCCCTCCGGCGTCGCACAAATGTGTACGCAATTATCTTCCGGGGGACTTTCTTTTATAATGGTCATGTAGTGACAGTGGCGGCGTAAGACCGAAATTTGATGTGGGCAAGATTCATTTTGCGGGGCCCTCTGTCTCTGCCGTCTTTTTTTTTTTGTGGTTATTGAGCCGATTGCGGCTATTTTGCCAGTGTCACGTTGAGGTGTAAATTGACATTAACGGTTGAATTTTTGACACTTGACACACAGATTGATTTGACACTTGTATGACAGTAGTGATCTTTACTTCTCTCTCTCTGGCTGGCTCACTGTCACTGTCACACACACTGTTTTGATGTATAACATTTATAGATATTACACACAATATTAATTTATCACTGTTACAACTGCTGTTTTAACACCTCATTATCTGATTCATTTGACACAATAAAAACAATTGTGATATTTAAAGTGCCTGTTTTACAAAGAAAGCTACTGCAAATATATTATTAGGATTTTTTAATATATCTACAAGTGCAATTCTCAGACTAGCTTAATTAAATCTGTGGTGCAATTAAACAAAATATTATCACTCCTTTACAAGTTGATAAAGTGGTCAAGTGCGTCACTGGCTTGAGTGACTTTTTTGAATTAAAAAATGTCTGCATCAGCAACCGAGGCTCAAGTAATTACAGCTCAGCCTTTATTCAATTCAACAGATGCACAAAATATTAGTGAAGGTTTTAGTCAGTTTAATCCAACAAATAACACTTGTGATCCAGAGCAGCAAGAGCAGGTGAAGGAACAGAGGAGACATGAAACTACAGTGTGGTGTTGTATAGGTTGTGATGAGTTTTGTGATTGCGCTGAATGCTGTGCTGACTGCTGTGCAGACATAGATACACCAGTTAATGATAATGATGGAAGTGGGTGTGCAGACTGTTTTGATTGTTGTGCTGATGGTACAGACTGTTGCAGTGATTAAATTTTTTATTAGATAAGCTTGCATTATACATTATAAGCTCATATTTGTACACAATGCTGGCTGGTCTGATTCTCAAAAATGTTTACCTAAAGAGTTTAGTCATACTCATTGTTCCTAATAGTGGTTGGTTCTTTGAGAGATGACACTTCAGTTTGCTTTTATTCTTAGATTGATGACTTCTATTTTTTATAGTACTTTTGTTATACACAATTATTATTCTTAGTGTTATAAGCCATTATTTACAAGTCAATTATTTAACAAACTTTTTTTTATAAAACTCTTTTGTCGAGTACAGTGGGTTATAGCTGTTACCCGGTGGCTTCTAAGTGGTTCAGGTAACAGCTATAACCCACTGTACTCAACAAAAGAGTTTTTTTTTTTAAGTTTACGCTACCAATACAAGTACTTATAATCGGTGGAAGTGCCTGTTTGATACTCCATATAAATAATACCTAATATAATTTTTATTTTTAATATACAAGAATGTGTCAAGCTAGGAAACATAAAGATGGAATTACATAATACCCAAGCATAACTTAGTACAATTTAAGAAGAATTTATATTAAGTGCCAAGTTTGAATAATATTTTTTTATAAGTACTTAAATGGATTTTAATTTTATAAGTGCCTTTATTTTTCTTATTGAAAACTCACAGTTGTGCCAAAATAACTAAGTTGTACAAAAGTGGTTCTGCAGTGTTCAAATTTAAGAGAAAAACTTGGTGTAAAGAATGTTTTTTATTAGTGATTTAGTTCTTACAATTTTTTTTTTAAAGTATTTTAAAAATATATTTTAAAAGGTCCTATTGAAGTAAAGCCATTAACATAAGAAAGTTTCATTAGCTTACAGGTAGGTAACTTCTTGTCTACAGAAGGCTAAATAGAGATATGATCTGATATAAATTATTTTAGATTACACTAATGATTTATAAATTGTTATCTATACTCCATTTGGTTAGGTACTTAACTAAAGGTAAACAAATCATAAAAAAGGTTCTTTTATAAGGCCATTTTTCATTTCTAAATAAAACGTCACCAAAATAAATTATTCAATAACTCAAAGTCACATTCTCCTTTTATACTAGCATATCTTACTACTTTGCTTAATATTAAATAGTTACTATTATTCTTAAGCTTGCAAACAATTAATTAAATCAAAATTTATTAATGTCAAAAAAGTATTGCAATGTGCCTACTAAAACGAATCTAAAAATACAGATATTCAAAACATTTTTCTGCGTAGTAGGCTTTAGATAACTCGAAAAAATTGAGAAGTAGTACTGCGAGGAAGCGGAGCGAAATAATTAACCGATATTATACTTAGTCGGGTAACTAGACGCCATACGTAACAGTTTGTATTTACTTTACTTTCGTTAGTTTTTGTGTTTCTTTTGCCGCAAATGGTGTTAATTAGTTATTGTTCTGTTTGTTCGTTGGGTTTATTGATTGTTGGTTGTGTTGTTATTAATTTCACTCCCTAATTCATATGATACCATTGTAATAAAAGGTTGAACAGCTCTGACCGCCGCCATTTTTATTGTTTACCTTTAGTTAAGTACGGTGGCCAGCACATCAAGTTACCACAAAATGTCAAATTATCCCAGTTGATTTTGAACTTTATCTGTAACAATTTAAGGTTTAAAATCATTTGAAGATTTTTGACAGTTTTGTATACCTTGACCTGCTGGCGACTGTACCTAACCATATGGAGTATAGGTATATTATAAATAAATTATCAGTGATGCCATGATAAATAAATGATAAAACCTGTTACATGCTTTGATATGAACAAAATATGAAATCTGTTTTAGTTTTTTTTAATAAAACACTCAGAACAAATAATAAAGTGATAAAACATTCCATATTTTTGATTTAATCAAGGAATAGAAGATAAGTATTATTTTCATTTTTGGTACTTTACTTTATATTATAATAATTATTCACATTATGTATAAAAAAAATATGAAGACTAAACCTAACACTAAGGGTTAGTGTCAGTCAAATATTTATACTTCCACAATAGCTAGCAAATAAGTATTTTATCTTGAATAGGGATTTTCATACATAACTACTTCATCTCAACATATAATAAAATTGTAACAGGCCGATGTCTGTACATTGAAGTTATTGAAGAAAAAATAACACAGGGGGTCTTTATTAGAGCAACAGAATCCAAAATATATTTTTTTAGAATTTTTGTCTGTCTGTCTGTCTGTATGTTTGTACCCGCATCACGGTAAAACCACTGCATGGAATTGAATGCAGTCTTCACCGGTGTATTGCTACAGGTCTAACTTAAAACATAGGCTACATTTTACCCCAGAAAATAACTTATTCACGAAATTTTAAATTTAATATTTTCCGGAGTTCAGGTTGTTCTGCAATAAAATTATAGATGGCGCTGTTTATTATTTTAAAGGTGTATCTCAACCGATTACTATAATACAAATCTTAAAATAATATATTATTTAGCTTGGTTTCATAGAAATTAGAAGTCGAAAAAAAATTCCCGAGTGGAATATAAAACAATTTAATGTACTATAAAAACAGCCAGTTTCTACAAAGCCGCAAAGAGGAGTATTTAATAGACGCCGATGGGGTTTGCCTGTAGAGGGGTATCGAAGTGTATTTTCCCAACACGCACTGGGACGAGTGTACACTGTTCATCCAAGTAAAAGTTAATTCTATCATATGCGCTTTTTACTACATACAGTCTGCGGAGCCACTTCGTGCACAAACGTATTTTAAGACTGTTAATGGCGTTGAGCATTCGTAGCCCAGTCATATTAGGTAAAAAAAGGGGTCAACCTCGGAATGAAAGATAATAAGCTGCAAATTGGTATGAACCTTTGTTTTGTCATTCTAAATGTTGTCTCAAAAGTCACAATCGTTATCGTGTCCGCGTCTCAAGATATTCAAGGTCAAAGGTCACAAAAATCGGTTTTTCGCGAATATCTGGCTTCCTATCGGTTAAATGAGATTTGCATTTATTATAAAAGTTGTAGGCTATAAAATTCCCTACAACTTTTGTTTAAACTTTTTTTTCATACGACTAACCGTTTTGAAGGTAGAGCGCGAAGAGTGCACATCGTACAGTCATATACGGCCTAATGCAAGGTCAAGCGTGAGTTATGGTTATCAGTACGTTATAAAGTCAATTATTTACTTGGAAATTATAATTATTAAACAATGCCTATTATTTATGTACTAACTATTAATTATTTATATTTAATTAAAGTAAGTAACTTGATTATTTATATATAATTATTCATATTTAACTATTTAAGTATAAAATATTATTAATTCTGGATTATATATTTTAGTTTTATTTTAAGTTAAAATGATAGTAAGAGTATATATTTTACACATATTTTTATTTATTATTAAATACGGCATAATATACATTTATCAAAATGTGAGTTCAAATATCAAAAGTATCTTTGTTGATTTTAATTGTAATGAAATTGGAAATGGAAGCTAATTATCTTCTTCTTCTTCGTCGTCTTCTTCTTCTTGTCGCTCAAAAATGTTCGATTCATTGTCATCATCCTCATTATCTGTCATGTTCATCTCCAAACCTTCCAGAATATCGGGATCATATGTATTTTCTTCATCGGGATTACTTGGATACAGTGAAGCGTTGAGGCAAGCTTGTCCGTTGCACTGGCCGCAAGCTAAAGAACATTGTAGCCCTGATTTTCTGCATCCACAGCGGGAACCACAACCATTTTTGCAATTGCAAAATATTACGTTTAGTAGTTCGGCTGGTGCTGGAGGTAATAACGTTCGTATGGGCTCCAGGATTTCATTTTCAAGCATCCAGCCCCATTCTTGAGGTTCTAAGTCCTTCCCTAACCACGTTTGAATCTGGTAGTAGACACGTTTTATGTGTTGATGAGCTGCTACACTTGTTGGTGGAAGTGTTGACAGTTGTACAGGTTTATTTAGTTTTGTAAATTTGATGAATTGCGTGTAGCGGAAATGATCAATGTTGTCCTCAGATTTTGGAGCATTATATAATGCCAACAAGATGCGCACTCCATTTTCTAATAATGTTTGTTTTGGGCAGTTTTCTTGTTGAAATACTTCCACCAGTTTATCTAAATCAGGAATTTTTTCCAATGCTCTAGTAAATATATAATCCAGAATTAATAATATTTTATACTTAAATAGTTAAATATGAATAATTATATATAAATAATCAAGTTACTTACTTTAATTAAATATAAATAATTAATAGTTAGTACATAAATAATAGGCATTGTTTAATAATTATAATTTCCAAGTAAATAATTGACTTTATAACGTACTGATAACCATAACTCACGCTTGACCTTGCATTAGGCCGTATATGACTGTACGATGTGCACTCTTCGCGCTCTACCTTCAAAACGGTTAGTCGTATGAAAAAAAAGTTTAAACGAAAGTTGTAGGGAATTTTATAGCCTACAACTTTTATAATAAATGCAAATCTCATTTAACCGATAGGAAGCCAGATATTCGCGAAAAACCGATTTTTGTGACCTTTGACCTTGAATATCTTGAGACGCGGACACGATAACGATTGTGACTTTTGAGACAACATTTAGAATGACAAAAAAAGGTTCGTACCAATTTGCAGCTTATTATCTTTCATTCCGAGGTGAAAGCCCTATCGATCTTGCTCGGAGCTGGAGCGCGCTGATGGGGTTAGTGTGACAGAGTCTGACGAGCGTGTTATTAATCGTCGCCTTTGCTCGCTTCAAGATATTCTTACTTCAATAAATGCCTTTTGGATCTTACCTCCCAGAGCCGCAAAAAACCACTTTATGTTGGTGAGTTACTCAGAGTATGTTGTAGAGATAAATTACAGTTGTTCTGCGATGACCGAAATTGTGAACAATAATATCGAGACTCTTACCGATTAAGAAATATTAAGAAGTGTCAAAGAACAGGACAGTGAAACATTTTTTCCTTGGTGGTACAGGAAAAACCTTTTTGACTCGACTATACTAGCTGAAGGGCGAAGACAAGGAAGAAGGCAAGATTGCACTAGCTGTTGCTTCTTCGGAGATTGCTGCCACTTTACTCCCTGGAGGTAAAACTGCCCACACTGTTTAAGATACTCTTCGACCTGAATATAGATGCAGAGTGCAGCTTAATCGTTTGGAACGAGTGTACGCATGTGCAAATTTTTCTTCAGCCTCTATTCGTTATAACCCGAGGAACTAGAGTCGATGAGGTGAGCGCATGCCTCAAATGTTCCATGCTCTGGCCCCAGGTATAGAAATTGAGTCTGATGCGGAACATGAGGACTCACTTAGTTTGCAACCTCCATCCACAGAGTTTATGGACGTTTTTCTTAAAATCGACAAAGATTCATTTCACCAATCGAATGAGTTAGTAACTCTACCAGCGAACCTTTGTTATATTGTTGCTTCGGTAGAGGAAATCATTCATTTGGTATAAAGAGATTTATCTCAAGTATTTTTTTCTTCGTTTCCATTTTTATCCAATTTAAATTTTAACGCGTGCAGTATCTCCTGAGCGTACGTTTCGCTATGACCATTAGCAAGATCAGACACTTCGATGCGCCGGTGTCGTCCTCAGGAAAATCTGTTTCTCACACGGCAAAGTTATTATGTATTGTGTTGCTTGCTCACTGGTCACTAGCTCAGATAATTTGTTTATGATGGCTCCTATGGGTGGGAAATGAAATGTTTTTTTCACAAAAATAAACGCTGTTTATCTACCCGTTCCAAATTAATTTTATTGGGTTTTAATTCTCAATTGTCTCTGAAAAAATAGATACTTGATTTTAAATTCCACGAGTATAAAGTGGCGATCAAGAGTTTTTTATGAACAAACGATTTTTCCAAACAATTATTGGTATTTTCATCTAACAAAGGTCGCATTGATTAGCCTAATATCATACAGATGACAATAAAGTTGAAATCGATACCTTCAGTAGATTCGAAAGTGATTTGATCGTCTTAAGGTTGTATGTAGCTTAATAAATTCATTTACTGTGTTTTGTGTATGTAGCAGTTTAATGGTAATGATTTTGAATATTTGTATAAGAAAGATGATCAATTCCATAGTAAGATAATACATTCCAAATCTATGATAACATTATAAAGAGGCAGAGTTTGTTGAAAAAATATGTTAGTATAGCCTATTTATTGAGGAAGTCTATAAGTTGTACTATACATAATACAATAAATGGGAACGTCTGGATAGATGCTTCTTACTCAGTTACTCCAAAACTACTGAACGGATTTGTATGAAATTTGGCACACAGTTTATTTACCTGAATTAACATACGAGATGGGACTTTCTGTCTACTACGTGAACGAAGTCGCGGGCAGAAGCTAGTTATTAATAAAATTGTGAATGAATATGCCAATCATTCTGTGTTTTTGGAATGCTAGTGCCATATGTAATATTATTTTATAATTGGCATGAAAAGCTAGTGCCATAATATCCATGTGACCATAGACGAAGGGAAGGCAATTGCTATTTTATTTGTATACTAGTCCAAGATACCCTGCTGCCTCATGAGGTGGTAAATCATGCATGAGAAATCCAAGGGTTTCCGGATCCCGCACAACAATGGTTATAAAGTACTTATTTATGTCCATCCTAAAGTTGCCTGGAAGAAATCGCAAATTGCGATAACGCCGCCAATTGTACTTTTGTATTAGAATAAAATGTAATATATGTAATAATAATAATACCCAAGAGAATAACTTGTTTTCTTGGGTACTATTATTTTGGTGTAGAGATGCCAGCGCATTGCCAAACATTGGGTGATTAAGTTCAAAATCAACTGAGACATTAGACATTGTGTGGTAACTGATGGCCACCGCACACTAAAGATGATATAATGAGTGATTAAACGAACTTACCTGTAAGTGAAGTTCAATCATCATTATATGAAGACACTGTCCTTTAATGATTGACCATTATGTAGTATCCTCTATTTTCATCCACTGACGCACGATTTCAAAGCAATGCAGAAAAAACGCTTGGTTTTGTATGTATTATCTGTGTGAATCTGCTGTCACTGTCACGTCACGGACTGTCACCTGGAAGTCATTCTATTGAAAGCTACACAGTTTTTACAATTTTATATCGGGAACACAAGAATAGGTTCTTTCGAATGGGCATGGGTGGGTTGCTCCAATCATTAAAGGACAGTGTCTTCATATAATGATGATTGAACTTCACTTACAGGTAAGTTCGTTTAATCACTCATTATACATCAGACAGTCCTTTAATGATTGACCATTATGTAGATGTTTAAAGCTTCACTAAAATTGTAATAAAATGTGTAAAAATAAATACATTATTATGTTAATGGAAATTCAGTTTCATTACTTTAAATTATAAGATTATTAACTATATTTCACTGTGTATTTGAATACTACAGGTTCTTTTATTTTTAGTATAATTATAACTTATTCAGTCTTATTTCGGTTTTAATTTATTAATTTATATATATATATATATTTTTTTTTTTTTAATCACATTACTATGTTATAATATATTTTTATAGTAATGTAGAGCCAAAGGGCTAATCATTTCCTATTCCAACCTTTTACTCTGTGTCTGACTTAGCAATATGGAGTTGAGCAAGGAATTTTTTACAAAATCTTGAGTGAGCCTTCATTGAGTAGGTGCTTACTGCTCTTGTAAAATTAAATTTATTTAATACAGCATAATTATTTCTGCGCAGTTAAAGTTGAAGTCAGTTAAGGTTGCAGATCTTTGAATTTATCGTTCTGATTAACTTTCGGCATCTGTGATTGCAGGACTAGTAGGTACTGTAAGTATTGAATAAGAAGGCTTTTTAAGTTCTGTAAATAGTTTTAATGCTATCTCTATGCTCCCTTGTTCTATGCCTATTCGATGCCTGCAGATAAACTACGACCTTCTAAGATAAATCTTAGGCTTATCTTGATGGAAAGAGATAGTTTAATTTGGAATTTTATAAATTTGATTTATGATTGGTTAAGATAAACTAGATATACTAGGTATTGAGGATTGAGTAATGAGCTAGTACGTAAGTAAGAATATTTAGTAAGATTTATTAAACAGATATTTTATTATAGTTACTATTTTCTTTGTCCTAGGTTCAAATTATTATTAGAAAAGGCTATTCCTAGCTTTAAGGAGCCACATAAACATACCATCAAAGTCACATTCAGTTATTGTTGGTCTAGTAATTTAATCTAATATAGGTATTAAACTAACACCTCTCTCATGTCTCAAAGAATCTTTAACTTATGAATATCAGAATTTGTATGGAGATACTTATAAGTACATATTTAAGGAATCAGTGTGAGCACACCTTTAGCTTAATAAGCTTTTTTTTTTTTTTTTTTTTTGAAACAAGCAAGAAGATATAATTTTAAGAATAGGATCAATCTTGCTTGAATTATAGGACTCACACTAAACCGTAACGGGTGATTAGGATTGTTTTAGTTATGAAATTCATTATAATAGCTGTTAAGGTCATGATTCCTCTCATGAATATTAGCATTCGGAGCGCTAACGCATCCGGTTGCGAACTCTTTGAACACGAGATGTTATTTTACTGAGAAACAATCATAGCTTGTGAGACAAGCATCGACATAAATGAGTATTGGGTACTAGGATTGAACAATCCAATATGGCACTCATACAATTAATTTCAGGTACATTAAGGGAAATTGCTGAGAAGGCCTAAAAAGAAAAATGGCCCGTAGTTTGTAAAAGTATCTATTGTATGAGCTTCTTCCATGTCACCTTATATTTTAAGCATTTAAATTTCAAATAATTTTGGTTGTAATCATTATTATTATAAAATCTATTATTATTTCTGATTCTTTTTATTTATATTTAATTTTTATATTAGGCATAAGTAATCTTTCCAAGTTATTCCTAATTAAGTTAAACTTTGCAGCTAATGTGTTAAGTAAATATTTAATTATTTATATTTTCACATTTCCATACCATATACAATTCTATTGCCATTGGTACTTATTAAGGAATTGATTGGAGAATATAGAAATGGTCACCAGTGATTCTACATAAATCAGAACTATACATTGTGTAAAATGTAATGTTATGTCATTAATAATATTATTATCATAATTCATATTTATGATTTTAATTTTAATATTTAATTTCCCAATATTACCTATATCTCTTGAGTTCCTATACCTATTAAATTACCTTATTTACTTTTCTAGCATAATATGCTAGAAAAATAATTATAATTCATTAATATTATTAATTATATTTAAATATTATAAAATTAATTAATTCTAATTAATTAGTAAGATTGTAATGTTAGCATTCCAATCCAAAGGTTACATTCTATAATAGGTATCATTGATATAATAAAGGGAAATGGTGTTTTTAACATTTGCTACAGATTCATAAATCTAAGTATATTGATTTTCTGTTATATTAAGTACTATGGTTCAATTTCATATTATATGGGACCTAAACATGCCAGTGAACTGACACTGGCACACCTCTGCCAACCCTTCAGGGAATACAGGCATATATATTATGTATGTATGTAGGCGGGTGTGTTGTTTTAAGCTCTGAATATAGAGACTTTTTATAATCACTGTGACATGTAATGTAGGAACAGTTCCTCAAAGACTTAGAACCTCTAATCAATTACAATGATTAGGTATATAAGAGGTTAGGAAACTTAAATCCTTACCGAGTTGTTTGTCAGTGTAAGAACTGTTTTTGTAAATGTCAATTAAATAATTTAAATTATGATTTCTCTTTTGTGCAGAAATTAGTACATATTGTTTTGAATTAAATATAAACCTGTAAATTAGTCATTTCATGGTGTATAAGGCAATTTTCTGGTTACTTTACAGCACTGGCACAATTGCACTGGTAAGTTGAATTAACTATGTATCTAGATAAGGTGTTAATTTTTAGCCTTAGGATCTCAGAATAGTACAATTTGTTTTAGAATTAAGTGAAGATGTAGTTGTACAATAGATTAGCAGAAGCTAAACTATTAAATTTATTTTAGTTCTAAATATAATGCATCTGTATATCCTGTGATAGGTACTTCCTATTATCTTTGATTATTACCATAATGCAGACATACTTTTCATGCAAGTTATAAGATAAGTTTCTGCAGTGGTATTTAAAACATAAGCATATTATTTAAAATATTCTTTTATAATACGCTGGGTAAGTAATTGACTCAACATAATCAGTACTCTAATGTTAAGAGTATTCTGGTTGCTTACTACAATGCCCTGAGATCCTCATCCTTATGGATTCAGATATAATAACCCGCTGTAACAAATTTTGATTTCCTTTGCTTTTTCTTCTTCCTGAGGAGCTAGGTAGGTACCAGATGCTTGTTATAGCCAAACTGGTTTTTAACAAAATGATAGATATATCATTTTCCTTGTCCCAATACAATGGTAGAAGGTCTTCAGTGATTTTCTGTTGGTTATAATAAAATATTTATGTTATACCTGCCGGTATGTCTGTGATGACACTGATCACTGATTGTTGAAGTAGTTATGCTCTCCGGCAACCACCTGGATCTGCTACTGGTACTGCTGCTACAGACTACCTTCTCTCATTGTTTGCTTCATTCATTCTTAGCTTAGCATTCATCATTTTTAGCTTGCTTCAGAGATGTCATTTGATGTGCCTGCTGCAATTCTAGTTAGTATAGCATTCGGTAGACTTAAGTTTATGGTATTACCTTCTGACTTATGTGTCCTACAGATTTAGCCATTATAGAGAATTTTTCAGAGAGGTTATCTCCCAATATATATTAGTAACAAAATTACCAACAATATTTTCCAGTGTTGTACAATACTACTAGAAGTGTCTAAGATTAATTATGTTGCCTCTTCTGTTAACACTCTTTCAGTTGTATGCAATAGTATGCATGTCCAGCATAGGTTAGGTAAATCAATGGTAAAATCAATCCTCATAGTTGATGCACATTCCATGACCAAACAAGATACAAAATAGTTTATGGAGATAAGTAGTTAATTGGGTGATTAACATTGTTACCGTATAATGACTGATAGAAGAATGTGTTGTCCTTCTTGTCAATACACCTCTGTGAGATATTTTCCTGCCTCGTGACCATCTCACTATTTAGAGTAGGTTGCCCTTATGGCACCACACTGTTGACCTATTTCCTGGTCATTTGTTCAGGTTTGTAACATTATTGTATGTACCAGGCACTTTTAGAACATTCTTATGCAATATTTTTTCCACATCTGAAAAATAAAACTGTTTCCTACTTACATACCTTATTATCCCTGGCCTGGTGTACTCCCCCCCCCCCTTTTTTCTCCTTCTTTACATTGTAATGGCACGAAATTAGAACACTTCTTGAGTAGTGTGCACCTTGTTGCATCAAAATATTGCCATCGAATGGTCCCCCAGTACCAGTCCTAGGCAGTGAACAACGCCGTGAATGACCCCAAAGTGTCAATCCTTGGCGTGTTAATGTCTTCGAACAACCCCACAGTGTTGATCCTAGACATGGTAACGACCATTAAACGAACCCACAGTTTCGATCTTAGGTCTGATTGTTTATTTCGTGCATTTTGAATCAATAGCAACTGTGTTGCATGTTCCATGTAGGAGGTTATCATCTACCTCAATAAGTATCTTGGATCCTGCAAAAAACCTCTTCTTTGGTGATACTAGGTAAGTATCTGTATAATAAATCACCACTGAAGTAAGGAACAGTCTTCTTTGGAGGGCGAGTGTAACGATATTTTATTAATTTACGTTGTCGTATCTTCAATCCTTGAAAACTTCTTCAAAATATACACATCACTATTACTTTGCATTTAGGCATTATTGTTAATGCCTTTTATTGCTTATTTTAGTCGTAAAAACATTTTAAATCCTGTAAGAAAAGTTTTTACGGTGTGCGTCGTTGCACGAAAAAAAGGAATGACTTCCAGGTGACAGTCCGTGACGTGACAGTGACAGCAGATTCACACAGATAATACATACAAAACCAAGCGTTTTTTCTGCATTGCTTTGAAATCGTGCGTCAGTGGATGAAAATAGAGGATACTACATAATGGTCAATCATTAAAGGACTGTCTGATGTATAATAATATATTTAATATGTTCATAAATTGTTAGAATTAAAGTGCTATTTTTATAGATAATTATCGTAATGGGAATTATATGAAATTATCATTGAACCATTTCTTTCATTGCTGTATAAATAAAATATTTTTAGATGATTGGTATTTTTACGAACTGATTGAATCAGTATGAACTGCGTCATTATAGTGAGGTCTTGAGGTCGGGTTCGATTCCCAGAGCAGTGTTATAGGGTTTTTCTCTATGAAATTCTGTGGCAACTCAATATGCACACCTCTCAAACTCGATGTACAATATGCACACCTCTGCCTAACACTTCGGGGAATACAGGCGTGATTGTATGTATTTTTGTTATATTTTTAGATAAATAAACAATAGCGTCTAATAACAATAGCATCCCTCTCAATCACAATAACACGTATAAAGGTAGACACCACGGCTACAGGTCAAGCTATACCTACAATTCCAAATTGTATACGGTTTCAGTACAATAAAAGGCCAACAAACAAACTGACTTTATACCTACAGTACGACGTGAGATACGTCGGGCTATTCGGAAAGAGGTCATAACTAAACAACTTATCGGTAAATTATTCGTAACCAAACTTGTACACACGGCTACACATCAAGCTATACAAATCCAGTTTAGACTGACCTCCCGTTGTAAATGTTTTCCGCACAATTCAAGGCCAGCCTTGAATTGTGCGGAATTGTATAGCTTGATGTGTACAGTTTGTTCGAAATAAGTAAGCCGATCGGAAGTTAGCCGTTCCGAACTACCGCGGAGATAAAATTATTTAAATAAGTGTTTTAATACATAAATATCGAAATTAGTAAACAAAATCATTAGAAATGTGAAACATATACGACTCTAACTATCTTTACACTAACTCTTTCTATTAAAATTTATCACTTCTAAACCACTTGCAGACAACTTCTGATCGGCTTTCTTATTTCGAACAAACTGTAGCCGTGCGTACAAGAAGACTGCACAGTTAACTCAGCCGATGAGAAATTGAATCCTGTCTAATTTGTGGTGGGTTCGATCCTTGGATTAAATATTATTTGGTCTACAGATACTTAGTTTAGGTTTTTTTTTAACGCCACCATGATACGGGGTTGTGTTATCACTACATAGTATAAATAAAACAAAGTCGCTTACCGCTGTCTGTCTGTCCCTATGTATGCTTCGATCTTAAAAACTACGTAACGGATTTTGATGCGGATTTTTTTAATACATGGAGTGATTCAAGAGGAAGGTTTATATGTATAACTAGCTTTCCACCCACGGCGTTGCCCGCGTGTTCGTTTCAATTTGACAGCAAAATTCCCGTTAACAAAATGATCCGCCATTTATTGAATTCATTTGTTACAAAAAATGTGATAAATGAAGAACCACTCAACCGATTTTGTGCAAACTTCACATAAACCATCTACTAAATAGTCCGAAAAAAGCCTAAACGTTTGGTTTGGATAGGTGAACCCGTTCTTGAGTTATAAAATTACAACGAAAAGTGGCATTGATTTTTATATATATAGATACATACATAAGAAATCCGAGAAACAACGCGGGCGAAGCCGTGGGCAGAACGCTAGTTTACCATAAATAAAAATTAAACACTGGCATATTTTTTTCGTTTTTTTAATCACACCGATCACAATACACATAAAATGACTAGATATAAGTACAGAGAAGATAACGATATAATAGTTGAAATTGCTCATCTAAAGAGTATTTTATATAGATAGACATATACATCATTAATACTTGTTTTGTTTTCGAGTGACGCATATTCGGTCGCCAACTCGCCAGCACATCAAGTTAACACAAAATCTAAAATTTTCTCAGTCGTTTTTGAAAATAATTATTATAAATTTTAAGTTTTAATCATTTGAAGAATTTTGACAGTTTTCTATAACCTGATGTGCTTGCGACTGTAGTCGCCAACAGGTCAAGGTATACAAAACTGTCAAAATTCTCCAAATGATTTTAAACCTCAATTGTTGAAGATAAAGTTCAAATACAACTGAGAAAATTTTGACAGTTTTGTATAACCTGATGTGCTTGCGACTGTACCTATTCGAGTGCGACGTGCGGTGATTTCTTGGTTAGCTAATAATAGTTTATCAACTGTGAAGGCCCAATTAACAATATATGTATTTGAAATCTGAAACTATACATAGGTATCCAATATCTATAATATTTTTATACATTTTTATTGTATATATTTAAATATATTATTAAGTATTACCTATTTTAAATCTCTTTACTACCTTCCTAACCTCAGTTTAAAACAGGAAAACTCCTAAAACAAATCATTTTAAGTAACTATAGGTACACAGAACAGATAAAACTGTTTTTTTGTTGTTGTTGTTGTTTTTTCTGTTCCTCTCTTTAGATACGGTGGCCAGCACATCAAGTTACCACGAAATATAAAATTTTCTCAGTTGATTTTGAACTTTATATTCAACAGTTTAAGGTTTAAAATCATTTGGAGGATTTGACAGTTTTGTATACCTTGACCTGCTGGCGGCTGTACCTATAGGTATACAGAAGAGAAAAACAGTTTTTTGTTGTTGTTGTTGTTTCTTCTATTCCGTGTATCGGTACATCAAAAACTACGCAATTATGTATTACTGTACCGGCGTCACTCGATAACGATTTAAAAAATAAACTTTTGAAACATCTACAATTTTTTTACCATGTCAAGGATTATCAAATAGTTTTTAATCATCGTTTCAAATAATTTAAAAGCAGTTTTATTTTTAAGTAGGTAAGTATAATATTTGCTTACAGAGTCCAACTATAACTTTCATACAATTACATTCATTAGGTGTCTTTTCATTTAGGCGCTTGCCCCGCCAAATTAAAATTTTATGAGTTTTTTTCGGTGGCAATAGGAAACACCAATGAGTATTCATGGCCATATTGCGAAAATTACTACACTATTTTCACAACTTTGGGAGAAAACCCATTGCGTCATCATAGCCATTATAAAATTGTATGGATATCTGTCGAAGAATTCGGTAATGTTCGGTGTTCGGTACAGTCGCCAGCAGGTCAAGGTATACAAAACTGTCAAATTTCTCCAAATGATTTTAAACCTTAACCTTTTGAACGCCATTGTCACATTTATGTGACGAACGAAATCTTACCCTGAACGCCAACGTCACAAATATATGGCAAAAAATATACGTCGGACCATATTATGAAATAAACAATTTAATCATTACTTTAGTGTGTTTTCACTACCTTGTGTAATTTGACAGAAAAAGTGGCCTGGCGTCAGGGGTACGGCGATACGTTTATACTCTGGCGTTCAAAAGGTTAAAACGCTGAAGATTAAGTTCAAAATCGACTGAAAAAATTTGAAAATTTGTGGTAACTTGTGTGCTGGCGACCGTAGTACCGTACTTAAGTTTTAAACACGAATTATATGTATAGTGTCCAATAAACCAGAAAGTATTATATAAGAATCTACAATTTGGTAACATAAAATAAAATTTTAACTAAAAAATCTGCGCAAGCGCCGTCAATTTACCCTTAAGATACCCTACCCTACCCATTACATAGACCCCTTTAGATACTCACGCCAATAAGTGCATCTCACTTTATTCTCAAAAGAATGACAAAGACAGCTATATCTCATATCGTTGAAGAATACCGCTCTTATACACTAACCAAAAATAACTTTAGCACAGATTAGCGAAATAATGCTAAGAGAAATGTGTGATCTATTTACTATAAACATACAAACTATGTATATTTTACATAACAATTCGGCATTTTGGCAAAATACGCTCCTACGTACCTATAACTTTTTATTGCAACTTTATTCTTGTATCCATCAAATTTAATTATGCACTGGATGGTACTTGATAAAATGTAGAAAACAAAAAGGTGGTAAAGTCGCCTGCAGATCAGGTTATACATAACTGTAAAATTTCTCCAAATGATTTTAAATCTTAAAATGTTAACGATTACTTTTAAAATCGACTGAGAAATCGTCAAAAATTAAAATTGTCATTTTGTAGTAACTTGATGTGCTGACCACACGGCCATGGAATTGGTGACATTCGCCACGACCATGCAAAAAAATACCCTGCTATACAAAGATCTCCGATTCATCTCCACGAGTTTTAGCGAGTTCTAAATTTGCCGCAAACGAGATCTAACCACTTCTAAATTTGCTACAAACGCTCACTGATAAAAGCAGGAAGATTTGACCAAGTTTATCGGGCTATTTGTTATTTTGTGAAATTAACTTTAGTATAATATAATATTTCAAAAAGCGTCAGCCTTGGGCGCGATATTAAAAAAAATCTTGGTTTTTCGCTAATTATACGGAAAATGAAAAAAAATAAATTTCGCGCCTTAACGTTAATTAAGTTAGCAATGACCATCCGTGCACATATATTTTGTATATTTAATTAAAAAATACTAAGTAAATTCAATGGACGAATATTTTCAAGAATTAAATTTGATGCATACAACACTACACGATTTTCTATCTAAAAATATTTTCAATTATATATCTATACGATGCAGAAAATGGTGGAACTGGATGAAAATACCCACTAAATTGACAATGATCAGGCACCTTCTATTATAGGAGTCATTGAAAAGTGGGTAGGTAGTTGTTGCAAAACATGGTATGTCAACTATGTCTAACTATAAATAAACTACCATGAAAATGACACAAAAAACAATTACGTATAACATTTTAATGAGTGTCTGAATAACTTATCCTTATAAACTTATAGACTTTTTGGATCTTCAATGCAAAGTTATAAGCGGTTTTAGGAAAGCAAAATTTGTTTATCAGGAAAATTTATTGATATTCACTTTAGAATTAACTTGACTAAAGTTGTTCGAATTTATATTAATATTTAAATAAATGTCTAGTTTTAATCAATGTGAAAGCACGTTCCTATAGCAACATGAGCGCGTCACAACTTATAAAATATGACTAGGTAAGTAGTTAAATTATGCTTGCGACAATGAGGATGTAATCTATTAATTTTCGGCGCCAGTAATTACAAGCGTTTAAAACACGTGGTGACGAGCTCAAACCTTTCGGCTTTCGCAAAAACTAACGTTGTATATATTTTATTCTTGTATATATTTTATATATTTTATTCTTTGTATTGTATGGTGGCCAGCACATCAAGTTACCACAAAATGTCAAATTTTCTCAGTTGATATACATACATACATACCATCACGCCTGTATTCCCCGAAGGGTTAGGCAGAGACGTACTAATGTACACCCACATTTCGCCGGTATGTTTAGGTCCCATGTAGAAGGGGGCGAGCCTATTGCCATTAACCGGGCACAAATCCAGACTCCAAGCTGCTACTGGGAATTTCATAGAAAAACCCAATAACACTTTGCTCGACCTGGGGATCGAACCCAGGACCTCAAGCGTAGCAGTCGCGCTTAGGACCTTAGGATGATTTTGAACTTTATCTTCAACAATGTAAGGTTTAAAATCATTTGGAGAAATTTGACAGTTTTGTATACCTTGACCTGCTGGCGACTGTACACACGGCTACACATCAAGATATACTAAACCAATATTGGCTGGCCTTGAATTGTGCGGAAAACCTTTACAATACGAGGTCAGTCTAAAGTGGATTTGTATAGCTTGATGTGTAGCCGTAAAGATAAAGATAAATTTATTTGCGGTAACATGAGTGGATTACAATACAGATATGCATGCCATAAAAGGCGTACAATCTACTTCTTACGTATTAAGTATATATTATTATGTTCCTGCTCATCTAATAATATTTTCATTTTTTTATTATATAGGTGTTTATTGTAGGTATAACACATATGTATTATAATTATTAATTACCTAGATATAATATAATTATACAGGTGTTGTTATGGACGCTCAATAAATACTTTACGTTTTATACTTATTCTGATAATTATTTAATTGTAATTTATTTCAAGTGAACGTGAAATTTTAACCGTGCGGCAGTATTTATCTAAACTTTTTTGTTTTTATTGACTAGAATCTACTTAATTTTAATAATAAAGAATTAATCTATTAGTGAAAAACGTTGAAATGATTAAAAACACACAGTATTAATTAACAATTCTAATACAGGTACCGTTGGTAGTCCATAGTGATCATGATATGGATATTGATGATTAAATGACTGTTTATATATATAGATGTGTTTCTACTTAATTAACATTTTTTTTGCCATTATGTAAGATAGGAATTTTAAATAAGCTTAGAAATAGTTAAAATTATACGTAATATAACTTCATAATTAGTAGAGAATATTAAAAAAATACGAGTTAGTGGATTAGAAATCCCAGGTTTTATCAGTTTTTATTGTTACCAATACGCAGAAAAAAAAGATGAGTGAAAGAAGATGTAGTAACAAAAAAAAAGAGAAGTATGTGTGGTGTTACGCTAAAAGATAGAGTGAGAAACAGTGTGATAAGGGAGCGTCGTGGAGTGAAAGAAGATGTAGTAACAAGGATTGAGAAAGGTATGTTAAGATGGTTTGGTCATGTAGAGAGAATGGATGAACGGAGATTGACGAAACAAGTATATATGGTGAGTATGGATGGACGAGTTGGAAGGGGAAGACCTCGGCGAACGTTCCGCAACCAAATTGCGGATGTTCTTAAAAAAGGCCAGGTTCCGAGCACGCTAAACCGACGGTCATGCATGAAGAGATTAATGAATGTAGATGAAGCGAAAGTAGTGTGCCAGGATCGTAGCAAGTGGAAATCTATAGTCTATGCTTACCCCCATGGGAGAGAGGCGTGACAATATGTATGTATGTATAGAAAAAAAGATTTAATATATCTGTATAGGCTCCAACAGTATTTACTAATATCGATATTTTTTTTAAGAACTGCTAACTCTTGACCGAACTGAATATCTGTCGACAATGTAGGTACAGTCGCCAGCACATCAAGTTATACAAAACTGTCAAATTTCTCCAAATGATTTTAAACCTTAAAATATTGACGATTAAATTCAAAATCAACAGAGGAAATTTTACATTTTGTGGTTACTTGATGTGCTGGCCTGCGTACATAGCAACCTTAATAAGGGGCCGACCGGTATCGAAAACATCGAAACAGTGGAACGTCATTCAGTAAATGGTCAAGCTGACAGATTATTGGATACCAAATATACAGTTTGTTCGAAACAAGTAAGCCGATCGGAAGTTCCGAACTACCGCGGTGAAAAAATCGTTTAATTATGTGTGTTAATACATATCTGAATATCGATATTAGTAAACAGAATAATTAGAAATGTGAAACATATACGACTCTAAGCATCTTTACACCGACTCTTTCTATTAAAATTTACCACTTCTAAACCACTTGCAGACAACTTCCGATCGGCTTACTTATTTCGAACAAACTGTACATAAGTATAGAGCAATATTATACGTTTGGATGGTTTTTACCGAAGTACTAGGTATAAGCTACTACATCATGTAGTATATAATATAATTGTATGTATTACAATTTATTTATTATTGATTATAGCAAATAGACACCGAACACAATTTATATCTAGTCTATACGTACTACGTATACTTATACAATCTAGGAGTCTTCTATACATAAGTAATTCTTTTTTCTTCTACACATAAGACATTTTTATTCTATTGTATATGTCGCATCGTTTGTTTGTAAATAATCGAACGAGATTGTAAACTGACGAAATATTGTAAACGCGTACATTTTCGATAGATTATAATTTAACAGCGGCTGACCGTTAGATTGTAAACCAATAATACGTCTAAGAGCCAATTACTTCTCAGTATTACAATTTAATCTTCGTATTCTTTTCTCTGATCGTGCGGTGTTTTGGCAACATAATTATTTGGTGGAATATTATTACGTGACCAAACTAATTTGTTCTTTTACTTTTGTAAAAAAAAAACATTCTCCCATGAAAACTAGACTGGAAGAAAGTGTTTTCTTTTCTTTGTAATGAAAAAAGTTGTAAACAACTTTGATAGTGGGTACTTAAACCGCGAATACCCCCCTTGCGCCGACTTATAATAAACTACCTTTCTATATAAATATGAAACACGTAAAACATCTAAAATCGCAAATAAATTACCCTGTGACAAATCCTAGACTAACCGCACATCTAATTCTCATAAATATTATTAACGTATTTTCAATAAATTTATTTATTAACTGTAGTGAGAAATAGCTAACAAAGTTATTAAGACAATTAAAAACTATATGAGTATTAAATTGTAATATTATTATGCCGAGATGATTACAATCAAAGCAATAATTACTTCAAATGTAATCATTAATATGTGAGTAACAACGGCCTATCTTAAAAAAAAATATTACGCTCTTTTTATAAAAAATAATAAATGGAATGTCATTATATAATATTTTAAAAAACGAGCAATTACAAAGTATGCAATAATAATATTATAATAATATATTGTTTGATTTTTACAACATTGGTAAAAGATTATAATTGATGATTCTGATCTGTATCAAAATATCGGTTAATGATTTGATAGTGTTGTTTTTTTTTTATTTCCAATCTTATTTTGTACCGATTGATGGATAAATAAACAAAAATATGAAGAATCTTAAGTTCTACCAATGGTAAAACGTCACACTATAATATTTAAACGAGATAAACAAATATTGTAACATCGTGAAGAGTTAAACTTCGTAGGTAACGCATCAAACGCACTTTTGAATCATTCTAATTATTTATAGAATTCTATAACACAATTATAATAATTCGAATATTTTTAATAAACATTTAAATTACATTGAAGATAGGCTATAAACAGTAATAAACTTTATAAATTGAAAAATAAATTTAACTAGATATATTTTTAAGTAATTGGCAATTATCTAATATTATAATTTAGGGAGTAGATTTTTTTATTTAAATAATATTGCTTAAATATAACAAATAATTTGTAAAGTTGGCTCATTTGACGAGGACGTGTAAATTATTAGAATTTAAACTTTATGTCTAAGTAAAATGACACAATTATAGGAATAACAGAGAGATATATTTATATATCTGTCTCTTTAAATATGCTGTTAGGACTTTCTAAATTGAAATGTATGTACCGTGAGTTGGGTGATTCTGCAACGGTTTCCGTAACCGTGTCAGGATCTTCTGTCTTGATATGTTTGGGAGATGATTCAGAATGAAACTCCTGTCGGAAGTTACCTGAAATTGTACAAAATTACCATTAATTATATCCTAAAAAATATTTTTATACGCAGTATATTTTGTGCAGTGTTCTGGGCATAAGTTTTTTGGTGTGCAATAAAAAATATTCTATTCTATATTTTCTTTTATAAATACAGACTGACAGCAGAATAAAACTATTTTACGAAATCAAATTGTAGTCATCGCTTTTATCTTTTTACGTGTGAAGCAGAAAATATTAAAAGATTGTGCAAAGTCTAGCTAGCAATTAAAAGCTTCATAATAGTTTACTTTCAAGCCTAACCTTAGACCAGTTGTAATTAATAAAATGCAAGGAAATCGATGGTCGATATCGAGTTTTATTCTAATGAAATTAGAATAAAACTTTGTTGTGTGATGTATGTATGTGTTATTTGTGTATGTTCTGGATTCGTGAAAGTATTAAATAAGTTGATTACTATACTGAAATTTACTATTAACAACTTGTCTATGAAAACGAAGCAACTGCTTAAATATGTATAGGGTAGTACAACGTGAATACAAGTAAATCTTAATTGATATAATATAGATGCATTATATTAGTATTTATATATTTTATCCGTATTCGTTTGTTTGTAACGGTTTTTTTATTAAAAAAAAATAAAGTTGACAGGGTTCAGCTCCTTATAATGGTAATTCTCACAACTTTAAACGGATATAAATCTAAAATCGACAGTAATTTTTAAAAAATATTTTGTAATCAATATAAGTATTTATGTCCTTGGACTCATTTAAGCAGGTGCCTCTTTCTTGGACATTTGCGTGACATTTTAGTCGATTTACACGCGAAAGGGCCTCGTGATATTAATAATTATGAACAATTTTCACTGTAAGACCAACCCTGAAATCGTGAAAAAAGTCAGAAGTTCCATTCGAAAAGTGTTCTTTGACTTCGACAAAATGAAATGTAGGGGATAGCTGTTTTTGTTTTGCTATTCTAGAGTTGATCACACGGTATAAATTGTTTAAAATAATCAACATTAAAACAAGCTTTGAGCCGTCAGACGACTATAATATCACGTTCAATAAAGGTGATAAAATACAATGCCTTATATACACAAACAAACAGTGCGAAATAATAACAAAATCAATACTTACAAGCAAAGCCAACAACGAACAACAACAAAACTGAAAAAATAACACGTTACTGTTAAAACACGCATTTAATTTCATAAGCGCATTTTTTGGAACTTTAATAGGCATTTCTCTTTTCAAAACATGAAAAGATTTTTTATATGAAATTGAGGCCGATTTTTTTTAAAAAAAAGCTACTACCAATGTGGGTCGCACATTACTAGTATTCTTGTTATTCCCTTGTGTAGGTGTGGTGTCGGTAGTACAATGGATGGGTTTTGAACCGGCAACTTTAATTTATATTTTGTAAAAATAGCGAAGGCCAGTATCGTAGCATGGAGAAATCTATAGTATCTGCCTATCCCATTGGGAGATAGGCGTGAAAATATAAATGTAAATTAGGTGCCACGGTCGCCCTTCGCTGACAGAGCGTTAAAGAAAGAAAGGAATCAATCTTATGGTAGGTATTTACATAATATTATTACCTCTATGGAAGTTATGCCCGAGGCAATTCTGTCGAATATCGAGAGTTCGATACGAATAAGTTAGTGACGTCATTGTAATTTAAATAGAGATGTGTCTATAAAAAGTACCGTTACCAAAAAATGCGCTTATGACAATAAAAAAAACTAAATAAATCAGTGCAAATAACGTTTATTGGGGAATTCACGCTACTTCAGCGTATTCTCTACATAAATACGAACACCTTACGTATTACTTTTGAGTGAACAGCAAGTAAGACCTTACGGAATAAAATTGAAAAAAAATCGTTTGCAAAAGTGTCTTTAAAAGATCTATTTACAGAAATAAATATGGAATATCGTTAAAAAGAAAAGAAGTGAATTGTAAGATTAGCACCATGTAAATGCTTTTAGAATAAGATCTAATTGGTATTTGATGCATTTTTTATGTTGTAATAAATAATTTCAAAATGTTTAAGAATAATATCGGGCTGGGACGGGCTAAGAACAATTAAAATTAAACTTTTCATCATTGGTGTTATGTAAGTTGATCTTGTATTTTATACGGCTTTCGTACAATCGGAGGTCAGATTACACTGGCAGAGTATTATACGATGTGTCCATGAAACAATGTGATCCACCAAATGGACATTATATCCTGGAATAATGATAATACGCAAGTACGGTTTGGTGAAAATTCCAATCAAACCATTGCTTCAATAGCAATGGTTTTGTCTATACACCAATTAATTGCCGTTATTAATAAAATGGTATATTATTTTGTCTTTCTATAAACAAAATTATTTAAATTTACTTTTGAATGCTTACACTCAACTGTACATACCAGTTCAATTCTCCAAAGTATTACTTCGCAGGCGATCATTTCAGAAAAAAATCTTTAAAAGCTTTCCAACCTGCTTTCTCATTTCATATTGGTACAGTGGTCAGCACATCACACACACATATGTCAAATTTGTCCAAATGATTTTAAACCTTACACTATTGATGATCAAGTTCAAAATCAACTGAGAAAATTTGACATTTTGTGGGAACTTGATGTGATCGTACATTAATTTATTATTAAAACAAGTTAAGAACCGGCGAATATGGTTTTAAATTAACTATTTATAATTGTAACGAATTTTTTCAACGGTAAATAATTTTTAAATCGTAAGGTCTTGCCACTGCAAAAAGTAATTAAATTACAGTGTTACCAGTCTTAAATATAATAGTGACTTTAAACCAAAACAATGGTAACTACTAATGACTGTTTAAATAAGATAATTTAGGACGATAATATACCAATAACAATCATAATACTTGTTTTTAATAAGTGTTTATCGAATTTTGTTGACAAATTTTATTATTTACTAATTTACTTCTTTTTTCTTCTACATACAATCCCGGTTATATCGCGAGATAATAAATAGCATATGTTAATAGGGAATAATTTATCGTTTCTGATGGTACACACGGCTACAGTTCAACCTATACAAATCCAGTTTAAGCTGATCTTGCATTGTATAGGCTTCCCATACAATAGGAGGCCAGCGTAAACTGGTTTTGTCTAGCTTGATGTGTAGCCGTGCGTACAATAATTATTAACCTCAACCACGATAAGAATGCAACCTATGCAAAAATGTGCAGTATGCAGGTGCATATATGACTATTATTGCCATCCTTTTCGTTTCCCTACAATTTTTGCAAATGAGAGCAGGAAAAATATAGCTTTACGAATTTCCATGATAAAAAAAAAACAAATGTAGTTTGCACACTTGGTATGCAAACTACATTTGCCGGGTTAAATTTACTTCAGTAGTTTATAGAGTTTATCAACTAAATTTTTCTCTTTAACATCTATATGTATACTCATATACATATAGAAGCATAGATAAATTGATGAGATGAGCACTAACAGGGAGAAATGGAAGAAAAGGACATGCTACCCTGATCCCAAATTAATTGGAAAAAAGGGCAGGAAGATGATAATGAGAAATAATGATGAATCGCTAAGTCAGGACCAATTGAGAGATATCAGAATGCGCAAATTATTGAAATTTAAGTATTGTAAGATTAAGGATTGTTTTATAAGGTCAAGTTTATTAAAGTTCAAAAATATAGTTTAAACGCATATGGACGCTATGCCAATACACTGGCTAACTTGACTTCAGAAAAGGATTATCTGTGTTTATATTAAAATTATTTATGATACTATTCATCTTTGAATGGGATTAAGTACGGTGTTGGACCGCCCAAGACAATAATAACCCTACTTTCAAATGTTTAAGTATTATTTTATGGCTAAGAATTTGTCAACAAAATCGATTTTTAGAAGAAAATACACATTCTAGTTAAGTTTTACCACTTGAGCATACGGACTAGATTTTACATTAAACTATTTGGTATATTTTTATGAGTAATTAAAAAATTATATACTAAAATATTATTGCATTGAGTACGCTACCCCTCACAGATAAATAAGTTAATAATTATTAAGAGGAATAGTAATTTAAAATCGTCGTGTAGAAAAACAAAGTCGGTAATTGATTCGAATATCGAACATAAAAATTAGATTGGGACTCGCGAGGCGTAGTCGATTAAAAATAATCATTAAATTACGCAATATCGACTAGTAATAAGCACATAGTTTACACTTATAATAATTATTAAACATAATAATTGAAACAAATGCTAAAATTAAGATTCAATTGGATATTGATATGTTATAGTTTCAAAATGCATGCGGTTTTAAAATACATCACCATGCGTGTTTATGGTAAGAAAATTACCATTTTTGGTCGAACACAACCATTTTTATGGTTAAATTAAATAACAAAATAAGTCAAAGACAGTGCAATACAATTAGGAAAAAAATACACAAATAATGCATTGTCAAACGATTATAATTTTCGACAACACGAACGTAACAAAATATTTACGTCGTCAAAGTGTTAAATCGAAGATAATAATCGTTAAAAGAATCGACTAAACAGAAAATAATCTATGGCACATCACTAGTACTACAAGCTCAGGTGCAACACTTAGTCAAGCCACTACAGTCGCACTTCACTTTGCGCGCCCGCCGCCTACAGAACCCGTAACACTTTAACGCTAGACAACATAACCCTCCCTTTTTACTAGCCTCCGACTTACACGACTCCCGACTATTTAGCCTCTGTAACTCCGGTATCGACATGACCTCACTCTTTTTATGTAATAATTTATCTAGTCGACTTTTCAATTGAGTTGGGGACACGCTTCTATCTCGATTAAGTTTAGTCGATTGTTTCGTAGTCACGTTTGTCACTTCGACGGATAGATCGTCGGAACCGGACGACGCTTCAACGTTTGGACTGCGGGAGTCTGTACTCTCTGGAGTATAGGGATCGACGCATTGTCGAACGCTGAGGAGGGTATTATCGATATCGTTAACGAAGATACCGTCGAAACTACAGTAATCAGCGCTTGTTATTTCAACGTGAGGTATTCTAAGCATAGTTTCGTTCAACGATCCGGTTCTGGTCCGTTTGAGTTTGTAGTCGTCGGCTAGTGTGTCGGAGAAACTGGAGGATATGTCGGGCAAGTGGAGGGCCTTGTTGGCCGAGAGGTCGGGGTCGGTGGGGCGGCGGGGAGGGCGCAGGGGAGGACCCAGGGGGGGCCCCCCACACAAGGGACACGGCAGCTTGGGGTTGCAGCACTCCACTGTACCTCTGTCGCTTTGCAGCATCACGCGTAAGTAGATCGGCTGTGGATAACATTGTTTGTGTTCATTAATAAATATGGTCAATGACTTATAATCAAATTGAACAAAAAGACTGCCTCGTTAGTCTAGTAGTCCTAAGCGCGACTGCTACGCTAGATAGAGGCCCTATGTTCGATTTCCAAGTCGACCAAACTATTAATGATTTTTTCTATGGAATTCTCAGTAGCAGCTCGGAGTCTGGATATGTGCCCGGCAATAGACTCGCCCCCTATTACATGGGACCTAAACATAGCGAAGGTGTATATAAGTACACTTCTTCGTAACTGTTCGGGGAATACAGTGATGTAGTGAAGTACCTTATGGTCCCCCATGCAGGCGGAGTCCCCGATGACCCCGTAGGCGGGGCGGCGCCGGGCGGGGGGCTCGCGGGGCTCCCGCGGGGAGGGCTCGCCCTCCGACTGGTTGCGCACCAGCCGACGCACCGAGCCCTCCGCAGAGTACATCCTGAGGATCACACCGATACTAATCAACCATCATTTCAACAAGCAACTAGTGTATTTTGTATGATCTATGTACGGTGGCCAGCACATCAAGTTTCTCAGTTGATTTTGAACTTTATCTTCAACAATTTAAGGTTTAAAATCATTTGGAGAAATTTGACAGTTTTGTGTAACTTGATGTGCTGGCCACCGTACACACGGCTACAGGTCAACCTATACGAAACCAGTTTAGGCTGATCTCGCATTGTATAGGCTTCCTATAATATAAAAGACTGGTTTTGTATAGCTTGATGTGTAGCCGTGCGTACAGGTTGGAGGAAGATGGAGAAGATCAGTTGGACATAAAGGAAAACAAATGAGGATATCTTATTAATTGAGCGAGCGGAAACAGCTCCTTAGAGACATAGAAAACAGGCGAAGAAAGTTGATTGGCCACTGGATGCGACACGACAACTTTTTAAGTCAATTTTAGAAGGCAAAATTTAAGGAAATCCAGGAAGGGGAAGACCTAGAAGAAGTTTTATTGAACAAGTGGGAGTCGAGAGTCGAGTCGTATCAAGAGGTCGAACAGAGGGCAGAGAAGAGTTGTGATTGCTCCACCGACAAGAGATGAACTCTTAAATGAGAGAGATAGATGTACAGGGCGACTGGTGAGTCACTAACGATACTTGAGAGTACTCGGTATTTGATTCTCGTTCTAGTTATGTAATAAACTTAGATACATAGGTGCATCAAGCTATACAAAACCAGTATAAGCTGACCTTGACTTCTACCGAAAACCTTTACAATGGGAGGTCAGTCTAGACTGGTTTTGCATAGCTTGATGTGTGTACTTAATTTTTGAACAAATTACCCTATAAATAAATGAAGTGTGGATACATTTCCGACGCGCGACGCTAATAGTAACTGTAGGTACCTACTATGTGTTGATAGCGTAGCACGTACACGATTTGTGCGTGCGGTGTGCGGTGTTGCGTAATTAATTACTTAACTTTAATTTACTTTTAATGTTATTTTTATTCTTCACATTATGATCGCCAAATATCATGTCCTCGAATATAATTATTGTCTCACCAGTCAGCCTGTATAACGGTCGTAACTCATAATAATTGTGACATGCTGTGATCCAGAACTTCTTTTAAGGCTGCGTCGGTATTGGGTGCGAAATTAATTTTTGTCTTGGTTTTTTGCAAATTTTCCAACTATAACACAGATATTTAGTTGTAAAATAGTGGATTCGGCGAAAAATTACAATTTACACCTAAATCTCCTACGATAGCAATATTTAAGGAAAAGTTTTAATACTCAATTGTGAATAAGTTATTGTTGTACTCACAATTTCTACTACCATGTATCTAGAATTTGATATAACCGAATTATTTGCTAAAAACCAAGAAAAAAATGAATTTCACGCCCAACCCTAACGCTTTAGCCTTAAAGATATAGTATTACCTAGCACTAATAGCCTGCTGTACGCTGGTGGGGTCGGCGATGCTCTTCCTGCTGAAGTTGATGCCGCCCACCGGCACCGACAGCGCCTCCAGCTCTGCCATGCTGCTCTTCTTCTCCAAAGTCTTGCCGGGACTACCCTAAATATAAGTATTATTAAATACCAGTGTCTCACGGCTTCGCTAACAAGCAATAAGAACGTGAATGAATTGACATTATAACGTCCGTTGAATTTTTGACAATAATTCAAAGGTGTCAAAAACACCTTAGATACAGAGCCCAATTTTCAGCTCTTTTCATCCAGTAGCTGCCTTCCGCAAATCGTCCACTTTGGCTTAGGGCCATGTTAAAACTTATTTAAAAACCACGCCCCGTCATCTAAACTTATATTATAAAGAGGAAACATTGACTAAAATTCTTCAAAGTTGTCAAACGTCCTGTGTTTCTCATTTAGCAGTGGTAAATTTAATAGAAAGAGTCGGTGCAAAGACTATTGGTGTCGTATGATTCGCGTTTGTGCTTATTTATTTATTATAAGCTTAATTTTTAAACTACATTTGCCGGGTTAAAAGTGTCTTTAAAAGATATATTTACAGAAATAAATATCATTTCATTTCAACTGTACAAATCCAGTATAGGCTGGCCTCGCATAGCGAAGCGTTTACAATGCGAAGTCAGTCCACTTCAACTACCTTACGATTACCTGTAATTGAGTTTTTTTTTTATCACTGATAGGCTTACGCTTGACCACAACTTGCCTGATGTTAAGCATCGAAGTAGTCTACGATGGAGCGCGCTTGCCTAGAAGGTACCTATTTACTCTCGTCTTGAAGACACCCAAATTTAAGGCCTATTTTTGCTAAGTGTATTAGCAAAAATAGGCCTTAAATTTCACACAATGCATTTTATGTTAATTCGTTGGTAATCCTTAAGTAAATAAATAAATAAAACTACTACTACCTGTGAGTGATGCGCAGGCGACGCGGAGCGGGCGGGGCTACTGTCCGATGATGAAACCCGTCCGCTGCTGTCCGTAGAATCCGCCACAGACTTCCTACAATACAATACAATCATCGTAGACCACTTCGTTGCTCAACATCATGCGAGTTGTGGTCAAGCGCAAGCCTAACTGTGATAATAAAATACAATTACTACTCAATACTCAATACTAAACTGGAACAATTGTGGTCACAGCACTTCAGGCTGAAAAATTAGAGCGTGTTTAAAATTAATTAAAAACAGTGTAAAACCATAGTGTTTAACTTTATAGTGAAAGATTCAGTTTTTGTTACCTTTTTTAGGTTTTTTTCGTGTGAAAATTAGTGTAAATAAACCTGAAAATTGAAACATATCGGTACTAAACCATTTTGATTAGTTTCGTTGAAGAAAAAACGTGATTTGCGGAAAAACTGCAGGTGGGCCGATTTTTTTGATGACCAGTGTATTATAAAGCTGAAGAATTTGTTGTTTGTTTGTTTACTAGAACGCGCTAATCTCAGGAACTACGGGTCCGATTTCGAATTTTTTTTCAGTGTTAGATAGCCCATTTATCGAGGAAGGCTATAGGTTATATATGATCACGCTAAGACCAAAAGGAGCGGAGCAGAAAAGAACGATGTTGCAGAAACGGGAAAAAATTAAATTCCTAGCATTTTTTTTCCAATTATGTTAGGCTCGGCATCTTATTTTTTTTTGGAATAACTCTGCATATACTGCCTCATTAGTCTAGTCATCCCAAGCGCGACTGCTACGCTAGAGTTAAGTGTAATTGGGTTTTACTATGAAATTCTCAGTAGCAGCTCGGAGTCTCTAGCCTAGCAGTCGCGCTTACGATCTCTAGACTAAAGGCAGTCAATATTACATGGGACCTAAACATACCGGCGAAATGTGTGTGTGTACATTAGTAAACCTCTGCCTAACCTTTCGGGGAATACAGGCGTGATGGTATGTTATGTTAATTGTAGAATACATATAAATAGTAGATAGTCGAAAGACTAGTCGACAAATACCTACACCGTATTACGTGTGTCAGAATAATAGTCCACCAAACCACCAAAGCAATTATATTAGTAACAGTTGTCGGACAACTTTGGCCAGCTAAAGTTTAAGTGAATGAAGTGTTAATCATCATCAACCCATTACATTGTCCCACTGCTGGGCACGGGTCTCCTCTCAGTGCGAGAAGGAATAGGCTATAGTCCACCACGCTAGCCTACTGCGGGTTGGCAGACTTCACATGCCGTCAAGAAAATCTCTCAGGCATGCAGGTTCCCTCACGATGTTTTCCTTCACCGTTTAAGCGCGTGATAATTAATTATATAACGCACATGGCTTCGAAAAGTCAGAGGTGCGTGCCTTGGATTCGAACTCGAGACCTTTGACTTGGCAATCCAATGGTCATATCACTAGGCTATCACTGCACTGCTGAAGTGCTAATAGGTCACAAAAAATATGATTGTTGGCCTATAAAATACAAGAAAATGTTGAAAATAATTCAGAATGTCTCTACGAATGGCCAAATTTAGGAACCGCCTTAATTTCAAAGAATTATGTGTGCCGAAGATCGGGCTCTGTTACGCCACAGAGCCTCTGTGGCGTTTACTAGAAGAGGACTTCATCCAGCAGTGGACGAGAATAGGCTGATGATGATGTGTGTAAGGTGCATCGATATTATATGTTGGTGCCTGAGTCTGGGGATGCTTGTTTAAATGATAGAATGTTTACGGTAACTCAGAGTCTGTATTTTACGTTCTGCAAATTGTTCTTAACTGCTAAATGTTATCCTAAATGAATGATTTAATGTTAATGAGCGCACCCGGCAACGGTGAAATATGCACTGAATTTACTTATAACTAATTATTATAAAGGTGCAATACGGCGGCGGTCAATGGCCTAATTACCGCATCGCGCATGTAAGGAATTGCTTACTACAGTTAATAAAGGTGTTCGTACCGAACAGTTTCTTTTATAATGAGCACAAACCTGGAGGCATGCATATGCTTGATATCGGCTTGCCTGGCCGTGTCCTGATGCTGCACCAACAGCCGCGCTGACTGCGACAGTAGGATCCTGTCGCACCATGATGGACATCTGCAAGCAATTAACACACACGGCTACACATCAAGCTATACAAATCCAGTATAGGCTAGCCTTGAATTGTACTGAAAACCTTTACAATGGGAGGTCAGTCTAAACTGGTTTAGTATAGCTTGGTGTAGCCGTGTGTTTATAAGTATTGAAGAAATATAAGTCATAATTTTCATCAGCGAAAGGAGTCTTGGTCCTAGGCGCGACTACTACGCTACGGGTTCGATTTCTAGGTCGAAATTTTATTCGAATTTCTATATTTTTTTTTCCAGTTTATGGCACTATACTCCATTTGGTTAGGCACTTAACTAAAGGTAAACAATGAAAATGGCGGCGTTCAGGGCTCTTCAACCTTTATTACAATGGTATCTTATGTATTGAGGAGTGAAATTAATAACATCACAAATAACAATCAATAAAAACAACGAGCAAACAAAACTATAACTAATTAATACAATTTACGGCAAAAGAAACACAAAAACGAACGAAAGTACAAACTGTTACGAATGGCGTCTGGTTACCCGACTAAGTATAATATCGGTTAATTATTTTGCCGCGCTTCCTCGCGCTACTACTTCTTAATTTTTTCGAGTTATCTAAAGTCTGTTATGTAGAAAAAGGTTTTGATTTCCTGTCTTTTTAGATTCTTTCTAGTAGGTACATTGCAATACTTTATGACATAATTATCAGATTTGATTTATTTATTGGTCGCAAGCTTAAGAATTTATAATTACCATTTAATATTAAACAAAGTAGTAAAATATGCTAGTATAGTAAAGGAAAATTATTTTGAATGATTAAATAATTTATTTTGGTTACGTTTTGTTTCAAGATGAAAAATGGCCCTATAAAAGAACCTTTTTTATGATTTGTTTACCTTTAGTTAAGTACCTAACCAAATGGAGTATAGGTCGGCGAACTGTCATTGTTAGTCAGAGTTTTAGTAGTAGTAGTAGTTATAGAGCGGACATGGGAGTATTATCCAACAGAAACTTTGAGCCCATGTGGCAGTAACGCTATCTGTCTTTGAATAGCAAAAATACAACTGATTCAAACTGACAACATATTTCAACTATCATTCAATAGGTGTAGTGTTTTAAATTTTATTTGGTAGAGGTGCTACCATTGTGATAACAAGATATCGATAAAATTTATGAAGATAACTACGATAGTACTACTACTAGTGTATTAAATGTCTTTGTTGTCAGTACACCTTGTTGCAGTGCACCGCCTCACAGTATTTTAATTTAACACAAAATTCACACGTCGATAAATGTACGTGCTTTCATTTTTATTTGATATGTCAATCTATTCTACCGACCACTTTCTTAGTGTACGCAGGATGCTCTTCAATAAATTCCTTTTTATTGTAATTGGACTTTGATTAGCCCCAGTGTATAGTTAAAATATGTGTATATTTTGACTATCCTTTCGGAGAATACAGGGTGATGATATGTTATGTTACTCTGTGTATTGTTTAGTATACGTATCTACTTTTATTCAAATAATTGTAGTTTTAAGGTTATGATTGTTTAGTTCTGTAATAGAGGGAGGAATATTATGTAGGTATGTGTGTGCCCCGCGCGCCCCTCCCCGCGAGTCCTTGATGCATGTCAACGATCAATAAAACAGTTCGCTGCAAACCAGCGATCGTTTCACTCGTCCTTCATATCTGCGTTCCATCCCGATACCTAACACTCTGAAAATATGGAAGGGAATTTTTTTATAGAGTATGATAATGACTTACCGTGTCTTCATATAGTGTGTGGGGAGATGTACGTCCTCTTCAAAGGGGTACGAAGGTGGGAACTTGACCGGGAACTCGTATAAGTGTGGTCGTAACGCCTCCAACTCGCGGTCATACCGTTGTAACTAAACATTTTTATTTTATTATGTTTATTTAGGGACAGAAATCAGTCATACGTTACACTATACATATCAGAGCTAAAGCCTAGAGGTTGGGCGCGGAATTTATTTTTTTCTTTCTTAATTTTTTCGCAATTTTTTCGGCTATACCACATTCTGGGTACATGGCACTGGAAATTGCGACATCATCAATAACTTATTCACAATTTAGTATTAGAACTTTTGCTTAAAAATCGATATCGTCGAATATTTTGGTGTAAAATAGTGGATTCGGCGAAAAATTACAATTTTAATTACAGTTTTAATATGCAATCTTTAATAAGTTATTGTTGATATCGCAATTTCTACTGCCATGCCCCTAGAATATGATACCTATGTCCCATGATGTAGTAGTAGTGCCGACTGCCGGGGAAGTACTGTGGTGATCGTAGTATCACACCTCTTTAAAATGAAACCAAAAAGATTTTAATTAAGAATAAGCAATTATCTATTGAATTCAAAAGTAGAACTGATATAGACGTCAGTCAGAAGACGACGTAACCTATATGTTTTTCTTAGGGCTTCGCCCTCTAATAATTTAAATAAACCTTAGTTAATGGTTTAAATACATATTTTATTTCTAATTAACCTGGCGCTCTGCTACGTTCCCCACAGTACTACCCTCCCAGAGAATATCGTTTCGTTTCGTACAGTGTGTAGCGCTGGAAGCGTAATTTCTCCCTACGTCCCCTTCCTTCTCCTTTTCTCCCCCCATCCCTTTTTCCTTGGCTGGGCAACGTATCTGCAACTCCTTTGGTATTGCAGATGTCCATGGGCGGCGATGATTACTTACCATTAGGTTGCTGCTCGTTTGCAAAGTTATCCCATAAAAAGACACTTACCCAGGCCTCCCTGAATATCTTCTGGTGGTCTACATGTGAGAACTCCTTCTTGCCGATGGTAAGTACAAGCCTCCCGTCGGCCTGCGACCGGTACTGCAGCTTGGACGCATCCACGTTGGCACCGTTCTGAAGCCTGCATCCCGACAGCTCTTCTGTCACCTTCTGTTGGAAGTGGGAGGAGTTGAAATCAGCGACATCTAGCGTGTTATATGGAACTACGGAGAAACATATTCTGAATCGCGCAAGCAACGTTTACCGCGCGATTAGTATATATACAACCGCCAGGCAAAAACACCTGCCCGGTCGGAGGATCCTCCCTTTGGTTGGAGAGGCAACACACTTCACCTCTCCACATGTTATTATGTAAAATTCGGTATCTATTTGTATAGTTTGTCCGAAATAACTTAGCTTGTCTGAAATTGTCCGCAAGTGGTTTAATAGTTATAAATTTTAGTAGAAAGAGTCAGTGTAAAGACAATTGGAGTTATGTATTACATATTTGTAATTAATTTCTTTACTAACTTCGATATTTATGTATAAAATCTTAAGTACTTAAACGGTGAAGGAAAACATCGTGAGAAAACCTGCATGCCCGAAAGATTTTCTTGACGGCATGTGAAGTCTGCCAACCCGCAGTAGGCTAGCGTGGCGGGCTATAGCCTAATCCCTTCGGTTCTGAGAGTAGACCCGTGCCCAGCAGTGGGACAATGAAATGGGTTGATGATATTATGGCGGCGTGCGTGTGTTTCAGAAGATCGTCACGTACACTTTGGAGTTTTACTACTGGAGCCAGGGCAGGTATAATTACTGATGAAATATAACGGAGTGTCAAGAGGTGTTCTTTATTCAGCGTTTCAGAGCGAAGCACCATAAATTACCGTAACACGTTATTTTATAGGAGACAATCAAATATCATTGTTGCCAATATAAAGACAAATATTTCCTACTGCTCAAATAATACAATACTTGATAATTTTGGATGTGGTATACATAGAATCATTATACTTAAGATTAATTAAATAATTCAATTATGTAATTAAATCAGATTATTTAAATTATAAATAAATATATATTCTAATGGGGAATAATGTCGTTATTGCTTCCGATACGAAGTTGCTTCTTGGTTGACAGATCCTTGAGTTTGTAACAATATGTATAAAATCACTTAATTAAGCAATATTATTCTTACTTTTACGACACCAGCGGTATCAGTCCTGAAGTTGAAGTCTCCGAATATGAAGTACGGTGCCGCGTTGACGTCAGAGTGCAGGTGACGTAGCGTGTGACGTAATGCGCGCCGCCGGGAACGACAGTACACCTGCGAATAGATACAGATTTTTTCAAAGTTTGAATATCAACGCCAATATAGGTTAGACTTATAAAACATCTATCCATCTCTCTCGCACTGTGTTTAGTAAAGTTCGGTACGTGAAAGAGATGGCATAATTTAAGATAGATTTTTAGAACATCTATTTATCTCTCTCACACAGTGTTAAGTACAGTACCGTGCGAGAAAGAGATGGCGTTCTTATCCACTTCTCAGACTAATTGTAATAAATTAAGTGAAGGGTTATTCTGTTACTTACTTAAACAATTTTACAGCAAAATTATTTGGGCCCTGTTTTAGTGTCATAAATATCACCTTTGCATTAATTTTTGAATCTAATTTCTAAGCATTTTACGTTGTTTTGTAGTTCAGTAAAATTTCAATTTTGACATTCATGACACTGAGTACAGTCAGCATCAATTATATCTGCACATATAGAATGTTCAAAATGATCTAAACTACTAAGCAAATTAAATCTTATCCCAACGATACTAAGTATGTTTTAGAATTATCTAGAGTGTTCATTCTAAAACATACTGCCGTCATTCTGACATGTTTTTAATCCCATTGAGATAAAGTTTAATTTCCCTAGTTGCTCCAATAACAGTCTGTTCGCTCCAATATATTTGATGTTGACTGTACATCGGTATTATATTACATATTTTAATTTTTTTCCTGTTCATCCAAAGGTTGTTTGGAAGATATCGCTTATAGCGAAAAGACTGCCATTGTACCCTTAGTTTGATTTTGCCCTTATTAATAATTGCTTCTTATTATGGTGTACAATAAAGATTATTCTATCATTATTAAAGCGGTTAGAAACTACAATATTTTAGTAAGAAATTCAACATAACAAACTTACAGAAGGAAAAGGTTCGATCGCCAGCAAATTGGAAGCGTCATGAAACAAGTGTATGTTGACGAACTCCACCGCAGTACCGCGCACACACCAGCGCGTACGCAAGAAACCTTTACGCGACCACTTACACTGCAACATAAAATTAAATTGGATAGTGTTAAGGAATTTCTGGATGATAAGTTAGATTATAAAAAAAATTAGGTTTATAGTGTAATAGTAATCTGTATTAGTGTAATTGTGTACATTGCAGAATATGATCAACATTAAAAAAGCCTTAAGATTTTTGATGTACCATATTCGAGCAAATTAATTATTTGATTTGATTTGAGTAGTAGTGCCGTGCAGTATTAGTAGTGACTGCTGGCACCGGCTGGTCTATATGCCCAGCGTGATTGGGTCCACACGACCGGGAAAGCATCTCCCACTGAATATCGACGTCAATTAGCAGTATACATACTGATTCGTTTCGTACGGTGAGTGTGGAGCGCTGAAGGCCAAATTAATCCCTCAGTACCTTTCTTCTCCTTCTTCTTCTTCTTCCCCTCCCTTGTTCCTTAAATAGGCTCGGCAAAGTATTAGCAACTCCTTTGGTTTTGTAGATGTCCATGGGCGGCGATGACTACTTACCATCGAGTGGCTCGCCTGCTCGTTTGCCAAGTTGTCGCAAAAAAAAATATGGAACACATGGACATTAAAAAATATTAATATGGAACACATGGACATTAAAAAAAATATGGATCACATGGACATTAAAAAAAATGGAACACATGGACATAAAAAAAAAATACACTTATGACCACAGTGATAGCTTACTGATGTGACTTTTTTGTTTTTTCGCAAATGCACGTCTACGTCTATTGCACAATATAAACCTATATTGTGCAATAGACGTAGACGTGCAACATAAACTGCAACTGCAATTTATTCACAACTTAGTACTAACTAAAACTTTTGCTTTAGAATAATGGATTGTGATTGCTAATTTATTAATTTATTCAATATCTATTTGGAACAATGACGCACATAGATTGCATTGAAGGAAAAATGTGAGTTATTTAAAAAAGGTATCAATAGATCAGGAAAAATAACAATAAAAAAGTAGCAGGACAAATATGTATAATTAATGGCCACAAAAGGCTTGGAAAATAATCATTATCTACACGACAGAAACATTATACAAACAACGCTAGACATATTTTAAAGTATGTATGTTTATTAGATATTTTAAATAACCTGGAATAGCTAGCTGACATGTTTCTGACACACGCGAATATTTGAAATAAAACTACTTTTTACGGATTTTATCGCGTTATATTGATACCATTTAATTCCCGAGCATCGAGCATAGTCACGGGTGGAGTGAGGTGTTGGAATTTTTTTATATCTATCTGCTCCAAAAACAATCTTTGAGAAATAAGTTTTAGTACTCAATTGTGAATAAATTATAGTATAGTTGATGTCGCAATTTCTACTACCAATAATCTAGAATGTGTTATAGGTGTACATACATATAATTACACTCACGCCTAATTTCCGCAGGGGTTGGCAGAAACTATAGACCACTTGCTACGACTCTTGTATATTTATAGACGAACACGGCTACACATCAAGTATAACCTAAACCAGTTTAGACTGATATTCCATTGTAAAGGGTTCCTGAAAAAAAACTGAATTGGGCGCCCTAAGCGAAAGGATCCGCCTTAATCATACTCTTTTCTCTCCCAACTCAACTTCAACTGCATGCTGAAAATATATCGTAAAACCATTGGCGTAGCGTGGGGGGCCGACGGGCCATTACATAGCGGCATACGTAAGGGGGCGGCAGGAAGCACCATTTTTTTTCAACATTTCTGTTATTGGGTGTTTCTATGAAATTCTCAGATTAACCTCTGCCTAACCTCTAACTCTGAGGTGTAAAAGTACACCCACATTTCGCTGGTATGTTTAGGTTATTGAGGGCGACCCTATTGCCATTAACCAGGCACAAATCCAGACTCCGAGCTGCTACTGAGAATTTCATGGAAAAACCCAATAACACCTTGCTCGACCTTGGGATCGAACCCAGGACCTCTAGCGTAGCAGTCGCGCTTGGGAACACTAGTATAACGAGGCAGATTTTTTCAACTAAACATTAAAAAATACTCCAAATCGTGCCCACAATGTTACAGCAATGCGATATAGCGGTCGAGGAAATCCCACGCTATGCCTGTGTTAATCTCATTGTAAATGAAGTGCATTGTTCTCAATAAAAAAATATAACTTCAAACCGAAAGGGGAAACAACAACTTGACGTAGTACATTCTGATTTTGATTGGAAGCCTGCTTCGTAATACGCAATCGGTTGAATATTATCAGAAGAGCAATTTTTGTACTTAAAAACCGTTTAAAATATAATGTCTAATGGAAGCCTTTTTAATTGTCAATCAACGAATAACGTAAACAATTAAATATACAATTATGATATCAGAAAACTGCCTTATTAGTTTAGAGACCCCAAGTGCGACTGCTACGCTACAGGTCTTGGGTTCCCAAGTCGAGAAATGTTATTGAGTTTTTCTATGTAATTCTCAGTAGCAGGTCGGAGTCTAAATTGTGCTCGGTTAATGGCAACAGGATCGCCCCCTATTAGAAGTTTAATGTGCTACATCCATACTTCGCCGGGAAAATAATCCTTCTGGTATTTTTTTTATGGTATAACTGGGCAAACGAGCAGGCGATCTACCTGATGGTAAATAGTCATCGCCGCCCATGGACATCTGCAAAACCAAAGGAGTTGCAGATGCGTTGCTAAGCCTATTTAAGGAAACGGAAGGGGAAGGAGAAAAGGAGAAGGAAATGGACTGAGGGAGCAATTGGGCCTCCGGCGCTCCACACTCACCGTACGAAACGCAACAGTATGCATACTGCTACTTGACGTCGATATTCTGCGAGAGGGTAGTACTTCCCCGGTCGAGCGACCCATTCATGCTGGCCTGTAGACATGCAAGCAGGCACTACTACTACTAAAACTGGTTTACTGATGCTACCATATCGTACCTCCGGAAAGAAATGCTGGGGAAACTTGGCCTTTTCTTTGGTGGTGATCTTCTCAATGTTTCCGGCGTGGATCTCCTTGCCGAGAGCCTCTACGTAGGCCTTCTGCTCGAAGTCCCAGATCTTCAAGTCTGTCAGAGATGAGTGGGCGAAGTACATGTTGCCTAGAGCCTGTTGATATAAAAAAAAACTTTACATTTTGGAAATGCCTAGCATGCGGTAATACGTATACGTAATACTATACACTCACGCATTTTTCCAATGGGGGTAGGCAGAAACAACGAACGCCATTTGCAAGAATTCCTGCATAATTCTTTGGCTTCGTCCACATTAGGGGTTTGGGAAAAAAAATGTCTGGACATAAACCCATCTTGTCATACACAGCACACACGGTAATGTCAAATTCAACCTATTTAATACTATAGGCTATCTAGCATCACGCTTCTTAGGAGCGGGGCAGAACGGGTAAAACCGCGGGGCACAGATAATTTTAAATACAGTGACTGTTTTTAAGGGGAAGCCGGTCAGAATTTAATTGCATAGAGCTTTCACCAAAATATGTTTCTGAAATACTATTTAATACCTATTTATTATTATTTTTTTTTTAATTGAGCAATAGATGACAGTTGACCTTTCTAATGTCAAGTTTAAAGGTCAAGAGTGTTAATTTAAAGCCAGTTTATTCTAAACGAGATATTATTTTCTTTTTTATATCTGGGTGCTAGTCTGCAATTTGCAAATCAATTAATTTATTAAAGAACCAGGGTGTCCTAAAAACGATATGCCTTCTTAAATATTACATACCATACATTTACATACCATCACACCTGTATTCCCCGAAGGGTTAGGCAGAGGTGTACTTAATGTACACCCACAGTTCGCAGGTATGTTTGGGTCCCATGTAATAGGGGGCGAGCCTATTGCCATTCACCGGGCACAAATCCAGACTCCGAGCTGCTACTGAGAATTTCATAGAAAAACTCAATAACACTTTGCTCGACCTGGGGATCGAACCCAAGACCTCTAGCGTAGCAGTCGCGATTGGGACCACTAGACCAACGAGGCAGTCAGTTCTTAAATATGCTTTGGTATAACGTGACAACAACTGATTAGGGTTGTTGATTGGTGTTGAATTTATTGAAAACAACAGGCCTATTGTAAAATAATATTAAATATAAGACTTAGGGCCTGTTTACCACCTCCGGATAAGCACTATCTATCAGATAAATTCAAAATTGGAACAGAATTTGTAGGTACAGTTTGTTCGAAATAAGTAAGCCGATCGGAAGTTGTCTGCAAGTGGGTTAGAAGTGGTAACTTTTAATAGAAAGAGTCGATGTAAAGATAATTAGAGTCGTATATGTTTCACATTTCTAATCATTTTGTTTACTGATTTCGATATTTATGTATTAAAACATTTAATTAAACGATATTATCACCGCGGTAGTTCCGAACGGCTAACTTCCGATCGGCTTACTTATTTCGATCAAACTGTATGTATTTAACTGTCAGATAAATTTATCGGGAACTTATCAGAAGGCGGTGAAACAGGCCCTTATACTGAATGAATAATGGACAAATAAAGCTCTACGATATAAACGTTTAAAGTTTTTGGTCGGGATTTAGAGGGGTTGCTTTGTCCCTTTCCCGCAAAAAAATGTAAGTAGGTATAGAAATTGAATGACATCCTCTTTCTAGCATAAAATGAAAATGCTTATAACTTCCTTATTTTGACCCAAATTTATTTTTGTTGTTCGGCTCTATTTATATTCAACTTTCATTTATATGTTCAACTTGTTCTGGGAACAATATTGGTCAACTATCCTATCAAAGGAGTTTGGAATTTTATGTATGTTCCGTGGTGTTTTTTTCAATAACTGCTAAATAAATCACAAAATAAAAATATCTATCTATTAAAATATATATTTCTATATGCTTAACTCCGTTATCTTGAACATCCTGTATCATTCAAATAAGGACATTGCCACATTTGGCGGAAAATACTTCAGTCGCATTACCTACGTCAGAACAGAAAATTAAAAAATAAAACGTGTTTTTGTTATGTTTGTGGCCTTTCCGTTAATCAGACCGGTTGTCAGATTCGTCGAGACAAGCATAGTCTGGTCAATATAGACATTTAAATACATACATACACTCACGCCTAGGCAGAAACTACAGAACGCCATCTGCTACGATTCTTGCATACTTCTTTTGCTTCGTCCACATTTATACATCTTGTGATACACATGCGCCGGTTGCGGGTACTACGCACCTGACCTTTCTGAAGGATCTCAGCAATAAGGTCGTGGTATGTCTTTCTAGGGCGTCCCCTCCCGGCGACTCCACTGACATTCGCTTTTTAAATCCCTTTCGTTAATCGCCTTTCATCCATTCTCTCGACATGTCCAAACCATCTCAGCATACCCCTTTCAATGCGTCACTATGTCATCTTTTAAACCGCAACGCTGACTTATCACACTATTTTCAATCTGGCATTCCTAGTTACACCGCACATACTTCGCAAGGAACGCATCTCCACAGCATTAATTCTACTTTCATGTTTCTTCTCCCATACATTGACAGATTAGACATTAGATATTTAAAATAACAAAAAATCCCGTAAACCCCAGGTCTCCACCAATTTTTGGCTCTCCGGGAATTTTTGTTATTTGACCACTATTTTTATGTCTAAATTGACCGGACTACAGGTGAAGAGGTAAAATACAACCGCTCAAGTTCAAGGTCAAAGGTTGGGTTCATTTGTAAAAAGTACGGCCGCTCGAAGCTGTATTTATGGATATAAGGTAATAACACTAACTTCCGCCTACAGTCATCACCTGTATGTGCCGAATTTGCTAATGATTTCGCTTATTTAGTAATATTGCCAATTTGGCCTTTTTGCCCACGCCAATTTTTATCGAAATTGGTGCAGCGGTTTAGGCGTAAAAGAGACGGACAGAGTAGGTACTTTGTAATATAATATAGTAAAGTAGCAAAGCCTTCAAGAATGCCAAATACAATACAAAAAAAAACTCAATAAGTGGTACATACTACAGGTTAACCTATACAAATCCAGTTCAAGCAGATCTCGCATTGTTATAGGCTTCCCATACAATAAGAGGCCAGCGTAAACTTGATTTGTATAATTCGAAGTGTGGCCGTGCGTAGGTACTACTCGTAAAACTACTAAGTTAATAAATAGATACTCACAGTAAATTTCTCAGGAGAACTGAAGTCTTCATCCAGGAATATCCTGATTTTGTCAAAGAGCCTCAACTCGGGGCAGTCGCAGAGCCTCTGCACGAAATCCTTGACATACTGCATGGACTTCTCGTAAGCTTTACCTCCGACTTCTTGCAAGTGAAGAGCTATGAACTTCGGATCCATCCGGGAGACAGCTTGAAGGAATTCGGAGGTCCAGATTGGGAGCATCACTGAAGGCTGTCGAAAAAAGGGAGGCATTACATACACAAAATATTGTAGGTAAATACATATAGATATAAAATAGGTGTATTCAATGGCGACAAAATATTACTAAGGAGTAGGCCTCCCCCATAGACTGCTACAACGATCGGTTATATGCCGCCGCCCCTTGCACTGATCATCATCATCATCAGCCTATACAAGTCCACTGCTGGACGTAGGCCTCCCCCAGTGTGCGCCATTTCACCCTGTGCTCCGCTTCTCGCATCCAGCTTCTGCCAGCAACCTTTCGCAAATCATCACTCCATCTTGCCGGAGGGCACTCATAATTCTTTAAAATTAAGGCCGTTCCAAAATTTTACAATCCGTTGTTTAGTGAGGAAAATTATAAAATATTTTGGATAAACCTTTTCGACCAAGACCATTCTACAATATTTTGTCACCTATTAGGTAAGTATTACTCTTTATGACTTAATTGACTTTTACTTTGTCCGACAGTTGTTAATAATATGCTTTGGTGGAATGTTCTGAGATCATTATTCTGGCTACGCACGTAATACGGTGTAGGTATTGGAAACCAGTCTTTAGACTATCTACTATTAATACGGCCCAAAGCGAATGACCGGATGTATGTTTTTTGCTCACAAATCCCAATTTCCCTCCACCTTTTTTAAACAAGCAAAAGATTTTTCGAAGATTGCAATCAGGGTCTTAAGGAATTCTTCTGAAATCATTACCAAATCCTTAGCAGCAATTTCTATATCGTGAATCAAATGATCATTCATCGGAAGAAACCTTTTAAGGCTTTTCTAATTTTGCAATCGATTTTTACGAATTACCTTGCCAGACTATATCTTGAAAATAAGCGCATTAGAAGGTTTTTTAGAAAACAGCTCGTCAGTCAAAATAGGTAGTTCTTCTAGTTGACATGATCGCTTTCTAGCTAGGTCAAGCATGAAATGGCAAAGACCCCAGGCTTGTGACCTCTCGATGGTCAAAAATCCCACAGCCTTTCCGCGAGGGATCGTAACTTCGATTTAAGAAAGAATTTATTTTGTTATTCGCTACATGCTTGCGTCGACAATTGCTTATACACAAACAGAATAACAAGTGGCTAATCATTATTACAAATACGTTTATTTTGAACCGATTCAAATTCGAGATAAGCTCGCCCCCTATGGATCGATCCCCCTGTGACACACAACTGTTAATGAACGATTACGGTAGGAACACCTTGAAAATATGGTAATCATAGTATCGCATTGCAATAATAATAATACATTTTTAATTTCAGACCAGAGATGGAATGCGTAAATGGAAGTATTTTGGGTAGACAACGATTTTAGTTGTTAATCGCAAGCTCCTTGCGTCGTCACGAGTCACGACCGACTCGTCCGTTGGTGTCGTCACGTGAGACAGAAAATAATATTTAATATCTAAATTCGCATTTAAGATTGAAAGGAATTCTCTAACTGACTTATTGGTCGACAGTTTACACCAAAAAGAGCGAGAGAGATATTTAGAGTTGAAATCGCAGGTGGGAGAAAAAGGACTTAGTTAAATTGGACTCCGGTATCAAGCAACACTCTGGCGTGGACCACATTAACCGCTATTTTTAATTTCTCCACTTGTAATGGTGGACCCTGTCATAATATATCATTGACATTATATTTCCTTTACATCGGGCACTTGCACGATTCCACCCAAAAAAACGGGCAAATGGATCAACGACTGCGTTTTTAAACGAGTATCAACCTAAATGTAAGAGTTTCCAACTCGGTAAACAAGGCCATAACATAGAATAAATTTATAATATATTACTAGTGGACAATGAGCTCGCAACCACAGTCATTAACAATATGCTAAGTGTAACGCGTTAAACGCACAACACGAAGCAGTAATGAAGTCCAACGTAATATACAACCTACGTCGTTTGGAATTGTCGTTATAACTGCGTGCAGCTATCATTGTTCCGTTGCGAAAAATGGATAGTGCTATTCGTCTATGCTCCCAGCTAAAGACTCCTTTACAAAGATAGTGGCACGCAATTCTGGCCAAAGGAAGGACCAACCAAATTTATTTTAGAGTATGCGACCTTATAATTTAATGTGTGCTCATCTTAAACAGCTTGAGCTCTATATTTGCGTGACGAGTTACTAGTGACTCTCAATTAGTCCTCACATTGTCGGTAGCCTGCGACCTCTTTCTTTATTCGATGGATCTCTTGCCAACACGATTCTTATTCTTTGTGGAAGCAGCTTGAGCTAGCAAGGCATATCGATTCTCGCTGAAGCGAGATTAGACCTAACGCACCTTAACTGGAAATTTGAACAGCCAAACAAACAGGCGTAATCGGGTAATATGTAATTTTAGTTGTAATAAAGTGTGTAGGCGTCAGACCAGCAATATATCAACATCGTTATGATAAGATAAACGTTATTTAATTCAACTACTGCTATATTAATTTCTAAATATAACACGCGACCCCGGGGATTCGATAGAGAATTTATTTTGGCGCAAAATATTATTATGACTAGCAAAATGTGTGTTATGCTTAGTATTGATACCTAGGCGATTGTGGTGGCCAATAAACAGGCACTCCTTGCGGTTATTAGAGACGTCAAAATAAACGTATTGATGTTCATTGTCCTACGAAAAGACGTGGAATGACATCCGGAGATTCGGATTTTGGTGTACTCTTCAATCGGCAAAACTATTTTGAATAGAAAGAAATTGTTTAACTTTTAGAGTCTAACGTTTGGCTCTTCTATTCCATCTCCTTTTTTCAGTGTCATAATATGTCTGCAGAAATGAAAAGTAGATATTAGGAACTCCAAGGCTTATAATATTTCTTTTGTACAACTTTGTTTAAATAAATAAAATAAAATTCATTTAATTCAAGCAACGAGCTTTAAGCACGTTTAAGCTGACACTTCGGCCGAGCTTGATAGACGTTTATAAGAAAAGATATAAGTACTGCGCCGATCCTGGGGTATTTTGGGATACGGGCAGGATGATTACGAAAAAGGGAGATTAGGATTAGAGATCCTGGAGACTTGCAAACATTATATAGATTTTATGTATAATAGAATAAAATAATATTTATTGCATAATAGGAAGCAACTTTTGTTAGGAAATAAAGAAACTAAGAGTGCAATGGCGGCCTTATCGCGATATCTTCAAGACAACCTTTGGATGGACCGGAAAAATTTCAAGAAATGGGGCTGGGTAATCCATAGTGCAGTAAAAACTAACTAAAATACATACATACATACATATTGTCACGCCTGTCTCCCATGGGGGTAGGCAGAGACTATAGATTTCCACTTGCTACGATCCTGGCACACTACTTTCGCTTCCTCTACATTCATTAATCTCTTCATGCATGACCGTCGGTTTAGGGTGCTCGGAACCTGGCCTTTTTTAAGAACATCCGCAATTTGGTTGCGGTACGTTCGCCGAGGTCTTCCCCTTCCAACTCGTCCATCCATACTCACCATATATACTTGTTTCGTCAATCTCCGTTCATCCATTCTCTCTACATGACCAAACCATCTTAACATACCTTTCTCAATCCTTGTTACTACATCTTCTTTCACTCCACAACGCTCCCTTATCACACTGTTTCTCACTCTATCTTTTAGCGTAACACCACACATACTTCTCAAAGCTCTCATCTCTACAGCATTTATTCTGCTTTCATGTTTCTTCTGTCATACCCAACTTTCACTACCATACATTAGTGTCGGCGCCAACTAAAATAACCATTATTAATTGCCAGTGTGTCGTAATAATATTAGAAAAAACAGGTTTGTAGCTTTTGTACGTAATTGTTTGTTTTCCCTGTCACGAATATTGACCTTTCCCGCCGTGCTGATGGAGTTAACGATAAAACTATTAAATTATGATAAGAGTGTTTTTTGCATAAATTCGTGCTGGATAGCCATCATATAAGGATATTTTGCTTCTTCCTATGTTATAACAATTAACCCATCCTTGAAGTATATAAGTACTTAGTAAAATTTATGACACACTGATTATCAGAATAAAGGAAATCATTATGAGACATTATCAAAGTTCAAAATTTTTATATTTTATTTCAAACTATTAGCAGAAGAATCCTGTCAGAAAAACGCGAAATCTACGAAAGCTCATTCAGACAAAAATTCTTATAGTCTAGATCTGGGCAAAGTATCTATATTTACTTAAATTGATCTCGACTGCCTCGTTAGTCTAGTGGTCCCAATCGCGACTGCTACACTAGAGGTCTTGGGTTCGATCCCCAGGTCGAGCAGTGTTATTGGGCTTTTCTATCAAATTCTTAGTAGCAGCTCGGATCGTGGATTTGTGCCCGGTGAATGACAATAGGCTCGCCCCCTATTACATGGGACCTAAACATACCGGTGGGTCGCGACCCCCTGGGGATGGCGAAGTAGGGGGGGTCGTAAGAGGTCGCGAAAAATTAAGAATGTTTTTTGGTTTGACTATTAGAGGGTAGGCAGAGGTGTTACTAACGCACACCTACATTTCGCCAATATGTTTAGGTCCCATATAATAGGAGCAAGCATATTGTTGCTACTGAGAATTTCATAGAAACCCCATTAACACCGCTCGACCCGGGGATAGAACCAAGGAACTACAGTATAGTAGTAGCATTTAGGACCACTAGACTAATGAGGCAGCCAAGCCTGTCAAGATGCCTGCAAGCAACAAACTCAAAAAAGCCTTAAATAGAAAAGAATGCAATGGGATTGCACATGCTAAATAATAATAAAATACTTATATTATATGGCACTGCATCATATTAACATTTGATGCTAAAAAAAAAATAGTTTTATCTATTGTCGCCCGGGAAATGAGTCAGTTTAGTACAATAGTACATATTAGCACAGTCACATTTTATCAGAAAATGTTGCATGCTGCTTTTACAGTTAAATAATAATATTAATATTTTTTTAATGTAGTCTTTTGGCCTGCTGGGCTAAGACCTCCCCTAAGTTCGAATGCTGATGCCTGTCTTGATTGTTTTGTGCAGACTAACGATCCAGAAACTTTATGACAATCAACGGTATGACAATATTCTAAGAACTGGTATTCTATACCGATATTACCAAAGAGTCATTATAAGGCGCATGTTATACAAAAAAATATAACAATTTAATTTCTAGTCTAATTTATTTATTTATATTTATAAGGCACACCAACAACTTATTTACAATTACATAATATGATAAGAGTTAACATAAATTATATTATTCGGTGCAAATAAGTTACTTATAGGCATGCACAGCTTTCCAATAACTTAAAATAATATAATAATCATCATTATTCTAAAACATATGTCAGTCAATAATCAAATTATAATTACAAATTAACAATTTTGAACTAATACTTGCTCCAAGGATAATTTTGTTCTAGACTTCACAGACTATACCATCACGCCTGTATTCCCCGAAGGGTTAGGCAGAGGTGCACTTAATGTACACCCACAGTTCGCCGGTATGTTTGGGTCCCATGTAATAGGGGGCGACTTTACAGACTAATATGTAATAATAATGACTCTTAATTTTGAGTGACCAGGACTTATATGTAGTGTTATTTATCAATGTTAGTAATGCAGCGGTGTGCATTTTGGTAATGTTAGGGCCATATCAAGATCATAATATTTCACTTTAAACTCAGGCTCAACTTTTCTGACAATTTTAGGCCAGGCTTATGCCACATGTTTATTCAATTAATTTAATAAACATGGGGGACAGTATATTTTGTTTGGAACATGGAAATTTAAATAGAATCAAGAAACTATAAAATTTTTATAAACTCAATGACATTCACAAAGATAAAATTGTGAAAGTTATTAAAACCTCTTTTTTGAAAAGGTAATGCTATGAGGGTATAATAAAAAAGAAAAACGCGCAATCTTTTTGCACAAGCTATAAGCCAGCAAACAACTGCGTGTAGTCAATTGTTTTAAAATTAGAACACTTATCTCACCATAGCATCGCGCGCATCATTTTAATTGAATTAACAACATAATTACATTCCTTGTGACTTGGAGATGGGAAACTGGTAACGGTAAGAAATTTCATATTTCTAATACATAATACTCACATCTTCGAATATAGATCCGACGTTGGCAGTCACAAGCAGCAATGGCACTTTATCCGAACCCATTTTTTTGAACTTCAACATGTTCCTGAGAGATTTTTAGGTGAAAACAATTCCTCTAAAGCAAACGAGGTTTTTATCAACTCAGTGTTGTTTTACTGCCTTTCTTTTAAATTGGCGCCAATACGCCTTAACTACAAATACTGTTCATTACATTATATTGGTTAAATAATACGTTTCCGCGTCAACATCGAAAGATTTTGTAAAACAGCAAAATCGCCCGAGTCGCCCCAGCCCTTTCTGACATTTGTATGAATGAATGACATTTTTTACGCTCACATTTGCGCGAATAAACACCATGCTACCCAGGTAATTTACGATGGACGTCGTTTTGATACTCAAATGGTGAATATTTATAAAAACAATATTTATTTTTATTAGATCAGTTATTTTAGGTGCTTTAAACAATTATTTAAGTTTTTATTTTTTAATTTCACTAAACAAATATATTTTTAAACCTGTGTTGAAGGAATTTTAACGGATCAAGATTGAGTGAATTGTTCGAGAGACGTTCGTAGTACGGAACGGATTTTGAAAACTTTTCAATTTAGTCGGTTGTTGCACCAATGACGTCGTCGTTCAATTTACGTCACGCCTACTTTCAGGGCCGTATTCGCGTAAATAAACATGGGAAGGCGAGGCGGTGTTAAATAAAACCCGAGAGGTCAAGAAATACGTAAGTAATGACTATTTTGTCATTATGAACGTAGGTAACTATTTTTATTTATTTAATATTTTTACGGTTTATTTGTCTATTTACGGTCAGAACGTATATAAATAGTTATGTAGGTATTATTATTAAGTATTCATAATCATGATCATGTTGTTAAAATAGATGGAAATAATTATGGGAAGGTATTTTGGTGTATGGGAGCGGTGATGGCACATTATAGTAACCAATGTATGGTGATGGCTCAGTGGTAACGGCGGTTACTTAATTGTAGGTCGTCGGTTCGAAACCAGACAAGCGCTTTGTAAATTATTTCTTCACAACTGCTTAAAAACAGGTGAAGGAAAACATCGTGAAAAGCTCTAAAACAACATGTGACCATACGGCCCACTCCCTCTCACCAGGAGTAGGCCCAATAGTGGGGAATATTATAGACCGAATATGCTATGCTTATTTTCATTTCATTTCATGTTACTGTAAAAGCTCGAACTACAGTAACATAACATAATAATTATGATGATTGGCGTGATGTATGTATCACGCCTGTATTTCTCGTAGGCTCAGGCAGAGGTGTACCTACCATAATAATTTTATTGAATTAATCTTACACATCAAACTACGTAAGTGCCTACCTGATTCTTATCAAGTATTTTAAACAAAGTTGTAAACGCCAAGTTGCGCCCCTTTCAAACTTCCTCTACTATATTCGTTTCGTAATTTATCCATTCTAGACACTCCACACGTCTTACACGACATTCTCATTTCCGCTGCATGTAGTCCACTCGGATCCATGCAACACGAAACGGTCTTATAACGGATTTGTATATTTTGCACTTCAGCTTAATATCCGTGGGTCGCAAGTTGTTCCTGTTGCCTGTCGTCATTTCATCCAACAAGGCAAACATACTGATTTACAAAATTGTACGATACCTAGTCATCGGCGAGGTTCTCCAAAAAGGTCAGGAGCTTGCAACCGGCGCGTGTGTATGAATGTTGAAGAAGCGAAAGAGATATGCAAGAGTCGTAGCAAATGGCAGTCCAAAGGCGTGAGTGTATGTATGTACGGTGGCCACCACAAAATGTCAGGTTTTTCAGTTGATTTTGAACCTAATCATCAACACTTTAAGGTTTAAAGTCATTTGGAGAAATTTGACAGTTTTGTATAACCTGACGTGCTAGCGACTCTACGATAGTCACTTTGACTCTACCGTTCCCGCGCTTTATTCCATAAATAATTTTGATATTGTGAAATTCAGCTCTGTGTGTTTTTGGGGCGTTACTTCTGGCCGCACATGCGCTCTATGCTCCGTATGTAGTTCGCCGGCGCGGCGGTGGCGTTCACTGTAAACTGTTAAAATAGAAATCAATTGCTGTTTCTATTCCTGTGAATAAGGTCGGGTTTATTCCTCATATCAGGGCAACGGCGACCCAGTAAGAAGGTAAGTGAAAACGTAATCGGGGTAATTAAGGACATTTGTTTGAATGAATTTGCTGTTTGGAATAATAGGTAGGTGCCTTTGCGTACTAGCTGAAATAGAAGCTTGCGTATGGCTATGGTTTATGGGTGGGTATGACGTAGGTCATTTCGTGTAGAGATGAGTCGTACTAGGTAAATTTCGTACTAGGTGTACCTATTCCTATTCCGAATAAATACTCGATCCAAATACCTGTTCCACCTAGTATGAAGTACGCGTACGGCTGCGGATGCAGTACGTAATGAATTGGAATCTTCTCTTCATACTTTACACAGGCTTAGGACTGTTGACGTTAAATATTTATATAGGTACTACATCGTACCGTATATTAAAATTCATTTTTCATAGTAATGTATAATAAAAAAACGGTAATCAGCCGGCATCCAACAAGATTACCCAACAAATACTAGTCCGTACTCGATACTCTGTATTGTATCGGATCGTATAGTCTCGAGTATTTACAAAGTACCTAGTGTATTAAGTCCGTCGAGTATGCCTAGTATTTGGTTCGTATCGAGTATTGCTTCAAAAAAACATAGTATATTTACTTTTATCAGGATTGAAATAAGGTTCAAATTGAAATGACTGACACACGAATGATTTCGTAAACACGAGTGCGCGTCGCGTCATCTTAATGCTCATAAAAATAAGGTTCAAATTCAAATTATTGACACACCAAAAATTTGGTAAACACGAGTGCGCTTCGCGTCATTTTAATGCTCATAGAAATAAGGTTCAAATTCAAATTTGTACGTGTAGGCACAGTAATACTAGGTGGATCGAGTATTTCAAAATGTAACGAGTATTTTATTGACTAGTATTGAGTGTTGGTTAATAGACAGAGTATATTTACCTTTAATTAGATTGAAATAAGGTTCAAATTCAAATTTATACGCGCAGGCACAGAGATACTAGTTGGATCGAGTATTTTATTAGTTGGAATAGGTATCAGCTAGTATCGTGAAATACCTATTCCTTGGATCTGTTCTAGTATATACGCTTCATCTCTAATTTCGTGAAAATTATGCTAATCAGATTGAATCGCTCAAATGTTTTGTTTTTGTTAGTAAACAATATTATGTAGATCCTGAACAGTAGTAGTTAGGTGTCTTAATTTAAAGTTTTCTAGTTCCAGTTGAATGCAAGGTAGGTAGGCTATGTAGTTACATTATTTTTCAGTTATCGATTTTTTATAAATAGCTTCCAAGGTACCTACTGTATAATATAGGAAAGGATCACCTATCTTTATGATTACACGGAATATAATCCACATCATTACTTTTAACAAGCTTGTTCTTATCGTCGATCTAATATTTTTTTTGTCTACCCACACTTACCTTTGTCGTTTTTTTTTTCGATAAAGCAGGTTGGTAAGGCTCTTATATCTCCAGCGTTTTGCCCTTATGAATGTGATTATATAGTGGGCTCGCAATCTAGCTAGATAATTATAATTAGGAAGGTAGATCGATAAGGTTGCACTAATTTAAAAAGTCAACCTGTCATGGTCCTTACATGAGCTACGTTTCTATTTTGTTAATATTTTCCAGCCATCAAAATGAAGTTGTTATGGGCGCTTTTGGCGCTCGCAGCGGCGGCTTCGGCGCACACTCATCATGCAGTTGAAACTGAGATGTTTGCCATCCCCATCAGCCCTAACCTCTTCAACTGGACCTATCAAGGTAAGTCTGTAAGGTTTTACGGCAAGCTAGGCATTTATACATTTCCTGTTTAAGCAGACCTTGCATTGTAAAGAAAATATATCTAAATAGGTCCTTATTCGGACTCAAATATCAAGTTACGGAGTTGAAGAAGCTTCCGTTGCAAACTGAACCACAATGCCGATATCCAGCTGAGCATAGCATGCTAAGAGAGTAGCCTTAGAGGCAGAGGACTATTACAACATAGGGCAAGGGACCTATCATCACAATTTTCAATCAATATAGCTCTGATTTATAATTGAATAGAGCAGTTAAATATCACTTGTACAGTATTTCCGTGGGTACTATAGTAGTCAAGAGTAACATAACAACTCTTTTTTTATGGGATAACTTGGCAAACAAGCAGGCGAGCCACCTGATGTTAAGTAGATGTTGCCGCCCATCATCATCAACCCATTACATCGTCCCACTGCTGGGCACAGGTCTCCTCTCAGTAGGAGAGGGATTAGGCTATAGTCTGCCACGCTAGCCTACTGCGGGTTGGCAGACTTCACACGCCGTCAAGAAAATCTCTCAGGCATGCAAGTTTCCTCACTATGTTTTCCTTCACCATTTAAGCGCGTGATAATTAATTATTAATACGCAGATGACTTTGAAAAGTCAGGTCGCCGCCCATAGACATCTGCAATACTAAAGGAGTTGCAGATGGTTTGCTGAGCCTATTTGAGGAAAAGGGAGGGGAAGGAGTAAGGGAGAAGCAAGGGGACTGAGGGAGGAATTGTGCCTACGGCACTCCACTACTATGACAAAGCAACCCCTATATTGAGGTTTGGAAGAACATTGGCTGATGCTGTTGAAACATACAAGCAGATGTCACTCCTTACTGTGTTACAATCTGCTCAGCATCATGCAGTCACTAGTGCGTACCCCGATTATAGATACAAAATATATTGTACAGTTGTCAGCACATCCGGTTTTACAAAACTGTCAAATTTCTCCGAATGATTTCAAACCTCAAATTGTTCATGATTGAGTTCAAAATCAACTGAGAAAATTTGTCATTTTGTGCTAACTTGATGTGGTGACCACCATGCATAGATATACTTCGAGATATCTTAGATTCTGTTGCAAATCAGACTGATCACAGATCTGATCACACCATGTCCTTTGCCTCTTTCTTACATAGGTACACTAATATAAAGGACAGAACATAATTTATTTGTCAATTTCATACCATCACGCCTGTCTTCCCCGAAGGGTTAGGCAAAGGTGTACTACTGTACACCCACAATTCGCCGGTATGGTTTTTTTTTTATTCATGATAGGCGTACACTTGACCGCCAGTTCGCCTGATGTTAAGCGATACTGCGATCTACGATGGAGCGCGCTTGCCTAGGAGGTTTTAGGTCCCAATAGGTGGCGAGCCTATTGCCATTAACTGGGCACAAATCCAGACTCCGAGCTGGTATTGAGAATTTCATAAAAAAAACCAACAACACTTAGCTAGACCTGGGGATCAAACCCAGGACCTCTAGCGTAGCAGTCGCGCTTAGGACCACTAAACTAATGAGGCAGTCAATATATTTGTCAATTTATTGACGTCATTGTCCTTTATGGTGAAATAGTCACATAACTTTGGAAAAGCAAGATGTGGGCTAAAATAAAATGAAGAGAAGACTATTTATCATGGGAAAGATCTAATTTATATTTTTTTCTTTTTTCATGAGTGACTTTAATTTAGGTTTTAAAACTATTTTCTTTCATATCTTTTATTTAGGTTGAAAAATTATTTTTTATTTTAATCTTTGTTACATACTTTTTAATTTGTGTATGGGTAGGTAATCACGAAATTAGTTTTGACAATTAAACAATGACACTTATCATGTAACAACTTTTTCTACTATAATTTGTAA